>JAYESA010000006.1:76074235-76536735 GCA_036927795.1 Iris macrosiphon
AATTCTCGACTCTTTATATAAATTAATGTTTATCCTCAAAATTTAAGGAACCTTGTCTCTCTCTGTCCAGTCATAACCTATTTATTAATCTT
Organism: Iris macrosiphon; assembly: GCA_036927795.1. Lineage (NCBI taxonomy): Eukaryota > Viridiplantae > Streptophyta > Magnoliopsida > Asparagales > Iridaceae > Iris > Iris macrosiphon. The sequence goes on from JAYESA010000006.1 coordinate 76,074,328, forward strand.
CACTACGGTCAAACCCCGAACAATCAAGGTCTAAGAAAATCCTACATACAGTCATATAACATGCAATCTCGAGAAAACATACATGGTTATGGTCACTTTTGTCATGGTATAGCAGTCTCTGTTAGGGTGTACTACTAACTATATTCTAACAAGAAAATCACCGATGCAAGCTATGGTACTAAGGAATCAATCAACCAATCAATCAGATAGTCAAAAAAGGAACAGAAGGAAAGAAAAGAACATAACCTGCTAACACAACCATGGTTTAATGATGCATCCAAAGTTTGATACCCCTATCATTTGTACCACTATTTCTACTACAAGCACACCCACTGCTAACTCTCTTACCTACTGTAATTGTTTATACTAGTTGTTCTTATCACTCAAGTGCAAACCAAGTGCAACACACCATACTAAGTACTACTCTTTCTAATACAACTCTAGATAGACACCTAAGTTAATTTGCAGTGCCATCTCAATCATGCTCAAGCCAATAGATCATTATACATGCACATCAACCACTCATATACTAATATACATTTCTTACCCAACATAAAATTTTATCCTCAAAATAAAATTCTCAAAATTTAACTTTTCGAACAATTTAAAATAAAATGCATATACTTTCCTCAAAAGTCAAGTATTCAAATATTGAAATAAAATTTTAATCACTTCCAAAAATCCTTATAGCTTTGACTATGTTTATTGAATTAAATTTGAATCCTCAAAAAATTTAATAACATAAAATCTCAACTCCTCAAAAATTCTTAAAATTGAAATTTATTTCCAATCTCCAAATTATAAATTTAAATCCACATCTATCTAAGTATACATATAAATACTCACAGTCTCTAACACTCAAGGTACACACAAATACACCAATTGTCTATACTCCTCAACTGTTTACTGAATATTGCACTGCCTGGATTTATTTGTACTATTACTTTCAATAATTTTCTATGCATATTAAATGTTACATTATTCTAATATTATCACACGAGGTACTTACTGTTACTAGCACAATTCTCAACTAATCCTTGATACAGAAATATTTTAGCACTCTTGGTATAGTAACACTTGCTTCATTATTAGATCATCTCATCACACTCACTAGAACTCATGATCATTTGCACTTTCTATAACACATATTTTACTTCACTCTCAAAGGCAGACATATGGTTCCATATCTCGATCGATGTATAAGTATCTCCCTTTAACCTTTTATTGGCTGATATACTAATCCGTGATACACTTCATACCTTCCATGACCAATCTTAATATTTCTCAACCCATGGCATCTTATTAATACCCTTCATGCATATATATTTCTTCACTCTTGACATACCCAAGTATCAACCATCGAATTAAATATCATGCTCCATTAATTTTCAATACAATTTCCTCGATACTTAATTGTTTATATGGATCACCCAACTACATGAATTCATGACTATCCAGGACTGACATGCTGACTTTGATACTAACTTTTGGAACCATCACTGATACTCTTTACTCCTTCTACCTATAATACCAATACTAATTATAATGACACCTTATCATAGAACCATTGCTACAAGGTACTATGCTATGGGTTATCTCTAGATCGATGCCTACTGCTCACATATCCAACCAAGAAATACTTACAAACTCACAAGCCACACTCTCAATAGTCAACACTAATACAAGATACAGACCTACTTGCAAGTCACCAATTATCACACTAATAAGGATCCTTAAAGAAATAAAGCTCAAAAAGGAACTGGACTAAGGATTGAAGGTAACTCTACTGCTAAGCAAAATGATGGAACAAAGTCTTAGAATAATAGAAGTGGATAAGTATTGAGATGATACTTTAAGAACAAATTTAAGTAACAACCTGATAATCATACACGTCTGTCCGAAATTATGACACTCAGAATCCTCGCAACGCCAGTAAGCATAACTGCGATAAACGATAGGTTCCATAACTAAGGTATGCAACTCTATAATCACGTCATCTAGAATCCTAACCGGTATGGCTATGAGAAAATCTAAATTGCATAACTAAGATATGTACATCCAAGGTCAGGTTCCTACATTTTTGCCACAACAGCTAATGTGGCTGTGATAAACTCTAGGCTCCATAACAAAAGTAGACATTTTACCTTTCTCACTGTCCTTATCAACATATGTCATCAGATGATACCGTAAATTTAGTCCGTAAAATTTATCTTGATATGAAATCAAACTCAACAACGACACCAAAAATTTAAATTTAACAACCAATCAACAAGAATCAAATTCAATAACAACAAGTGAGAACGGACAGAAATAAGGGAAAGATTTAAATTGGAAATTATAATAAGATTCTCAAGGGTCATCCCAGGAATCTCTCAAAAATTTGTGATTGAGTATCCTCTCTCATCCTAGTATCCTATGTCCTATATCTTATCGTAGGCATGCAGTAGTACAACTAAGACTTCGTACTATCACGATATCGTACTACTTGCGAAGTCTGACCTGCATGGGCCACCACTAAAAATGTACAACGATCCGCACCCAGAATTTGGGGCACGAGTACCTAGGTACGTCCAGGCAACGCCGCAGCATCGGCGATAGAACGCTGTCTAGGTCATAATACTATTTAATCAATCCTATATAAATATCTAACTCCATAAAGAGACACAGATGTCACAATATAATATGAAAATACTCAACTACATAACTAAAGTACGATAAGATAGCGAAGAAAATAAACAAAATGCAGCATAAGTCTAAACAAAATAGTTTAACTCAAATAATAACATCCAAGTCTCAAAGTATGTCGGAAACAAATCTGGTATCATAAACTGCTAAAAGAAACTAACTGAATAACTAGTGATCCCGGCTAGACCTCCCGGAATCATAACTGAACTATAAGATCCAAGGCTGCAGCTACTCTCCCTGTGGTCCATAATATGTCGGATACCAGTCCTCTAAGTCGCAGTCTGGAAATATATTTCTAGTCAGGATGGAACAAAGTACATCCCTAATTATAGTTCTAAATTAATGATATAAACTATGTATCAGTAAATAGGTATAAATATACAAGATGCATATATATGTACAAGAGATACACAATAAAGGAAATACTGGAAATAAATACGGGAATGAACAATATGATAATGAACAAGAATACTAATGACTAAATATGTGAGTACTATCTTTAACATGTAATCGGCTTGGAAACTTGTAAATGAATAATGGCCTGGTTTGTCATACTTGCAGTGTATGACCAATACTAACATGAAAACAAGACTTGTACATGAAGGGTATTATCACATATCTACACTAAAATACTCTCCACCCCCGACTGGTATAGTTGATCCAACTATGGTACGCTATGGCACAGGATTCTCTAGGAAGGTAGCAAATCTCCCCGAGAATCAGTGTCTTTACATGCACAAGATAATCAATGAAATAAGACTTGTACAAGATACACCATATAAAAGGAATAACATCTCATGACGAGATCCGGATATACCAATCCGTGTAACCATCGTGTCAAGAAATATGGTTATCTACACTAAATACAATGAATATAAAGGATATCATAAACAAGAAACTATCAGAGAATGTACTCGTCTGGGATCCTGAGCGGGCAACACTAATATCCTGCTCCTGAAGTCTCGCAGGACGATCCAATGGTCCTATATACATATAATATAATACAATATAGCATCAGCCATTACACTAGCACATACATAACCATAATTACACTACGCTCAGAACTACGCAAGGGTGACAACTAGTCAACTAGCAGGGTCAAACGTGCATCTAAATGCATGGGTGTCACGTCTTCAATTACTATACAAAATTAGACAGTTGACTCACTAACACGTCTGGCCAGTACGTCAGTATACACAAGGTGGTTAACTCATAATATTCAGGGTCACATGGTCAATATAAATACGGGATATCCGTAATTATACTAGGGTCATATAGTATATATATATACAGTCATACATATTACTAGCATATAATTACTTATATATATATATATATATATATATATATATATATATATATATATCAATTAATTATAATACTCATACGCGTACGTATATGCATACGAGTCATTGGTTTCATCGACACGGGTCTGAAATCACATCCAACTAAACCTATCATGAATTAATACTAATCCCTAATACTATTCACACATGCACACACATAAAATTATGAAGGAAGAGGGGATAGGTACGAACCTTGGCGGGCATGCACGGGGTTGACAATGACGATAATAACGACGATGACGATGGTGACGACGATGACGACGATGTTGATGATGAAGGTGATGGTGATGGTGATGGTGATGATGATGATGATGATGATTATGGTGATTATGATGAAGGTGATGATGAAGGTGATGATGATGATGAACAGGGTCGAGGCTTGTTGCTGGACTCCGTTGGATGGGTGGTCGGGTTTCAGGCGTCGACCGGAGGAGATGGGTGGAGATGGGTGGTCGGGTTTCAGGCGTCGAGGAAGAGAGTCGTCGAGGAGGGTGAGGCATGGTGGTACGGGGAGTCAAGGCTCAGGCGAGGTCGGGTCTGCGAGCAGGGATGAGGAGAACGTCGGGTCGTCTGGCCCAGCGGGAAGACGGGATGATGGTAGTAGTGGATTGGCGGTGATGACCGATGCTGTCGGGTAGAGGTGAAGTCGACGAGGGTGGCATTGTCTGGCCGGGGCTCGTCGGGTGAACGGGGACTCGGGGTCGTGTGGAGATCCAGGCGGTCGGGGAAGTTCAACGGAGATGGGAGGCTGCTGTTCTTGACCGGGGACGTCGGCTCAGAAAGAAGATGATGGAGGACGAGGAGGAGGTCGGGTGGCTTGCTGCCCGGCGGTGGGGAATGGACGGAGTTGGCCGGGGAAGAGGAGGGTGAGGGTGATGGAAAAATAGTTTAGGGTTTATCTAGGTTGAAGTAGGAGGATGGTATTGATGATGTAAATTAAATGATGGAGGAGTTTTGCATGTGGGAGAAGAGGTTGATGGTGACATCCTAGGGATTAGGGCCGGCTGTAATGGGATGGGGTTAGCATTGGGAAAGGGTTTAGGATGATATATATATATATATAGGAGAGGGTATTGTGTGGTGAGGATGTTGCTCCATTTAAAATGGAGGGCCAAGATTACTCATGAAGGGAAGTGCACAAACACAAAGGGGAGAGAGGGGGAGAGAGTTGAATGATCAAAGGGAGGAGGGGGTTGATTTTTTCATGTGCTTGACCAATAGGATGGTGACACATCATTGCACTTTTGCATAAAAGTCCTCAATAATTAGAAAATTGTACAAAAAGTAGATTTTAGAATTTAATGGGGAAAACACCATGTTTAGTGTGATGTAATGGTTAAAAAGGGTGTGTGGTGTTTAGTATGAGTCTTGAGGGTGTGAATGGGGGTTTGGTTTGGTGTTGGATCTAGTTTTGGGTCAAGTTGGGTCCTTACACCAATTTAATTAAAATTAATGTAAATGGTGTTCTAAAATTAATTGGAAGTACATGGGATTAAAATTAGGTGGGACGCTAGTGTCATGGACATAGAAGACTCAGAATAGAATATTATCATAATTTGGGTTGCACAAAACAGGTCAAGATTGTGTCTATAATTCTGATTGGAACACACAAAGATACAAAGTTAGATTTATTTGGAATTAAAAATAAACGTCCGCGATGAATATTGTACGACTAAAATAAAGCACAAACGAGCATATTTATGAGTAACACAAAGGTCAGAATGGAAGACGGGCACGTCTAGGACAAAGGTGTAAAATTTGTTGAAAGGTAAAAGCTAGTGTAGTGCTCCCAATATCGAAGAAACGGTAAGGTACAACAATTAAATAAAATCACAATAATAAATTACAAACTCAATAATTAAATCCCAAAAATGCTAATTAAAATCCACAATCCTATAATTCGGTCAGGGGTTCATCTAGTAGGCTTTTAGGTCTAGTCTACTAACTTATACATTAAGAACACTATATATAATATATATATAAATACACATATCATGCAATTATTTAAACTAAATATACACAATACTTATAATAATTAAAAAGACAAAAATACCCTTATTTCAAAATATGGTAGTGACAATCCCAAATGCCATGCCACAATATTCTGGAGACCAGCTGTATAAAAATAAGAAAGCTGGTAGAGTATCAAAAAGTACATGACCACGATCAACTACAGTCTGATTAATTATAATAATGTATGGAAACTAAATGTCCAGATTTACTGCTAACAAGTATCAGTGGCTAAACGCCCAAAATGAGTAAAATATGCAATAACGAGCAGGGAAGAAGAAACCTACTCGTTTTCCTCAGTGGCCATCTGTCTGGTGTACGCCATGGTTCAGGAGAAAGTACGCTTAATCCTCGGGTGCTGGCTCTAAACCTGGCCATGCAAAACCAGTTGGATTAGACCCTAAATAGCAAGTACCACAAAGAAAGCATGAATAAAGAAATAAAACCAGGTTATGAAATAGATATATATATAAAGTTATGTCTCGTAGTTTTTGTTCATAGCCTATCGTGATACAATAATCTAATCCTACAACCAAACACGGACGAGGGTTAGACCATCGCACCATGATTGTCCACGTCCCTAAACTATTTAACAGAAAGAACAATCACAATCAAGCTCAGTTACTAAATCGGACAATCACTTGTATAACTTACTAGGTAGAGTCTGGGTTATCCCAGTGGTATTATACATATAATAGGAATCCTCAGATTGAACCATGTTCTTGTAGGGGTTAACCGAGCTATGAATCGCCGTATAGCACATAGTAGTATGCACCGGTCCCTCGTAAGGCTACCGTGCTAAGATTGCATAGAACACATAGTATAATATAATAGTCGAATATTGTCGTCCACTAATAAGAATTTAAATAATATCCATGGGGGCCAGCCTTCACTCCCCATATAATGATTAAGAGTGGCTAGTTAAGCACGATCTCGGGATTCCGTCCCTCCCAATGCTCTACATATTTTAGTTACCTAGTTAACCATACGGTTAGCTGGAATCACATGGCGTGATCACATGTTACTCCCCTTATTTATCATACTGTAGTACGAGAACACTAGATACAAATCCACTTTGTCACCTTGAAGTTTAATTTGGATTCACCCTAGCGTGATGCAACTGTTAACAATTCCTAGCCACACTTGGTTATTGATCAACTACTATATCCATGCTGGAGCAATATTATTACATCACATGTCGCTTAGCACGTAGGCACACCTAGGTGTAAAATATGTAACATAATCACGTAAAAATACTTAGCATATAGGAACATATAACACGTAGTAAGTGTATCAGCATGGATACCAATAGTCGAGTCAAGTTACCAATCATTGGTAAATAACATGAGTTCTAGCACATAGTCAGGTCTAACACATGGCTCACATACATTAACAATCAATAAAAGCACGTATGGAATCCTAAAACTCAATAAAGCATCCAAACCAAGCAAAACAGTGAAACGTGCACATAGATCGCAAGAGGTTTAGGGACGTATAGGAAGTCGGTCGCATATGGGCTGGGCCGCATGGTTGCATGGGTCGTATGGGCTCAGGACGCATGGGTCGCATGAGTCGGGCTGCATGGGCTCAGGCCACATAGGTAGCATTAGTCGGGCCACATGAGCTCAGGCCGCATGGGTCACATGAGTCGGGTCACAAGAGCTCAGGTCGCATGGGTCACATGAGAAGTTTGCCTCCCCCAACAGCAGGTTCAGCCATGGTAGTAAGTTCCAAAAACTGAAATAATATTTTCTTCATAAAAACTTTATTTTAACTCCAAATCAAGTGAACCAAATGCCAAAGTGCTGGAATAGAATGCTCAATCACCCACAAAAATTGGTTTTTTAAATTAACATGTTCTAATAGATCAAAACTAAGAAAAACTTTTGAAATCCATGAAAACCTTAAACTTTAAATGTAGATCTACTCAAATCCACCAAATAAAACCGAAAACTCCAAGTACTAAAAGTGTTTAGAATCATCATAAGTACATAATAGACTAATAAAATACAAGAAAAGAGCAAGAATCAAAAATTAAGAGGTTTCTCCATGTAGTGTAAGGTGTACTTGCCTAAATGAAGGAAGGAGAAAAATAAAAGAATGAGGGGAGAGAGAAAGAAGTCAACTTATATAGCTAAGGTTTGAGGTTTAGACCATGGGTTTAACTCATGACCAAACTAACCCAACAATTATACCATGAGTCTAATTGAACCAAAGAATGGGTCTAGTCTCCATGACATATAACCTAATTAACATGTAAGCTACAAATATAAGCAGGAAAACTAATATGTTCCAAATACGTATATCAGGAATAGGTAGTGACATCTCTACTTACCTTAGAAAATTTTTATCCTCAAAATTCAAACCCAAGGCTAGCTAGAGAAATCAGAACAAGCACTGCGCTAACTACAAGCTCATATACACATGCAATCAAATTCAAGCATAAATAAAGAAAAGCAATGTCACATAGTATGGGTAAACGAATTACGAGCTTCGAGGTACGAAGGCATAAGAACGAATATACCTTTCGAGTCGAATAGGTACGGATATCGAGATCGGATATCGTCCTCGCGCTCTCACATTGACTCTCCTAAAGGGTGATGATCCCAAGCAACCCGGACAAGATGGATAGTCCGATTCTTGAGCACTTTCTCTATTCGGTCCAAAATGGATACGGGTTGCTCCTCGTAAGACAAGTCGGTATCAACGACTAGCACAAAATGGTTGAGGATATAACTTAGATTCGAGACATACCTACGTAATTGAGATATATAAAATACACCGTACACCTCACATAGCGAAGGCGGAAGGGCAAGATGATAAGCAACATCGTCCACCCGCTCGAGAATATCTAACAGACCAACGTATCGTGGACTAAGCTTCCCACGAATTCTGAATCTAATGACTCTACGAGTTGGCAAAATCCGCAAGAACATGTAATCGCCGATACAAAACTTTAAAGACCTACGATGCTGATCTGCCTAATGTCGATGCTTATCTTGCGCAACCCAAAGTCGCTCTCGGATCTACTTGACAACTTCTACTGTCTACGTGATCATCTCTGGGCCTTAGATCTTTCTCTCACCTGTATCATCCCATGCCAATGGTGATCTACACTTCCTTTCATATAACGCTTCGAAGGGTGCCATCTGAATACTTACTTGATAACTGAACTCAATGAGATAAAGGTGATCTTTCCAAGACCCTCTAAAATCTAAAGTATAAGTTCGAAGCATATCTTCAAGGTCTGGATGGTTCTCTTTGATGGCCCGTCCGTTTGAGGATGGTAGACGGTATTGAATCTCAACTTGGTGCCCAAACTCTGGTGCAAGCTCTTCCAAAAATTTGAAGTGAACCGAGTGTCTCGATCTGATACGATACTCACTGGGATATCGTGCTGTCTTACTATATATCACATGTACATCTCTACTAACTGCTTTATGGATTATCCTACTATGAAAGGAAAATAGTGAGCTACCTTTGTGAGATGATCCACTATTACCCAAACTGCATCACGACCAGTTGGGGATCTAGGTAAACCGGTCACAAAGTCTATCGTGATATGTTCCTACTTCCACTCCGAAATAGAAAGCGAATGTAATAATCATGTCGGTCTTTGCTAGTCGTCCTTCACTTGCTGACATACCAAACACCGAAAAACGAATTGTGTTATCTCCTTCTTCATTTTGTTCCACCAAAAATATTATTTGATGTCTTGATACATCTTGGTACCTCCTAGATGAATTGAATACTGGGAACTGTGCACCTCAGTCATTACTTCTTGCCAGATATCTCCACTTGGTACACATAGATGATTTTCAAACCTAAGAGTTCTATCTTCGCTGACTCTTTCCTGAAACCAGACTCACATTCCGTCATAAGCTTCTAAACTTTTGGATTCTCCGCCTGAGCTGTCTTAATTCTCTCAACCAAGGTAGACTGAATCTATAAACTAGTCAATACTCCTACATCCTACAGAAGTACTATCTCTACACCCATTTCTTGAAGATCTTCTAAGATATGTCGCTACGATGTCAATATAAATGTACTATCGCTCCTGCTAAGAGCATTTGTTACCATATTTGCCTTGCCTGGATGTTACTGAAGTTCTACATTATATTCCTTTATCAATTCTAGCCACCTCCTCTACCTTATGTTCAAGTCCTTCTGAGTGAATACATACTTTAAGCTCTTATGATCAGTAAATATCTCCACCCGATCACCAAACAAGTAGTGTCTCCACAGCTTAAGTGCAAATACTAGTGCCGCCAACTCCAAATTGTGAGTCAGATATTTTTTTCATAATCTCAAAGCTACCGCGATGCATAAGTTATCACCCTTCCATATTGCATCAATACACACCCAAGTCATTTGCCTGACGCGTCAAAATACACTGTAAACCATCTAGAACCTACTGAAAGCGTGAGAATCAGAGCTAAAATTAATCTCTTCTTCAATTCTTTAAATGATGTCTGGCACTCTACTGAGCAATCAAACTTAGCTTCCTTATGCGTTAATCGAGTCAGCGATGCTGAAATCCTTGCAAAGTCTGCCATGAACCTTCTGTAGTATCCTGCTAATCCCAGGAAACTATGCACTTCAGCTATTGTCTTAGGAACTGGCCAACTCTCTACAGCCTCAACCTTCTTCGTATCTACTGCTACTCCTGCTCTAGAGATAATATGACCTAAGAATGATATATAATCCAACCAAAACTTGTACTTGCTGAGCTTTACGTATAACTAGTATTTCCTCAAAATCTGTAAGACCTTCCAAAGATGCTTTTCGTAATCCTCTTCGATGCTAGAATAGACTAGAATATCATCTATGAAAACTACCACAAAATTCTTTAGATATGACATGAAAATATGGTTCATCAAATCCATAAATATCGCTGGAGCATTAGTCAGTCCGAATGGAATAACTACAAATTTGTAATGCCCATATCGTGACCTAAATATTATCTTATGTATGTCTTGCTCCTGAACTCTTGATGATACCCTGATCGAAGATCGATCTTAGAAAAAACCTTGGCTTTACTCAGCTGATCAAACAAATCATCGATCCTTGGTAATGGATACTTGTTCTTTATTGTTACTGTGTTCAACTATCTGTAGTCGATACATAACTGTGATGACCCATCCTTCTTTTTTACTAGAACCATTGGCGCTCCCCAAGGTCATCCACTGGATCGAATAAAATTCTTGGACTTTAATTCTTCTACATGTTGATACAGTATATCTAGCTCTGATGGTGCCATTTGGTGTACTTTACAAGATATTGGTCCTGCTCGAGGAATCAACTCTATGTAAAACCCTACATGATCTCTCAAAGATGAAGTCTTCCATGCCTGGGATATTAAATAGTACCCTACCCTTATGGCAATCTATAGTAGTATGACTGTCTCTCAGCCAGTCTATGCCTATGATAACATCAAGGTTACCCATAGGAAACTCGATCAACCGTGCTGGTAGTGAATGCCCGTACACTACGACCGGATACGCTATACATACTCTACTAACCCCTATGAGCCCATTACCAGTGAGTATAATTAACCTTTCTGGCAATGTCTCGAACTCCAATCTAATATGTGTCACGAATCGTACAAATACAAATAAATAAGATGCACCAGAATCAAACAATGCTACTGTAGGATAAGATATGACAGAGATATTACCTTCCACCATGTCATCCGATGCCAAAGTCTCCTTGCGCTCCTCGTTATTGCCTCTTTTGGACACGTTGTTGTTGTGGCCTCTGTTGGCCATGTTGTTGATTCTACTACTGTTGGTACATCTGAGCTTGCGTCGGTAGCAGATGCTGAGCTAATGGCCTCACTACTATTACTGGCCCTCTCTGCTGGTATCACTACCATATTTTCTAGAAAAGGATATTTTGGTTATTTTATAATTAATTAAATATTGTACATGCTGTATAATTATTTATTATATTATTTAATTATTATTAGATGATAGTTTATTATTTTAGACTTATGTTAGTGGACCTAACTAGTTTAAATTAGATCCATGGACCAACATGCATTATTTGTTAGAATTAAGCCCAATTAGAAGCTCATTGATTGGGAGGATGATTAATTTAATTAAACCATTAGACTAGAACCTTTTCTCCTTAATTATTTCTTCATGAGAGGTCCCAAGGGGTATAATGGATATTATATAGTAGCTTGAGAAAAGGGGCAAGGGGGCCAGCCTATTAAAAGAGGGAGGGAAAGTTTCTCTCTCCTCTTTTTATTTCAAATCTAGATCTAGAATTTTTCTCAACTAAATTCCTTTATTCCCACATCAATTTCCTACCAAATTTTATTCTAATTCCTTCTCTAATCACCATTGGAGACTAGTGGAGCAAGGATCTAGAAGGAAAAAGCAATAATCTATAAAGAGGAGCAAGGATCTACAAGTTGAAGGCCAATTTCATCAAATTTGGAGGTTGTATTGGGAATACATCTCTCAATAGGTACAATTCAATTTTCCTTCTTTAAATAGGTTCTAAATCTAAGATTTAACCATGAGAAATTAACCCATATGCATAGGCTACCCATAGGATTTAGAATTGAGTTCATAGGAGGCCTATTGAGAAAGTTATAGTACTTTTTGTGTCAATTTCGGAAGAATTCTGAGATTGACACTTATTGTGTTTGTCAATTAGTCCTATAGATCAAATTGGCATGTGTTTATGTGTTTGTGGCTAGTGTCATATCCACAATTGGGTATGTGTAGGTCGTATACCAATAAATTAGTTATACGTGTTGATTTGGGAGGTTTTCTCCGACACAGGGCTTTGTGCATGTCATATTTTAACACGGACACATAGATATGTGTTTGACTCTTCGTATTATTCATAAATAGTATATTAGACTTGCTCGTGTCCTTCGGGGTATGTTTGATTGTGTGGTGGACTCGTATCGCAAGCGTATCATAGATCTAGTGTGATACGGGTGCGATGCACTCCACGTGTTTGTTGCATTTTAATTATAGATCCAATTTCCAATATTCTTAGCAATTGGTAATATTTGTATACATATGTATATAGATATAGTGTATTGTATATGTATAAGTATATGTAATTATATGATACCATATTGTTATATATGTAAATAGTTATATGATTGTATGTTTATATGCATAATGACATTATGTGTATCTATAGTATATGGTAGGCATAATTATATATAAACTAGTTATATATTGTTATGTATATATATATGGATTTATGTATGAAGTTGTGGATATACTAGTGTATCTAGTATCTATTTGCAAATGTGCTTATATATGTATGTAGATATACATCTATATATATCTATATGTTGGTTATGATATTGTAGTATATGTATGTTATATATACATGTATATATATGTAGGTGATGCTATCTATTTGTATATATATATATATATATATATATATATATATATATATATATATATATATATATATATATATATATATATATATGTTAAGGGAGGAGGGTGTTTATGGATCGGTTGATATATATACGTATATATGCAGTATAGATGTATATGCATAGGGGTTGTGTTGGTGTGTGTGTTGTGTGCTTGTGTGTGTGCCGGGCAAAGGAAAGAGCAGTAGCAGTAGCAAAGGAAAGAGCAGCAGTAGTAGCAAATAGAAAGAGCAGCAGCAGCCGCAAAAGAGAGGAGCAGCAGCAGCAGTAAAAGAGAAGAGTAGCAACAGTAACAACATAGTTTCAGCATATTTTCAGCTAGGTAAGCTTTTAGTTAGCTAGTGTCCTTGATAGTTAGTTTCCTTAGTTATTTTAGTTAATAATTAGTTATCTAGTTTATTTAGTTAACTATATGTATATACTTGTGATTGATTAGTGAGATAGATCTACACATATATATTTATGTATCTTAGTTATCTATATATGTAGGTATGTGTATACATGTATATATGTATTAGTAGTTAAAGATTAGTATAGTAGGTGATATTGTATTAGATAAATACATTTTAGCATATGGTTTGAGTTGGGTAGCTAATGTATACTAGGTATCGCATTACCTTGAGATGCCAAGGTAAATGTCAAGGTATTGGCCGCTACTCAAGGTATTGGGTTTGGGTACCAAGATGGAGGTTTAGTAGTGTGATACCGAGTTGGTTCAAAACCAAGGTATCCATTTAGTAATTGAAATTAGGATTAGTATATTTAATATTGTTTGGATATGTATATATACTATTTCCTATATTTTTTTGTATTTCCTGAGATACGGTATCTTAGTATCCTAGATCAAGCTTGTTTGACCTAGTTTCATAGTTTATGAACCCAACATCATAGAGATAAACTCATGCAACCTAGAAATAGGTAGTTTGACCAAGTTTGACCGATTTAACTTAGAGTTGACCTAGTTTAACGGTTTTAACTTAGAAATGGCTCTTCGACCTAGATGTTGACTAGTTTAACTTATTTTTATTTTGAAACCTTGTATTGATGTTATATTCCATATATAGGTCTTCGAGGCACCGTACCAGACATTTGTGAGACTATTCACCGGACTTCAGGCGAGTACATTCTCTGATAGTTTATCATTTATGATATCCTCTATGTTCATTGTATCTAGTGTAGATATCCATAGTTTTTTGACACGATGGTTACACAGATTGGTATATTCGAATCTCGTCATGAGATGTTATTCCTTGATATATATGGTGTATCTTGTGCAATCCTTGTTTCCTTATTTCTTGTATATCTACAAACACTGATTCTCAGGAAGAGTCGCTATCTTCCTAAAGAATCCCGTGCCATAGCATACCATAGTTGGATCTACTATACCAGTTGGGGTTGGGGAGTATGTAGTGTAGATATGTGATCATACCCTCCTTGTATCAAGTCTTGTTCATTGAATAGTGTTAATCATACATCGCACGTATGATTAGCCAGGCCATATATCTTGTATCAAGTTCCTAAGCCGATCACATGTTAAAGCTGGTACTCACTCACTTAGTCATATTGTATTCTTGTTCATTGACATATTGTTCATTCTTGTATTTATTTCCAGTATTTTCTTATTGTATATCTCTTGTATCTATTGTTGCATCTTGTATATTCACATCTATTTACTGTTACATAGTTTATATCATTGATTAGAACTGCTGTTAGAGATGTACTTTGCTCCTTTCATGATTGAATATATTTCTCCCAAATGATACTGAGGAGTAGTACCCTACTCATTATGGGCCTCAGGATGTTGTGGGCTTAGAGTCGGAGACCCTGGCTCAGGAGGGACTCATCTCGACTGAGATAGATGACTCAGAACTTGTAGCTTCTTAGTATTCTCTTGTACTGGATTTGTCTCCAGCTTACTGTTTAGTATTTCTTCAGACTTATTGATATTATTATTTTTGACTCATGAGTTGTATTGTGAATATTCTATTCTTTATCATATTTGTGCTATTCTCCATCTTAGATATATGATTGAGTATATTGATATTATTGGTAGCTCATTATATTGCTAGATAAATTACCCAAATATCGTTCTACTGCCGATTCTGTGGCGTAGGCTGGGCGTTGTTTCCGACTTGCATCCCTACACCGGATGTGGGTCATGACAGCTGGACTGTCTCTGTTGCTGGCAGTGCTGGTAACTGTTGGACTGGCCCTCCTGGCCTCTGTATCATCGGATAATTGGCAATCCGGTGATCTGGACTGCCATACCTTATATACAACCCATTGGCTGCCCTATACACATCTCTAGTGTGGACTCCCTTGCCACAGTAAGTACAATCCACAGGTGTTCCCTGGCACTGTTGTTATTGCTGTCTCGGCTGCTGCCGAGTCGGTACTATCACTGTCGAAACTGCCGCCCTCTTTGGCGCTGAATTATGGATGCGAACGCCATGTGATGGTGATGACATCCAAGGTACTCCTCCACCTCCCCTTCGGCTCTGAGCATGGGACCTCTTCTGGCCTCTAGTCCTCGCCGATAACCTCTGTATGGTAAGAGCTCGTGCCTCCGAGCTGCTATCAGTACTTCTTCATAAGTCTAGTAGTCATATCCCTCTACCAGTTATAGAATCTCCAGATGAAGTCCTTGTTGGAACCTTATTGCTCTATCCGACTTCGTAGCCACCATAGTCAGAGTGAATCTACTCAGCCTACAAAATTTGGCTGCATATCCATCCACAGTCCTACCGGCCAGCTTGAGATTAATAAACCTCTGTTGGAGCTCATATTGTTCTACAACTCCAAAGTAATTAGCCTAGAATTGAGCCCTGAAACTGTCACAGGGGATAGGATGCCTCAAGCCAACCTCTTCTCACGCCCACCAGTCACAGGCAAGGTCTTGAATTAGTAATCGAACTTGATTAACCTGTTCATCCACCGGAATCCTTGCTACTGCCAGAATAACCTTAATATCTTGCAATCAGGCATCTACTGTGATGGCATCCTCCGTGCCATCAAAGTACCTTAGGTTAAATCGGCAAAATTTAGCCAACGCCCCCGAATCAGTCCTCCCGCCTCTTTCCAGAGCCGTCTATAAACCTTGACTTAACAAGATATTCTACTCTTATTGTTGAAACTTTTAATTTTGTTGTACCGCTATATGGTATTGCTGCGTAGCCATCATTCCCCGGAGGATCTCCAGCAATCCCGGGGTGTCAAGTATCGCTAGTACTTCTAGCACTACTGGGGGTACGAGGATCTCAGGGGCTAGTTGCTCAATATGTCCAAATTTTGGTTTTACTGTGCCATCTTGTTCAAAAACTAGCTCTATCCAAATTTGACTATGAATAGGTACTACCTCCCATTGTTGCCCAAGGGAACCCGTTCCTGCCATGCCTGCTGTTCCAACAACTAAAGAAGCCCTAGAGAAAAGGACGAAAAATATCAAGAACAGGACGGGAAGGAACAAGGAAATAATTAATTTGATAGTCAAGCAAGGCTTCGAGGAGAACAAATTCAGGATTTCAAAGGCATATGTTTGATTGAGACTCCTATGACCATAACATCCCACAAGTCTAAAAATACAGACCTGCATGGGCCACCACTAATACCTTGTCACGACCCAGTACTGTAATACAAAGACGAACATGGCTAGCTCCCCCGTACAAGGTATAGAACGTCATACGACGGTCACGACTGTAATTGGACAAGTGGGTGCATACTACAAGCGAGTCACTTAAGGTCACACAGCATATCTATTGTCTTAATCAGTCAAGTTAGAACAGTAAACATAGAACATATATGACATGAAAGTAAGATGTCCCAAACGTCCTGCCATAATATTTTGGAGACCAGATGCACAAAAATAAGAAAGCTGGCAGATGTAGAAGCATGAAATATGCTGGGAAATTGTCCGCATATTTTACAGTCAAAAACCTCCAACATACATGAAGTCCCTCTCTACGTAAAATAGAGCTTCAAATATGTTTGGCGTAAAATAGGGCTTCAGAGCTGTCCGTATAAAATAAAGCTTCAAGGCTGTTTGGCGTAAAATATGGCTTCAGAGCTGTCCGCGTAAAACAGAGCTTCAAGATTATTTGGCGTAAAATAAGGCTTCAGATCTGTCTGTGTAAAATAAAGCTTCAAGGCTGTTTGGCTTAAATTAGGGCTTCAAAGCTGTACGCGTAAAGCAGAGCTTCAAGGCTGTTCTGCGTAAAAGGTTGCTATACCTTCCTGCATAAAATTTAAAATACGTTGTTTTTAATGTAGCATAAAGTTGTACGAGAAACTCTTCGTATTCCTTGGACGAATTTGTCAATCAAATCAGTGAACCTAACATCTGACAAAAGTACTACACGATGATCGAGAGAACGGCTGTGATAATAATTTTACACAGAGACCTAGGTTGTCATTTAGTGACATATTTTTGATACAAGTCATTTTTTTACGCATTCAAAGGAAGAAAATGGAGTCTTCTGAATATGCTGCCTATTCTATATTGTCATACCCCAGTCCCAAAATATCGAGGGACTAGCCACATGGCAATGGCCAGCAGCACACACCAATGGGCAAACCCAATTTAATGGACCCATCAGGATGTACTTAAGCTGTAGTACAATAATAAGGGTCTACTAATCTCATCCACAAAAAGAATACACAATATCAGAATATAAAGCAATATCAAGTCACAATAAAACATAAGTCGGAGAACAACCCGATAATGAGTTTGATACATCAACTCCAAAAGACTGGAAATAAAGAGTCTAACAATAGAAATAACTGAGTATAGAATATGCATATACTCAGGAGAAATCCTCAGCTATCACCTCGTCATCGGATTCTGGTACTGCTACAAAGACTGCTCCTGTCCCGTACACCTCGGGATAGATTTCCTCTGCTATACCTGGGGACATAATCCAGATCCAGGTCCTCAGTGGACATAGCAAGGTACAAAATAACTCATGCCAAAATAAATTGCAGTGCAGCAATAAATGAAGCAATAGGGTAAACTATGTAACCAGCTATATGATATGCATGTGAAAGCATTATTCATACTCAGGCTGAGACTACTACAAGATCTGTGTCGGGGAAACCCATAGCAGTATTTTCTCGAAGGGCCAGTAAATGTGCCGAAGCTTTGTGTTAAAGTCTAAGGCACCTCTCTCTCTTTCTCTCTCTCTCTCTCTCTCTCTCTCTCCATATATATATATATATATATATATATATATATATATATATATATATATATATATATATATATATATATATATATATAGCCTTTTGTAAGGTAAAACTCTCCCCACCTAATGTAATCACACGTCTCACGTTCACGATATCTCATGTCCATGTCACGCAAGATCATATCTAATGCAACAAGTCATGTAATATCTATGAATATAATGTCTGTGTCATAAATCCTGCAACCTATACAGAATCACCTTAAATATTTTAGGAAGATTCTGTCTCATGAATAGTGTCAGGTGTCCTGGGTATGACGTACTTGATAACGCAAGCACGAGAATGTCAAGGGCCTCGATATCCATCTCTAGGTGACATTACACAACTCCGCGTACGGTGTTGGCACCCAAATATTAATTGGATGCTAAGTAATATCACTCGGTCCTAGGTTAAGCATGTACAACAGATAAATAAGTCAAGAAAATATGTAACAAGAACTGCAAGGTTGGCAAGGTACACTTGCTTGGGTTTTGGTTACCAAATGCGGCTCTGGTATCAGCGGATTCTGCAGGTACTTCTCCGATTGCTAAAATAGACATTACCATCATGCTTAGAAGACATCAAATAGCTACAAATACCTGTTCTTGAGTCCAATTTGGACACAGGGACAAAAATGTCCGTTTTGGTCAAAGCGGGGTCCATATGTGGCCCACTTTACACCAAAAAATGTGTCAGAGACAAAGTTCTCCAAATTCGTCAAACTTAGTTTCAACAAGTCCAGAACGATGATACGAACCCAACGGAACTTTCAGAACTGGATTTCGATGAGCCGATCACAAAATCGTCCGTCAAGTGGAGCCGTGGGGCCCACGATACGCGATTTTGTCAACGTGCTCAGAATCGAACCAAACTTGGGTCACAGGACCAGCGTATTGTTACGAGTCCGATGGCGCAAGTTTCGTTTTGATCCGACGTGTGTACACAAAGTTACAATATGTTCGGGAATAAAGCCGATACGGGGCGTTGTCGACGGATACGCGTTGATTCAGGTGTGCACGCACATCCAAATCAACTTCCGTAAAATCCTACACGTCCGTATCAACGGCGCATACCTTTCGGTGAAGATCGTATGCGACCAAGTCATCCCATTTAGCGGGGAGTACTCAGTTTCGGGGTAAAACGGGGTATTAATTTTCCTGTTTTTGGATCGCAGTTCGCGATCGCCACAGGACGCAACACACCGAGCGGGTTGCACGAGCATCAAGAGGGTTACGCAGGGTTCGTGTCACAATAGATGAAACGAGAAATAGGGCAGCGAGGAGAGAGAAAAATCTACCTGAACAGGGCTCCAAAGACTAAAAAAACTCGTGTCCGCGAGGCGACACGACACACTACGACACAGCGGGGGCTAGGGTTAGGGTTTCGTCGGCTCGCCGGAGCTGCTGGGCCGGAGGAGAAGACTGCTCGAAGAAGGCGACTTTGGCGGAGGCGGCCGGGCTGTGCTGGTGGCGGCTCAGGCGGAGCTGGCCGCTGCTGCTACTGTCAGGCTGGGCAGAGGAGGAAGGCAGAGGCTACGGGGAGACGTACGGAGCTCTGGGGAGGCAGGGCAGCGCAGGGGTTCATCATGGGGAGAGGGCGGTGGCGGAGCAGGGCTGGGCTCGGGGCTGAGACAAGGAGATGGGGAGGCCTTGGTCATTGGGGACGACGGAGGTGGCTGGGGTGGCTAGGGCAGAGGAGGGAGGCGGAGAGGGGAGATTGAAGCGGTGGCTACGACGCTGGGGTTCGTCGGCTCCGGTGCGGAGGAGAGCAAGAGGAAGAGGCCAGGGGGATGTGGCTGGGGTGCTGCAGGGCTGAGGGCAGAGGCGCTGACGGCTGGAGACTCGGGCGGCGGGTGAGAGAGGGTGGCGGAGCGGCTGGAGGGTGATGGTGGTAGAGACGGCAGGTCTGGGCAGGGTTTTATAGGGTGTGGGCGGAGTAACCGCCGCGGAAAGGCGGGGCAAAATCGTCACGGAGGAGGCGGCGGGATTCGTAACGGCCGTTGAGGTCTGGGGGGATGGTTACTGTAGCAGTAACTGTGAAAACGGGTCAGGTTTTGGGTTGCTGGGTCGGGTTCAATCTGAATTCGACCCGATCCGCGAGGAGGTGGGGTCGGGTTTCGGGTTCGGGTTTCGGATCCGGGTTTTGGGTCCGACCCGACCCGCTAGGGATTGGGTCCAATCTGGGTTGGTTTAGGATGGGTTGGTTTGGTTTACTAAACCGATTGGTTCAGTAATAAACCGGGTTTAATTAAAACTTAGTTTTTAGGTCTTTAAAAATGTTTTCAGGGTCCAATAAATTTTAAAAAAATTATCCTATGTCTAATATTTTATTTTACACCAAAAAATATTATTTTTATAATATTTTAATATTTAATAAATATATTTAAAAATACTTAATACCAGAAAACAATTGATTTAATTAGTTAAAAAAATTATAAAAAATTCTAGAAAATTTATTTTTTAAAATCTAAAATTTTTTGGGGGTTTACATACATTGACAGAAATGAGTTTTTACGCTTAAGACAAGACAAAATCAAATGCCACGTCAAAAGCTGTTTCTTGTACAGAGTTTGAGGCATATCTCTGTATTTTATGCACGAGATTGAAGCATATCTCTGCATTTAATGTACGAGATTTTGTCCTATTTTTAAAATTTGTCATGACTAGGAAAGCTAAGACTGTGACTAATATGCTCACATCACCATCCTTGCAATTTACGACAACCAGGCTATTTTTAACTATAGGAGTACGCCGTATGCTATCTCCTCAAAATATGCCAACTCGACTATATTTGCAAAGGTACGTTGATAAGGCTATTTAGCCCAGAATACGCTCAAGACCTCGGTCGTGAAGAATAATTGGCTATTTTACGCTGGTTGTCTATTATTCATGAATCATCATATTTTATGCAGGGGCAGTTACCTACGTGGCTTGCATTCATGATCTTCGAGAAGCAGTTATATGCGTTACATTATAAAGGGATACGTGTCATACGCAGATTCAGAAGATTATTTGAATGTGGGTAGCAGTTGTCATAACCGCAGCGTAAAGGAGGCAACCTTCTCACAGTTTGGCCTTTTACGCCAACAAGACAGTTATTTGGCTTTTACGCCAACCATTTTACGCAGGGGCAGTTACCTACGTGGCTTGCATGCCATAATCTTTGAGAAACAGTTATATGCGTTACCTTATAAAGGGATACGTGTCATACGCAGATTCAGAAGATTATTAGAACATGGGTAGGAGTTGTCATAACCGCAGCGTAAAGGAGGCAATCTTCTTCATAATTTGGCCTTTTACGCCAACAAGACAGTTATTTGGCTTTTACGCCAACCAGGCAGTTATTTGATTGATTTCTATAAATAGAGACCCCTAGTCACAGGGTAAAGGAGGAGAATTAGTTTTGGCTGACAACTTTGGCAACAGGAATTCGATCCTACTTGCAACTTTCCTTTGGCCGGCTTTTGCCTTCAGTTCAAAGAAAGTTTGAAACTTCTTCTACATCACTTCTTCATCATCGTGTAGTCCAAGAAACAAAGTGATTGACTGCAGATCAGACTTCCATAGCAATACTTCCCCAGAATCATTTTATTGTACTTAATATCCTCGTATAGGATTATTTGTACTTTTCTCTTTTCTCGTTTGTAAGTAAAAGTTTCGTATAAATATTTGTTTATCCAAACAAAATGGCGACTCTGCTGGGGACAACTTTCTCCTCTGACAAGAAAGCAATTGCTTAATACGATGCTGTATCTATCGAATCGACGTAGAAGACTTTGGTCGTCCAGTTCGACCAATCTGCCTATGAAGACATGCTTCATGCAGGGGGGTAGTTCTCATTCTGTCCATAACAACAGAAAGCTGCAAAAAGTGTGGATGCCTAAAACGTCCTCTACCCTTCCTGTAAGTTCTCATTCACTGATCAACAAAGTTGTGACAACACAGCCAATATGCCCTGTGCGTAAAACTTTGTCTTCCATCTGTGACGTGGTAGACAAAACTTCTGGCAATGCCTCAGTGCCAATCCAGATGTCTCAAACATGCCCTACGCGTAAACCTTTGTCTTCCATCTGTGACATGGTAGATAAAACTTCTGGCAAAGTCTCAGTGCCAATCCAGAAGTCTCAAACACGCCCTGCGCGTAAACCTTCGTCTCCCGTCTGTGACGTGGTCGACAAAATATCTGGCAAGGCCTCAGTGCCAATTCGGAAATTTCAAATACGCCATGTGCATAAAATTACATCTTTCGTCTATGATGAGGCAGATGTACCCTTTGATCACATCAAAAGAAAACCAGTGACGGATCCTTCAACCTCTAAGCTTTTATGCCCACAAGAGAAGAAAGTTCCCACTTTACAGATTACGCGTGACGCTGAAAGCCGAAGAAACTTTCTTTTCAGGAGCTACAAATCAAACAGTTCTACGCTAAATGAGCTTTCTACGCTTGACGGCTACGAATCTACAGCTTTACGTTCGACAGCTATAAGTCTATGGTTTTATGCCCGGATGCCTTTGTGCTCAGTAGCTTTTATGCTCGAGAGGCAACAAACCTACGACTTCACGCTCAGAAACCACAAGTCTACGATTCACGTTCGATGGTGTTCTATGCTCACAGGCTACAGATCTCCAGTCTTATGCTAAAGGGCTTTCTACGCTCGACGGCTACGAATCTACAGCTTTACGTTCGACAGCTATAAGTCTATGGTTTTATGCCCGGATGCCTTTGTGCTCGGTAGCTTTTATGCTCGAGAGGCAATAAACCTACGGCTTCACGCTCAGGAACCACAAGTCTACGATTCCGCGCTCGATGGTATTTTACGCCCAAAGGTTACAGACTGATGATTTCGCGCTCCACGACTTTCCGTATATTCGAAACAGTCCCCAAAGCGGTCAATTGCAAAGAGTTCAACACAGAAGATACTCGTTCTTGACCCAAAGCATCCTAAGTACCCGAAGTATACAGAGTTCAAACATTGAGAAATTACTCTTCTCGGGTCCAAAATTGGAGGTTTATCCAGACTCCAGTCTGAATATCTCGTCTATCAAAAGATGGTAACTCAGTTAGACAGCCATTTCTCGACCCTGTTCCAAGGATTTCTCGGGAAGTCATTCTTGAAGACGAAGTCTGAACAAAAAATTCTGTTTATCAGAAGTTCAGAGCTCTACGAGGTCCCTCAGTCCTAGCAACAGGACAGTTCTAAAAATATTCAAAATGCTCTACAGCGTTCTATGGACTATTTGCTATGCGTAAAGGACATGACCTAGCACTCTTTCTACAGAGTCGGTGTAAAGATTCAGACATGTTGAAGCTACACATATTCAGACTTCACAGCAACGTATGGCAAGATGATCATATGAAGAAGCAAGACGATTTTATTAAAAGATCAAAGTCATGATTACATATGAGGGAAAACCAATCTACAAGGGTTTTTCTCTATTTTTCATGATTACATATAAGGGAAGCTCTGTCGACAAAGGAGTCCCCCATCGTCATATGAAGATCGCCCAGAAGCTGTTCTGACTGGTTCTCACATGGGTGGAGATCTTCCTCTTCTTCGAAGACAGTTCATCGACTACCACAGTCATGAACAAGAAGATCCTCCATTCTCCATGGCCGATCCAGTTGAGGTTTCTTTAACCCAACTCGATCGAGGACGATAGATTACGGTTTGTCTAATCTCGTCCGCGGGGATCTCAGGAGAAAATATGCAGCTTGCCAGCCGTATGGTGAAATATGATTCTTCGTCTCTCCCGAAAGAACCACCATACAAAGTTGTTGATTATTCCGAGCAAGGGAGGCTAAGATATCCTTCCATGATCCATCATTGCAGTGGACATTTGCTCGAAGACGCCATCTTTTTCGGCTCCCTACATGATGGAAGAACATGATCTCCTTCTTCCTCAGGTCGATCCGACGAACTCCGGCGATCATCTCTGCATGGTGATAGGAATGTGGTGAGAACAGGTTCACCCCCCAGCCTTTTTATAGGCAAAAGATATCACAGCGGTCACTAATAAATCCGCCATAAAGTTTGCATCGACCGTTTCAGTGCTCCATTCAGAAACATTTCGAGTTACGAGGGGCCGTTCATGCTTTATTCAAAGCGTTTCAAATTCCGAGGAATTTAAAAGCTTTGAAGGGGGTCTTGTAGAAGCATAAAAAATACGCTGGGAGGATCTACGCAGCCTCTTGATGCAGAGCAGCGTAAACAGAGGCCTTCAGAGCCATCAAACATGCAACAGAGCGTTCTCTGCTAAAAACACAGCATGAAGTATAAAGCTCAAAGGACCATCCGCGTAAGTGCAGTACGTCCAGGTCGCTCCAGCGTAAGATAGAGTTCTTCATCGCCTCCATGGCATAAAACTCAGCCGATCTCAAAGCAGCGTTAATGCGTACGAGGAACGCTTCGTTTTCCCCGAAATAAACCTGTCAAGTCACGCAGTGAACCTGGCCTCTGACTCCTGACAAAAAGTGCTGCACGGCTACCCAGACGACGGCTGGAAACGATGGCAGACCCCTCTGGACGCGCCCACAGTATGATGGCGGATCTCGACATTTAATGCAGAGGATTTGGTTAAAATATCACCAAACCGTCGGTTACCAAAGTCCCTCCAGCGTAAACCGCTCTTTCGCGTACAAGGGAATACGTCGCCTTGTTTTACACAGGCAAACATGAGCTATTTTACGCTCCGTAGTAGACAAACCGCCTGCCACGTCAAAAGCTATACTTCGTACAGGGCCCGAGGCACATCTCTACGTTAAATTGCACAGAGCGGTGACAGTTTCCCTCAAGACACGTCTCTGCGACGGATGCACAGAAGGGCTGTAGACCTTCAAAATACGTCTCCGTATTTAATGCACAGGATGGTGGCAAATCTCTGTAAGAGATTTAATTACACCTTCGAAAGCCGTAATTCCGGCGAAGACGTCTACATCAACACTCTGGCACGGTACGCAGCGGCTTCTATGCCCATCCAGGATCTATGCTCATTCGACTTCAAACGCCCACTCAGTCTCTACGACCATTCGGCTTCTATGCCTGTTCGGCTTCTATGCCCATTCGGCTTCTACGCCTGTTCGGCTTCTATGCCTATTTTGGCTTCTACGCCAGGGGTGACAGTCATTTGGCTTCTACGCCAACCTCTTCTACACAAGGGATACCTACCTACGTGGCTTCTACGCCGTGATCTTCGCAGCAGATATACGCGTTTTGTCCCCTTAGTTGGACACGTGTCACATGCTCACTCAAAAGGTCATTTATGCGCAAGCATTGGTTATTTTAACCGTTGTGTAAAAGGGTGCTGTACTGTCCACTCCTCGGTTGTTACACCGACGGAGTGGTCACTGTCACCAAAACTCTATAAATAGAGACCCCTATCAATGGGGAACAAGGTCGACAATTTGGAAGATCGAACCAGGTCGGAGAATTGGTAAAAAGAGAGAGAGGGAGAGAGAGAAGGAGAAGGAGAGAAGAGTCCGGAGCTCAGGCAAAGAGTAGGGGTCGACGGCTCTGGCACCGTGCATCCACCCTCCTTCGCAGCCTTTGGAGCCGCTACCCGTCTTCCACGACACTTCTTCAACATCGTGTAGTCCAAGGGCTAAAGTGATCGACTGCAGATCAGACACCTATAGCAATTTATATCCAGATTAAATAAATTGTACTCCCGCATCCTCGTATAGGATCGAATTGTACAAGTTTGTTTGTAAACCAAAGGGCACGGGTCTCGTATAAACCCTGTCATTGAAATACACTTTCATTCTTTCGTTTAATACCACAAACAAGATGGCGACTCTGCTGGGGACGTCTTTCTCTTCTGACGAGAAAGTAATTGCTCAACACGATGCGGTATCCGTGGGATCCGTAAAAAAGATACTGGTCGTCCAATTCGACCAGTCTGCCTACGAAGACATGCTTCGGACTGGGGTAGCTCTTACTCTCTCTCCGTCCAAGACAACAGGAAGCTGCGCAAAGCGTGGATGCCCAAGACATCCTCCGCCGTTCCTGTGGACTCTCCGATCTCTCCGATCTCTCCGACCAATGAGGTGGTAGCATCGCTCCCTCCGTGCCCCGCACGTAAAATTCAGTCTCCCGCTACGCGCGGTACAGACAAAACTTCGGGCAAAGCCTCAGCGCTAACCCAGGAGTATCCACTGCGCTTTACGCACAGAAATCAGTCTCCCGCTACGCGCGGTACAGACAAAACTTCGGGCAAAGCCTCAGCGCTAACCCAGGAGTATCCACTGTGCTTTACGCGCAGAAATCAGTCTCCTGCTACGCGCGGTACAGACAAAACTTCGGGCAAAGCCTCAGCGCTAACCCAGAAGTATCCACTGCGCTCTACGCGTAGGAACCAGTCTCCCGCTACGTGCGGTACAGACCAAACTTCTGGTGATGCTGCAGTGCCAGGACAGACAATATCTGACCTCTACGAGGAACCAGATAAACGCCGTGATTTCCGCGAAGGGAAGCAGGCAGCGGAATACTCGACTCCTCGGCCGTTACGCCAGCGAAGGAGAAATCTGCCTACCCTCTGGATTACGCGGAAAGCCGACGGCCAGCTGAGGACCTCTTCAGCCTTACGCCACTCTGAGCGAATCTCCAATTTACGCCAGGCAAAGTCTAATGACGTAAAACAAGCTCAAGTTGCTACTCCCCCTGACCTGCGCAAATACTTAATCCAGAAGCGTAAGGAGAGGGGACCTTCCAACATGTCTATTATGCCCCCTAGCGAGCAATGTTGTAATAGTCATAAAATTGTGATTGACTATTGCTGTTCTAAGGCAAAACGGCCGGTTTTCGACCGGTTGAGCTACTCTCAGTCTTTCCCAGAAGAAGAGCCCGCGTATGCGTCCATGAACATGGCTTCTCACATACCTAGAGGAGGGCCGGGCTCAAGACGTCATCCCGCAGGGCCTCCGAGCCGAAGAAGATTCGAAGACCTCCTCAGGAACACTGAAGCTGGGGTGTTCCAAAACACCCGTGCAAGGTCACAGCAACCGGCTTCGTACTCATCTGATTCCGACACTGGGGGTCGCCAATCTCCCAGATCAGATGCTGAGAGTATAGAGTCAACTTCTGCAGCGACCTATACTTATCCTTCGAGGACGCCCAGGGAAATGGGAGTCTACGCCATTGAAGACGAACGCGAGGAAGCTTCGCCGTCAGGAAACGCGGAACAACGCATCACTATGCTAGAAATATCTCTGAGACAAATGCAATCCACGATGGAGAATATGCACCGGATGATGCTAGCGCAGCGCAACTGCCATGGCTCAAGCATTGGTCCCGCCAACTCAGATACGTGTGGGGGTGGACTTACCACCATCCAACCCGAGCCAAGAGCCTGCGCTAGATCAAGAGTCAGCAGTTCCTCCACTTTCTCACTCAGGGAATGCCTTACCTCCCGCTGGAGTTACGATACAACCAAATCCGTACCACTCCGTAGCCCCGCTTCCGACCGAAAATCCAATACAGGCAGTACGGGAATTAAAAGCCCAGTTCGACGCCTTGAAGCACAAAGATCAGCTCAAGAAACTGGGAATCAACTAACCCTACCCAGTTATCTGGGAAGAAGTCCCTTTTCCTCCGAAGTATAAGCCTCAGACTATGGCTCTGTTCGAAGGAAAAACATCGCCCAGTCAATACATGAACTATTTCAGTATGATGACGATGTTGCTACAAGGTAATGACGCCCTCCTCACTCGGGTGTTCAAAGGCTGCCTCTCAGGA
Organism: Iris macrosiphon; assembly: GCA_036927795.1. NCBI lineage: Eukaryota > Viridiplantae > Streptophyta > Magnoliopsida > Asparagales > Iridaceae > Iris > Iris macrosiphon. Next base: position 76,102,730 of record JAYESA010000006.1, read on the forward strand.
GTAGCCTATCAGTGGTACCGTAGCTTGGCGGACAACTGCATTACTTCCTTCGAAGATTTTAAAGCTTTATTCTTCACGCGATTCTACGAGGGTGGGATGGACATGTCTATGTCCTCTCTCATCGAAGTCAAACAAAGGAAAAAGGAGGACGTTCGCACCTTCGTCGAATATTTTTGTCATGCCACCTTACAAATGCCTCCAGGAGTTCCGGACTCGACGTTAGTAGACATTTGCAGGAAAAACCTCCTTCCTGTAGTCTCGGTATTTACAGGACCATATCAGTTCCATGAGTGGCCTTCGTTCATTGTCTCGGCAGTGGCCGCCGAAGACAACAGTCGCAAGGCGCGCGACAATGGCATCATGATCTCCGCCTCCGATAGAGGCAAAAGGTCATCTTCCAGCAGCGACCATCCTCGCAGCTCCAAGGGAAAAGAAGCTCTGACAGTCAATAAGTCTAGACAAAAGACGGCGGCGACCACGCAGACGAAGCCCGAGACTTCCAGGCCCGTCGAAGTCTACTCTTTCGACGACGACGATATCCCTAGTATATTTGAATATCTCGTCAAAAGCGGCAAGATCACCATTCCAGAGCTAAGGCGGCCCCAAGAAGCCGACAGTACTGACAACCCCAAATACTGCATCTTCCACAGATACGTACACCACCCAACAAAGGCGTGTTACATACTGAAAAGGAGGATCCAGGGGTTGATCGATGCTAAGGCCATCACTCTACACAACACCGAGAAGACGGTCACGGCCAACATGATCTCTCTACGGTTCGGTGATCTGCCTTCCCAAGAGGTCATGAACGGTGTCACGCCCACTTCCCGAGCTACGATGGACATCGTCAATCTCCCTCCCTCTAGAGATCAAAATCAAGACCTAGTACCCCTGACCACCCGGCAGGGCAAAATCATGTGGGTTCATCCAGATTTGGTGTCAGAGCTCGAGGAAGAGACCAAGAAGAGCCCCAAATACAGACCATGCCACATGGTCGCAACTTTTTCTGCATCGGACGAAGACAAAGTATTTGCCGTAACTCGTTCGGGGAAGGCCTACCTCAACGACAACAGAGCAGGTCAGGAAGGCGCGCCGGCTGACGCTCCAGTCGCCAAACCTTCAGAACAAGGTCCCGCCATACAAAACATCAGCCCTACGAAACCTACTCCGGCGGAAAAGGGGAAGCAGGGAGAAGTACGCTTTGATAAACCTGTGAAAAACATTCCAAGCAAAGGTTTAGAGAAGCCGTACGAATTTGACATCCTGGCCCAACTAGCCAATACGCCGGCCAGGTTGTCCATCTTTGAGCTACTCAGGCTCTCCCCAGACACTCATCTAGCCCTAAGTGAAGCACTGATGCAGGCGGAGGTATACTTGACCTAGCTCAAGTCCCCCGACGAGGAGCCAGTGGCGTGTCCTCAATGCCACAGCGTGATGAAGGTGGTCCCAAATATCACTTTCACTCAAGACGACATGTTGTTAAAACATAACAGACATGACAGGCCCCTCTATTACACCGGGTACGTTGGTTCCATGGAGGTCGACCAGATTTACATAGATCCGGGGTCGTCGATCAGCATCTTTCCTCACAGTCTGCTCAGGCCGCTAAGAATTCCTACCAGCGAACTGGCTTACACTACCACTATAATTGTGGGTTTCAACGTTGGAAGAAGTAAGCCATTGGGGAAGATTCGCTTGAGAATCCAGATCGGCAACCTTAGATCGGTGGCCACATGTTACGTCATCGATTCAGAGGTGTTCTACAACATTTTGCTGGGAAGACCGTGGATCCACGACCACAACATCGTTCCTTCAACCCTACATCAATGCCTTAAATATGTAGACGCACAAGGAACCGTACAAACGGAGGTGGCTGACCTAAACCCGTTTAAAGGAGTAGAATCCTACTATTCCGATGCCGTGTTGTACTCCCAAGACCACACGGAAGAAGCGCCAGGCGAGGCCAAAGATGGACCACTCGTCCAAGAGCCAGAAGAGCCCTCTACCACACTGCCGTTGTCGATCAAAGTGAAAGGATGAACCACTCGTCCAAGAGCCATAGAGCCTATGGCTATCCACCTTAACAAGACCAAGTCAGGAGAAGGGAGTGATCCTCTGGTAATCACTTTGAACCGAAAGCCTCCACCCTTGGCCATCAACCTTCGGCACAACAGGCAGCCGACTGATGTAAGCACAACCAGGAACGGAGTTCCAGATGATAATAAACATCCTCTTCTCCGGTACATCGGTGCTCAAATTCCGAAACAGGAATCCACTCCCCATGATAAAGTAGAACCAATAGCACGAAAATTCTTGGAAGCTATAAACTCCTACCGTCCGTATGTCTGGAAAGTGGCATCATCGTCCAACGTCGTCATGACATATGGGCCACACGAGGATTCTATCTTCATCGTCCCGCCTACCTGCAGCAGCCAGCGTTCGATAGTCTTCGGCCGCATGCACAATCAACCAACTGCCCAGGAAGATCCTTTCGACAACGATACTGGGAGAATACAGGTTCACCGATACAGTCCTCAAGCGCTAAAGATCATGCAAAACATGGGCTACGACTTAAAGCGAAAGCCACGCCTCAACTACGGAAGAGGCAGACGAACGCCGCCGTGCGGCAACACCCGCTATCAACAGACCCGTTTTGGATTAGGATATACCACCGCCCTTGCGACTTCTAAGTCAGACGAGGACATCTCTTCCTCCTCCCAGAATGGCTCGTCGCCCCCCGACTCAGCTGATGCTCTCGAACAAACACTATCAGTAAATATGGTGGTGACAGATCCCTCAAGAGCAGATGAGCAGGATTTGGAGCCGTTTAAGAATGACTCTTGGGCTCAGCAAATGGATACACAGTGGGAATTCTGCTTCGAGCATAGAGAACCTCCCACCAAAGATGAAGTTATCCAGATCGATGTTGGGGGTGAACTTTCGCCGAAGCTAATATTTATCAGTAACAATCTTCCCCCAGCTGAAAGGGAAGAAGTTATACAGCTGATAAAGGAATACATCGATGTCTTTGCATAGAATTATGAGGATATGCCAGGCCTAGACCCGAAAGTAGCTACTCACAAGCTCAATATATTGACCGATTCGAAGTCAGTAAAGCAGCTCCAACGCCGGTTCCGCCCAGATATGATGGACGCCATCGAAGCTGAAGTCAAGAAGTTGATAGCCTGCGGTTTCATCCGGGAAGAATTACATCTCGACTGGGTCGCCAATGTTGTCCCAGCCATAAAAAAAAATGGAAAGGTACGTATCTGCATCGATTACCGAGATCTGAATGCGGCCTGCCCCAAGGATGAATTCCCTCTTCCCATCACGGACATCATGATCGACAACACCTGCGGCTTTGAACGCATGTCTTTCATAGACGGGTTCTCAGGGTACAATCAGATCAAGATGCATCCTGAAGACGAGAAGCACACCGCCTTCCGGAAACTATTGGGAGTATATTGCTACACGGTCATGCCCTTCGGATTGAAGAACGCCGGGGCTACATACCAACGAGCTATGAGTAACATATTCCACGAGCATTTACGCAAAATAGTGGAATGTTACGTGGAGGACATAGCCATCAAGAGCCGCCTCAAAGGTGATCACATTTAAGACCTGAGGACGATATTCGAGTTAATGCGCCAACATCAACTCAAGATGAACCCTACGAAGTCCTTTCTGGGTGTATCTAGTGGCAAATTCCTGAGATTTGTCATTACCGCCAAAGACATCCAAGTGGACCCTGATAAAGTCCAGGCAATCGTGGAAATACGACCGCCCCATAATCTGAAGGAACTCAGGGGATTTCAAGGACGTCTGGCTTACATCCGGCGATTCATATCCAACCTCTCGGGGAGATGTCAGCCCTTCTCTCATCTCATAAAGAAAGGTGTATCCTTCATATGGGATGAAACCTGCCAGCAAGCGTTCGGAGATATCAAGCGCTACCTCACCAGTCCACCAGTTCTGGTGCCTTCCGTTATGGGAAAACCGTTCTTGCTGTACGTCCGAGCAATGGATCATTCGCTAGGAGCTCTTCTCGCACAGAAGAACGATGTAGGACATGAATAGGCTATCTACTACCTCAGCAGGATGATGGTCGGAGCCGAACACCGGTACAACCCAGTGGAGAAAGAATGCTTGGCTCTGATGTTCGCTATCCAAAAGATGCGGCACTACGTCACCGGCCAGACTATGCATATCATCTCCAGGATTAACCCTCTTCGAGTACTGATGAGCAAGCCGAGCGTTCTTAATTCCCGACTCGCAACTTGGGCGATGCTGTTAAAACTATATGACATGGTATACGTACCGCAGAAGTCCATCAAAGGCCAAGCACTGGCCGACTTCCTAGCTGCTCACCCGATCCCGGAGGCCTCCAAATTATACGAAGACATTCCCGACGAAGTTGCAGAATGTAATTCCGCAATGAAAGGTGACGCATGGCAACTGTTCTTCGACGGCGCCTCCAGAACCGGTCCTAAGGGAAACATCGTTTCGGGAGTGGGAGTCGTCCTGGTCGCCCCTGATCAGCTCGTCATCTATCGAGCATATTCTCTTAGCGAGCCCTACTCCAACAATGTGGCGGAGTACAACGCTCTACTAATAGGGCTCCAAGTTGCTAAAGAGCTGGGGGTAGAGTCCCTGGAAGCTTTGGGTGATTCTCTGCTTATCGTCAATCAAGTCAGGGGAATATATGAAGTCCGAAATCCAGACCTCATCCCCTATCACCAAGCGACGGTCGAGATAGCCATGACATTCAAGGAGTTCTTCCTAGAGCATGTACCTCGATCTCAGAATCTGGAAGCTGGTGCCCTAGCCAGTCTAGCGGCAGATTTAGCTACTCCCATAAGAAGGCAGGATTCGGTAATCCTTCTTAACAGAGACTTGTTCTGTGTGAAGAACAGCTGTCACATAGAACGCAGCTACGGTGTCAACACCGATCCTCCTATGAGAGATTGGACAAGTCCCATCATAGATTTTGTGGCATACCGAATCTTTCTGGAGGACCCCAAAGAAGCAGTATCCGTCAAGAGACGATCACTACGCTTCTACTTCGATGCATCTTCACAAAGCCTATATCGCCGGACCTACGACGGATTACTATTGAGATGCCTCTCTAAAGATGAAGCACAGCAGATTATCCGTGAAGCTCACGACGGCGTGTGCGGGGCGCATCAACCCGGTCCTAAGCTACAGGATCGCATCAGAAGAATGGGCTATTACTGGCCTACTATGATCGCAGATGCAATACGGTATGCAAGATATTGCAGAGCCTGTCAGGTTCATGCAGACTTCATACATCAACCGTCCGAACATCTATATCCCACGGTCGCATCCTGGCCTTTCGAAGCATGGGGTATAGATATCATCGGTCCTATTCACCCGTCTTCTTCCAAGGGTCACCAGTTCATACTGGCCATCACGGATTACTTATCCAAATGGGCAGAGGCAATCCCTCTCGCTGAGGTAAAGGCATCTAATGTGATCAGCTTCATCAAGCATCACGTCATTTATCGCTTCGGGGTACCCCGGAGGATAATTCACGACAATGGGCCTCAGTTCATCAGCCAAGCGTTTTATCGGTTTTGCGATAAAAATCGGATACGCAATATTGCCTCTACGGCATACTATCCAGCTGCTAATGGTTTGGCAAAAGCTTTCAACAAAACCATTATCAAACTCTTGAAGAAATTCGTCTCTTCAAACAAAAGAGACTGGAACGAGAAGCTGGGCGAATGTCTCTGGGAATACCGCACAACGGTACGGACGACGACAGGCTGCACCCCGTTCTCGCTGGTCTACGGGAGCAAAGTGGTTCTCCCCATTGAAATCTAGATCCCGTCGCTCAGGATAGCCGTAACTAATGAGCTGACTCTAGAAAAGAATAACCTGTTAAGGCTCCAAGAGCTGGAAGGATTAGACGAGAAACGCCTCCAAGCTCAACAGCGTATCGCACTCTACCAAGCACGCATTTCCAGAGCTTTCAATCATAAAGTGAAGGAAAGGGTGTTCAAAGTCGGCGAGCTAGTTCTAGCCGTAAGAAGGCCGATGATTCTTACTCACAGAAGTAAAGGCAAATTCCAGCCCAAGTGGGAAGGCCCTTATGTGATCGAGACAACGTTCTCGAATGGCGCTTACAGGTTAGCCCAGCCTAACGGAGACCTGTTAATGGCTCCTATCAACGGTAAATTCCTGAAGAGGTGCTATGCTTAATCTCCTTCGCTCGAGTGGAATATAGCAAGGATCTCGATTCTGACTAAACTACTTCCAGAACGCAATTAGTTGGGTTACACTCTATTATGTCCGTAAGACCTCTGAATAGATGTCCCGCTAAAAGGTTATTGAGAGTTTATCATGTCCATACTACCTCTGATATTATTCTCGCCTAAAAATGGTCATTTACATTCCAAAATGATGGGTCCACAAAAGTAAGAAAGGAGTCGCCTTTATTTATTCCCAAAAGGGAGGCAGAATTATATCTGGGCAAGCAAAAAGGGAAAGGATGCATCATGATGGCGGAGTAGTCAGATTGCGAATCAGCCACTCCAGTGCAGCTATCCTCTCATTCCTAAGAGCCAAGGCATCGGCACGAGCCTGCTCCAACCGTGCCTCGGGAGTGTTCGTAAGGGACAGATCGGCCTTTGCCCGAAGGCAGCCCGCACGAGCAGCTTCTGCACGGTCCAAATTCTGTCGCGTTGCGCTCAGACGACTAGCTGTTACCTCTAGACCCGCCAGCGACTGAGAAGCCCACTCCTCTGCCCGAGCGAGTTTTTCCTTCAGCTTGGAGGCCCTCGCCGCATTCCCTTCATGCTCGGATCGACACTGCGTCTCAACAGCAAGAGCCTCTTCCACGATAGCTTTTCTCCTATCCATCTCCAGCTTATGCTTCTGGATGGAGTTGTCTAGGCCTTCCAGCTTTGTAGCGAGCTGCGCAGTCATGAGGTCGAACCGAGCCTGGACATCAGCATCGAGGCTGCCTCGAGTCAGCTGCAAGTATTCGGTAATAGGTTGCTCTAACCCATTAACCACCGCCTCCAGGGAGTCAGCTACCCCAGAATCGCCGAGCTCCCTGATGACCCCGATCGAAGCAAGAGAAGTCTTCTTCAGGCGCTCGAAATCTAGACTCTTCGCTAACACCATTGATATCATCGTTTTCAAACCGGTGTAGAAGATGCTGGTATGTTGCTCGGTCAACGCAACTAGATCCGACTGGGCGCCGGGAGCGGCCGCAATATCAGCAAGTCCCTCTCCAGGGATAATTGCAGACGAGGTGGCCACAGCCGTCGCATCGACGCATGGCCCAACCGAAGAAGGTGCGGCAACGGCGGTCGAAGTCATCGCCACACTCACAAGAGGCAAGGTCACGACGACGGGTTCATCCTCCTCTTGAGGTGACGAAACTATTCCGGGCGTACTGGCCCCCGAAGCCACTTCCTCATCGAAGTCGGACGCCTCCGTATCATTGTCAGGAGCCCGAGCGGAGCCAGAATGCGCTTCAATGCTATACTCCACGTGGGGCTATCCCCTGAAAAGAAGACAAGAAAGTTAATATCAGTATGATGATAATCTTTCTAAAGGGAGACATAAAGACGACATTTACCCGGAGCCCATCACCTCGGCCAGTGGAGACTCGCCCAGATCAACTGCAAAAGTGCAAGGGAAATATGTTATTATAAATCTTGCATAAACGTACAGACCAAGGAAACGACAGTCTGTGCTCTACGCAGGATCGTAACCATTTGGTTATTTTACGCCGGAAGTCGCCTCCATAAGCGTAAAACTCAAATTTTACGATATACACCAACTTTTGGTAGCCAGAGCTTTTACGCTCAGGGCTACGAAAATATGGAGTCTTTACGCTGGCACATTAGAAATGTGGGCGTAAAAGATGAAAATGCCTCCGTGCATCATCTTCCTCCAAAGAGGCTATCAGCACAGAAGACGACCTAGCGCGGTCACGTTCAACGTGTGCGAAGGATTTTTCGTCGTTTTTGTCACCCCAAAGGCTCTACCTCTAAGGCCGGGTGCGTTACTCGTTGGCGGGATACTTTGCTCGGAAGGAAGCTCGCCTTGCCCGACCAGAGACTCCCTCGCTGGGGCAGAAGAATGAGAGGAAGAACCTATGCTCTTTCCCTTAGCGGAGGGGGTTTGTTTCGGCGCCATTTCTAAAAGACTCGAAGTGCTCGGAGAAGGAACGAAGAAAAACTCGAACAGTCGAAAGCTCTCTTTCGCAGAAGACAGATAAAAAGTTTTTCTCTCAAAAACTTGGGGTATATATAGTCCGGGTCGACTCCTCGAATCCTCGGACGAACTCCTCGAGACCCTAACCAAATCTCGCAGATTGGTTATGATTGGATGCTACGTCAGCCCACTACCCTTGGAAGACGGACAGTCAGCGAATTCGAAAGGTTTTTCGTGCAAAACGGTTCAGCGGGTTCTACGCTAAAAGAGCTTTCTACGCTCGACAGCAACGGATCTACGGTTTTTACGCTCGCAAGCTACAAGTCTATGGTTTTACGTCCGGATGCCTTTGTGCTCGGTAGCTTTTATGCTCGAGAGGCCACAAACCTACGACTTTACACTCAGTAGATACCAAATCGTCGATCTCACGCTCGGTGGCGCTCAGTTTACGCTCAGAAGCAACAGATCCGCAAACTTCACGCTCGAAAAAACTTTCTTTTCAGGAGCTACAAATCAAACAGTTCTACGCTAAAGGAGCTTTCTACGCTCGACGGCTACGAATCTACAGCTTTACGTTCGACAGCTATAAGTCTATGATTTTATGCCCGGATGCCTTTGTGCTCGGTAGCTTTTATGCTCGATAGGCAACAAACCTACGACTTCACGCTCAGAAACCACCAGTCTACAATTTCACGCTCGATGGTGTTCTATGCTCACAGGCTACAGATCTCCAGTCCTATGCTAAAGGAGCTTTCTACGCTCGACGGCTACGAATCTACAGCTTTACGTTCGACAGCTATAAGTCTATGGTTTTATGCCCGGATGCCTTTGTGCTCGGTAGCTTTTATGCTCGAGAGGCAACAAACCTACGACTTCACGCTCAGGAACCACAAGTCTACGATTCCGCGCTCGATGGTGTTTTACGCCCAGAGGTTACAGACTGATGATTTCGCGCTCCACGACTTTTCGCATATTCGAAACAGTCCCCAAAGCGGTCAATTGCAAAGAGTTCAACACAGAAGATACTCGTTCTTGACCCAAAGCATCCTAAGTACCCAGAGCATACAGAGTTCAAACATTGAGAAATTACTCTTCTCGGGTCCAAAATTGGAGGTTCATCCAGACTCCAGTCTGAATATCTCGTCTATTAAAAGATGGCAACTCAGTTAGACAGCCATTTCTTGACCTTGTTCCAAGGGATTTCTCGGGAAGTCATTCTTGAAGACGAAGTCTGAACAAAAAATTCTGTTTATCAGAAGTTTAGAGCTCTACGCGGTCCCTCAGTCCTAGCAACATGACAGTTCTAAAAATGTTCAAAATGCTCTACAGCGTTCTATGGACTATTCGCTATACGTAAAGGACAGGACCTAGCACTCTTTCTACAGAGTCGGCGTAAAGATTCAGACGTGTTGAAGCTACACATATTCAGACTTCACAGCAACGTATGACAAGATGATCATATGAAGAAGCAAGACGATTTTATTAAAAGATTAAAGTCATGATTACATATGAGGGAAAACCAATCTACAAGGGTTTTTCTCTATTTTTCATGATTACATATAAGGGAAGCTCCGTCGACAAAGGATTCCCCCATCGTCATATGAAGATCGCCCAGAAGCTGTTCTGACAGGTTCTCACATGGGTGGAGATCTTCCTCTTCTTCGAAGACAGTTCATCGACTACCACAGTCATGAACAAGAAGATCCTCCATTCGCCATGGCCAATCCAGTTGAGGTTTCTTTAACCCAACTCGATCGAGGACGATAGATTATGGTTTGTCTAATCTCGTCCGCGGGGATCTCAGAAGAAAATATGCAGCTTGCCAGCCATATGGTGAAATATGATTCTTTGTCTCTCCCGAAAGAACCACCATACAAAGTTGCTGATTATCCCGAGCAAGGGAGGCTTAGATATCCTTCCATGATCCATCGTTGCAGTGGACATTTGTTCGAAGATGCCGTCTTTTTTGGCTCCCTACATGCTGGAAGAACATGATCTCCTTCTTCCTCAGGTCGACCCGACGAACTCTGGCGATCATCTCTGCATGGTGATGGGAATGTGGTGAGAACAGGTTCACCCCCCCAGTCTTTTTATAGGCAAAAGAGATCACAGCGGTCACCAATAAATCTGCCATAAAGTCCACATCGACCGTTTCAGTGCTCCATTCAGAAACGTTTCGAGTTACGAGGGGCCGTTCATGCTTCATTCAAAGCATTTCAAATTCCGAGGAATTAAAAAGCTTTGAAGGGGGTCTTGTAGAAGCATAAAAAATACGCTGGGAGGATCTACGCAGCCTCTTGATGCAGAGCAGCGTAAACAGAGGCCTTTAGAGCCATCAAACGTGCAACAGAGCGTTCTCCACTAAAAACACAGCATGAAGTATAAAGCTCAAAGGACCATCCGTGTAAGTGTAGTACGTCCAGGCCGCTCCAGCGTAAGATAGAGTTCTTCATCGCCTCCATGGCGTAAAACTCAGCCGCTCTCAAAGCAGCGTTAATGCGTACGAGGAACGCTTTGTTTTCCCCGAAATGAGCCTGTCAAGTCACGCAGTGAACCTGGCCTCTGATTCCTGACAAAAAGTGCTGCACGGCTACCCAGACGACGGCTGGAAACGATGGCAGACCCCTCGGGATGCGCCCACAGTATGATGGCGGATCTCGGCATTTAATACAGAGGATTTGGTTAAAATATCACCAAACCATCGGTTACCAAAGTCCCCCCAGCGTAAACCGCTCTTTCGCGTACAAGGGAATATGCCACCTTGTTTTACACAGGCAAACATGAGCTGTTTTACGCTCCGCAATAGACAAACCGCCTGCCACGTCAAAAGCTATACTTCGTACAGGGCCCGAGGTACGTCTCTACGTCAAATTGCACAAAGCGGTGACAGTTTCCCTCTAGACACGTCTCTGCGACGGATGCACAGAAGGGCTGCAGACCTTCAAAACACGTCTCCGCATTTAATGCACAAGATGGTGGCAAATCTCTGTAAGAGATTTGATTACACCTTCGAAAGCCGTAATTCCGGTGAAGACGTCTACATCAACACTCTGGCATGGTACGCAGCGGCTTCTACGCCCATCCAGGATCTGTGCTCATTCGGCTTCAAACGCCCACTCAGTCTCTACGACCATTCGGCTTCTATGCCTGTTCGGCTTCTACGCCTGTTCGACTTCTATGCCTATTTTGGCTTCTACGCCAGGGGTGACAGTCATTTGGCTTCTACGCCAACCTCTTCTACACAAGGGATACCTACCTACGTGGCTTCTACGCCGTGATCTTCGCAGCAGATATACGCGTTTTGTCCCCTTAGTTGGATACGTGTCACATGCTCACTCAAAAGGTCATTTATGCGCAGGCATTGGTTATTTTAACCGTTGTGTAAAAGGGTGCTGTACTGTCCACTCCTCGGTTGTTACATCGACGGAGTGGTCACTGTCACCAAAACTCTATAAATAGAGACCCCTATCAATGGGGAACAAGGTCGACAATTTGGAAGATCGAACCAGGTCGGAGAATTGGTAAAAAAAGAGAGAAAGAGAGAAGGAGAAGGAGAGAACAGTCCGGAGCTCAGGCAAAGAGTAGGGGTCGACGGCTCTGGCACCGTGCATCCACCCTCCTTCGCAGCCTTCGGAGCCGCTACCCGTCTTCCACGGTACTTCTTCAACATCGTGTAGTCCAAGGTCTAAAGTGATCGACTGCAGATCAGACACCTATAGCAATTTATACCCAGATTAAATAAATTATACTCCCGCATCCTCGTATAGGATCGAATTGTACAAGTTTGTTTGTAAACCAAAGGGCACGGGTCTCGTATAAACCCTGTCATTGAAATACACTTTCATTCTTTCGTTTAATACCACAAACAGCGGGGGGCTAGGGTTAGGGTTTCGTCGGCTCGCCGGAGCTGCTGCGGCCGGAGGAGAAGACTGCTCGACGGAGGTGACTTTGGCGGAGGCGGCCGGGCTGTGCTGGTGGCGGCTCAGGCGGAGCTGGTCGCTGCTGCTACTGTCAGGCTGGGCAGAGGAGGAAGGCGGAGGCTGCGGGGAGACGTGGCGGAGCTCTGGGGAGGCAGGGCAGCGCAGGGGTTCATCATGGGGAGAGGGCGGTGGCGGAGCAGGGCTGGGCTCGGGGCTGAGACAAGGAGATGGGGAGGCCTTGGTCATTGGGGACGACGGAGGTGGCTGGGGTGGCTAGGGCAGAGGAGGGAGGCGGAGAGGGGAGATTGAAGCGGTGGCTACGGCGCTGGGGTTCGTCAGCTCCGGTAGCGGAGGAGAGCAGGAGGAAGAGGCCAGGGGGATGTGGCTGGGGTGCTGCGGGGCTGAGGGCAGAGGCGCTGACGGCTGGAGACTCGGGCGGCGGGTGAGAGAGGGTGGCGGAGCGGCTGGAGGGTGATGGTGGTAGAGACGGCGGGTCTGGGTAGGGTTTTATAGGGTGTGGGCGGAGTAACCGCCACGGGGAGGCGGGGCAAAACCGTCGCGGAGGAGGCGGCGGGATTCGTAACGGCCGTTGAGGTCAGGGGGGCGGTTACTGTAGCAGTAACTGTGAAAATGGGTCGGGTTTTGGGTTGCTGAGTCGGGTTCAATCTGAATCCGACCCGATCCGCGAGGAGGTGGGGTCGGGTTTCGGGTTCGGGTTTCGGATCCGGGTTTTGGGTCCGACCCGACCCGACCCGCTAGGGATTGGGTCCAATCTGGATTGGTTTAGGATGGGTTGGTTTGGTTTACTAAACCGATTGGTTCAGTAATAAACCGGGTTTAATTAAAACTTAGTTTTTAGGTCTTTAAAAATATTTTCTGGGTCCAATAAATTCCAAAAAAATTATCCTATGTCTAATATTTCATTTTACACCAAAAAAAAATATTTTTATAATATTTTAATATTTAATAAACACATTTAAAAATACTTAATACCAGAAAACAATTGATTTAATTAGTTAAAAAAATCATAAAAAATTCTAGAAAATTTATTTTTAAAATCTGAAAATTTTTGGGGGTTTACTTACATTGACAGAAATGAGTTTTTACGCTTAAGACAAGACAAAATCAAATGCCACGTCAAAAGCTGTTTCTTGTACAGAGTTCGAGGCATATCTTTGTATTTTATGCACGAGATTGAAGCATATCTCTGCATTTAATGCACGAGATTTTGTCCTATTTTTAAAATTTGTCATGACTAGGAAAGCTAAGACTGTGACTAATACGCTCACATCACCATCCTTGCAATTTACGACAACCATGCTATTTTTAACTATAGGAGTATGCCGTATGCTATCTCCTCAAAATATGCCAACTCGGCTATATTTGCAAAGGTACGTTGATAAGGCTATTTAGCCCAGAATACGCTCAAGACCTCGGTCATGAAGGATAATTGGCTATTTTACGCTGGTTGTCTATTATTCATGAATCATCATATTTTATACAGGGGCAGTTACCTACGTGGCTTGCATGCCATGATCTTCGAGAAGCAGTTATATACGTTACATTATAAAGGGATACGTGTCATACGCAGATTCAGAAGATTATTTGAATATGGGTAGCAGTTGTCATAACCGCAGCGTAAAGGAGGCAACCTTCTCACAGTTTGGCCTTTTACGCCAACAAGACAGTTATTTGGCTTTTATGCCAACCATTTTACGCAGGGGCAGTTACCTACGTGGCTTGCATGCCATAATCTTTGAGAAGCAGTTATATGCGTTACCTTATAAAGGGATACGTGTCATACACAGATTCAGAAGATTATTGGAACGTGGGTAGGAGTTGTCATAACCGCAGTGTAAAGGAGGCAATCTTCTTCACAATTTGGCCTTTTACGCCAACAAGACAGTTATTTGGCTTTTACGCCAACCAGGCAGTTATTTGATTGATTTCTATAAATAGAGACCCCTAGTCACAGGGTAAAGGAGGAGAATTAGTTTTGGCTGACAACTTTGGCAACAGGAATTCGATCCTACTTGCAACTTTTCTTTGGCCGGATTTTGCCTTCAGTTCAAAGAAAGTTTGAAACTTCTTCTATAGCACTTCTTCATCATCGTGTAGTCCAAGAAACAAAGTGATTGACTGCAAATCAGACTTCCATAGCAATACTTCCCCAGAATCATTTTATTGTACTTAATATCCTCGTATAGGATTATTTGTACTTTCTCTTTTCTCGTTTGTAAGCAAAAGTTTCGTATAAATATTTGTTTATCCAAACAAAATGGCGACTCTGCTGGGGACAACTTTCTCCTCTGACAAGAAAGCAATTGCTTAACACGATGCTGTATCTATCGAATCGACGTAGAAGACTTTGGTCGTCCAGTTCGACCAATCTGCCTATGAAGACATGCTTCATGCAGGGGGTAGTTCTCATTCTGTCCATAACAACAGGAAGCTGCAAAAAGTGTGGATGCCTAAAATGTCCTCTACCCTTCCTGTAAGTTCTCATTCACTGATCAACAAAGTTGTGACAACACAGCCAATATGCCCTGTGCGTAAAACTTTGTCTCCCATCTATGACGTGGTAGACAAAACTTCTGGCAATGCCTCAGTGCCAATCCAGAAGTCTCAAACACGCCCTACGCATAAACCTTTGTCTTTCGTCTGTGACATGGTAGACAAAACTTCTGGCAAAGTCTCAGTGCCAATCCAGAAGTCTTAAACACACCCTGCGCGTAAACCTTCGTCTCCCGTCTGTGACGTGGTCGACAAAATTTCTGGTAAGGCCTCAGTGCCAATTCGAAAATTCTAAACACGCCATGTGCGTAAAATTACATCTTCCGTCTATGATGAGGCAGATGTACCCTTTGATCACATCAAAAGAAAACCAGTGACGGATCCTTCAACCTCTAAGCTTTTATGCCCACAAGAGAAAAAAGTTCCCACTTTACAGATTACGCGTGACGCTGAAAGCCGTTTGAGGAGTTTTCCTGTTTTACGCGAACCTATCCAAAAATCCAAATTACGCCAGGATAGGTCTGTCCGCGTAAAGAAGACTCATTTCACGGGAAGATACGCTCCTCAGACAGATGATGGATCATATGCTACTCATATGGGTGGACTGTTGTATTCCTATGGCAGAGAAAGGGTTATGGTTCCTAATCTACACATTCCTACTGATGTAAAAAGGCAGAATAAGCCTTCTTCTTCTTCTGGTAATCTCCCTGATTTGCGTGATTTCTTGATCCAGAAATGCAAAGATAGGGGATCTCCTAATATGTCTATCATACCCCCTAGAGAACATTATTGTAATAGTCATAAAGTTGTAATTAACTATTGTTGTTCTAAAGCAAAACGGTCAGTGTTCGACCGATTAAACTATTCTTTATCATTACAGGAAGAAGAACCAATATTTGCTTCAGTAAATATGGCTTCGCATATTCCTAGAGGAAAGTCCAGTTCAAGACGTCATCCCTCCAAACTCCAAGCCAAAGGAGATTTGACAGACTCATCGAGACTTTTGAAGAAGGTGTTTTTCGAAACACTCGCTCGAGGTCAAGACAGTCAACTTCATATTCTTCAGATTCTGACACTGGAAGTCACCAATTTTCTGAACCAGATGCTAAAAGTATAGATTCAATCTCTATTGAGATCTATACTAATCCCTCAGTGGCATCTAGAGAAATGGGAGTTTATGCTGTTGGAGACGAACATGAAGAAGCTTCCCCATCGGGAAGTACTGAATAACGCATCACTGTATTGGTAATATCACTTAAAAAAATGCATACCATGATGGAGAGTATGTACCAAATAATGGTGACTCAACATACAACTGCAATAGCTCAAACACATGTTCCTCCGACTCAACTACGTGTGGGGGTAGACATACCACCAGCCAATGCAAGCCAAGAGCCTGTTCAAAATCAAGAATCAGCTGCTCCTCAACCTCTTAACCCGGAGAATGTATTACCTCCTGTTGGAGTTACAATACATCCAATCTCTCACCTTTCTACTGTCCCTTTTCCATCTAAAGATCCAATACAAACAGTTTGGGAATTGAAAGCCCAATTTGATGCTTTGAAACATAAAGATCAGCTCAAGAAGTTAGGAATTAACCAGCCATATCCAGCTGTCTGTGATGAGATCCCTTTTCCACCAAAATATAAACTACAGGCTATGGTTTTGTTTGAGGGAAAGACGTCACCAAGCCAGTATATGAACTACTTCAGCATGATGACGGTATTGTTGCAAGAAAATGTTGCCCTTCTCACTCGAGCGTTTAAAGGTTGTCTGTCTGGAGTAGCTTACCAATGGTATCATAGTCTATCTGACAACTGCATTACTTCTTTTGAAGATTTCAAAACTCTATTCTTCGCTCGATTCTACGAGAGAGGAATGGACATGCCTATGTCATCACTCATTGAAGTAAAGCAGAAGGAAAAAGAAAACATTCGTACTTTTATTGAACGCTTTCGTCAGGCTACTTTACAGATGCCTCCTGGAGTTCCAGATTCAGCCTTGGTGGACATTTGCAGAAAGAACTTACTCCCACTGATCTCAGTATTCACGGTACCATATCAGTTTCATGATTGGCCCTCATTTATCATATCGACAGTAGCCGCTGAAGATAATAGTCGGAAGGCTCGTGACAACGGAATCATGATCTCTATCTCTGATAGAGGGAAGCGTTCATCTTCCAATAATGACCGTACTCATAGTTCAAAAGGAAAGGAAGTCCTGGCAATCAATATGTCCAGACAAAATACTCCGGTAACTATGCAGACAAATTCTGGAACTTCCTAACCTAAAGAAGAATATTCTTTTGACGACGATGATATTCCAAGCATATTTGATTGTCTAGTCAAAGGTGGCAAGCTTACTCTACCGGAGATAAAGCGTCCAAATAAAGTCGGTAGTACAGATAATCCTAAATACTGTATTTTTTACAGATACATACATTACCCCACAAAGGCATGCTATGTAATGAAAAGGAAAATCCAGGAGTTGATCGACGCCAAAGCCATCACTTTGCGTAATAACGAGAAGACGGTCACTGCAAATATGATCTCACTCCAATTTGACAATTTTTCCCCTTAAAAAGTATCGGATGGTGTGGTAGCTATTCCACGGGTAATAATGGATATTGTTAATCTCCCTCCTACGAGGGGTCAAAATCAAGATTTAGTGCCCCTAACTACCAAGCGTGGGGAGATCATGTGGGTTCACCCTGATCTAGTATCAGAAATTGAGGAAGAAACTAAAGCTGCTAAAGCTAAGTCTAAGAAGAATTCAAGATGTAAACCATACCATATGGTTGGAATATCCCCGGCATCGGAAAAAGAGGCTTTAGCAACCGAAACAAGGTCAGGAAAAGCCTACCTCAAAGAATATGAAGGGAATTAGGAAGAAGCAACGGCAGACACTTCAGCTACCAAACCTCCAGAGTCTTAACCTGTAATACCAGAGGCAGGTCCTTCTAAATCAACTTCTGTAGACAAAGGCAAACAAAAAGAAGTTTGTTTCGATAAACCTCTGAAGAGCACTCAAAATAAAGGTTTAGAGAAACCGTATAACTTCGACATCTTGGCTCAGTTGGCTAATACTCCAGCCAGATTGTCCATTTTTGAGCTACTTTGTTTATCCAAAGACACTCGCCAAGCCTTGAGTGAAGCATTAATGCAAGTAGATGTACGCTTGACTCAGCTCAAGTCCCCTGATAAAGAGCCTGTGGCATATCCTAAATACCATAGTGTGATGGAAGTAATCCCTAACATCACTTTCACTCAAGAGGATATGTTGTTGAAGCATAACAAATATGACAGGCCTTTTTGTTATACAGGATACGTTGGCTCCATTAAGGTAGACTAGATTCACATAGATCTGGGATCGTCAATCAGTATTATCCATCATAGTCTGCTAAGACCATTGAGAATTCCTACCAGTGAATTGGCTTACACTACCACTACAAATGTGGGCTTCAATGCCAGGAAAAGCAGACCATTGGGAAAGATTCGTCTGAGAATCCAGATTGGTGATCTTAGATCATTGGCTATATGCTATGTTATTGATTCAGAGGTGTCTTACAATATTCTGTTGGGTAGACCATGGATCCATGATCACAATATTGTTCCTTCAACTCTACATCAATGTTTCAAATATATAGATACTCAAGGAACAGTAAAAACAAAATTTGTTGATCTCAATCCATTCAAAGGAGTTGAATCATACTATTCTGATGCCATATTGTACACTCAAGACTATAGAAAGAGGTATCAGGCAAAATGGAGGAAGAATTCTACCATGAGCCAGGAGAACCATCTGCTGAGCAACCTTTGTCGATCCAAGTGAAAGGGCGGATTACTTGTCCAAAAGTCTTGGAACCATGACTATTCACTTGGGCAAAATAAACTCGAAAGGAGGAAATGATCCTCTAGTGATCAATATGAACAAGAAACCTCCACCTTTGGTCATTGACCTTAGGCGCAACAAGCAGTTAGCTGATATAAATGTAATCGGGGACGTGTTTGCTGATGATAATAAATATTCTCTTTCCCAGTATACCGACGTCTCATTTCCTAATCAGAAATCTTCTATAGTAACCTCATCGAAAAATGATAAAGATATGGATCAAGAGAAAATATGGTATAATACAATTAACGAATTTCCTCATCATAAAGATATAGAACCCATAGCACAAAAATTCTTAGAAGCTATATACTTTTATCATCCATATGTGTGGAAAGTAGCATCAACATCTAATATCGTCACGACATATGGGCCACATGAAGATTCTGTCTTTATTGTTCCACCTACTCATAACGATCAGCATCAAATAGTCTTTGGTCGAATGTGGAATAGACCAATTGTATAAGAAGAATCTCACGAGTCTGATGTTGGGAAAATGCAAATCCACAGATATAGCCCATAGTCTTTAAAGATTATGCAAAACATGGGTTATGATTTGAAGTTGAAGCAAGGCCTCAATTATGGAAAAGGCAGACGAATACCGTTGTATGGTGATCCTTACTGTCAACGAACTCATTTCGGGTTAGGGTATACCACATCTCTTGCAACTCCAAACAACTCTGAGTCAAAGACCATTTTCTCTTTTCAAGATGATTTATCATCCTCCGATTCAGATGATGAATTTAAACTGGGATTATTAGTAAATATGGTGTTGACAGATTCCCTGGAAACAGAGGGACAAGAATCTGAACCATTTGAAAATGAATCTTGGGCACAGCAAATTGATACACAATGGGAACTCTGGTTCCAACAAAAAGAACCACCCACTGAAGATAAGGTTTTCCAAGTTAATGTTGGGGATAAATTTTTACCAAAGCCGATATTTATCAGTAATAATCTTTTTGAAGAAGAAAAAGAAGAAATGATCCAGCTAATAAAAGAATATATCGATATCTTTGCTTGAAATTATGAAGATATGCCAGGTCTTGATCCAAAAGTGGCTACCCATAAACTCAATATATTGTCTAATTCAAAGCCTGTAAAGCAACAACAATGCCGGTTCCACCAAGATATGATGGATGCCATTGAAGCTGAAATTAAGAAATTAATAGCCTGTGGGTTCATCCGGGAAGAAGAACATCCTGATTGGTCGCTAATATTGTCCCAGTTATGAAGAAAAATAGAAAAGTGCGTGTTTGCATCGACTTCTGCAATCTAAATGCCTGCCCTAAAGATGAATTCCCTCTTCCCATTACAGATTTCATGATCGATAATACGTGTGGTTTTGAGCGCATGTCTTTCATGGACGAATTTTCAGGATATAATCAAATTAAAATAAATCCTGAAGATGAGAAGCATACTGCTTTTCGTACACCATTATGAGTATATTGCTATACAGTCATGCCTTTTGGATTAAAGAATGCCGGGGCCACATATCAATGAGCTATGAGTAACATATTCCATGAGCATTTATGCAAAATGGTAGAATATTACGTAGATGATATTGCTGTCCAAAGCTGCCTCAAGGATAATCACATTCAAGACTTGAAGACAATATTTGATTTGATGCGCCAATATCAACTCAAAATGAATCCTACAAAGTCCTCTCTTGGTGTATCCAGTGGCAAATTTTTGGGATTTGTTATTACTGCTAAAGGCATTCAAGTTGACCCTGATAAAAGCTATCCTAGAAATGCGACTGCCCCGTAATCTCATAGAACTTAAGGGATTTCAGGGCCGTCTAGGTTATATCAGAAGATCCATATCCAACCTCTCTGAAAGATATCAACCTTTTTCTCGCCTAATAAAGAAAGGTGTGTCATTTGTGTGGGACGAAGCCTATCAACAAGCGTTTAATAACATTAAACTCTATCTTACTAATCCTCTAGTTCTGGTGCCTTCTGTCATAGGAAGACCATTTTTGCAGTATGTTCGAGCAATGGATCATTCTTTAGGGGCTCTCCTCACATAGAAGAACAATGAGGGTCATGAACAGTCTATTTACTATCTAAGAAGGATGATGGTCGGAGCAGAACACAGGTATAACCCAGTAAAAAAAGAATGCTTGGCCCTAATGTTTGCCATTCAGAAGACGCGACATTATGTGACAGGCCAAACTTGTCACTACCACATTTCCAGATTAGGGCATTAGTATAATTTCCCTGTTTAATTTTTAATCATGTAAATATTTAATGTGATGAGTTTTATTTAGTTGATTAGAGGTATTCTTGATAATTAGGTTTTTAGGTTAAACCCTAGAAATCCCATTAGGTCTAACCCTAATGGCTAAACCCTAACTTGTAAGCTCCATTAGGGAAACCCTAAATTTCAATTATAGGTTTAGAATCTCAAACCCTAGAAATGACTAAACCTTAGTTAATTAATTTCTTCATGACTTAACATGGAGGATTAATTTAACCCTTGCAATAGGAACCCTAAACCTAGCCTATATAATAAAGGGGAGCCTCCCTCAACCATTCCTTCATGAAGAAAGAAAACCAAACCCTAACCTCCATTTAAAAAACTATTCCCTCACCCCCAAATTTTAGAATCCAGCCCTAGGATTCCACCTTCCTCCTCCATCAAAGGGGAAACAAGGGGCTTAGACCAAGAAGACTTGGACAAGGAGAACCTCCATTGGGAAATCATTTTCCAATAGGTAAAACCCGAATTTTAATCCATTTAATTCCTGTTTTCATTTGTGTTGGCCATTAGGAGCCCACCTTGATGTTAGATTTCGATTTTTAGGGATTATACATGAAGACCTAGGAGAGATTTGTGTTTTGGTGACCTACGGGTGTTTTCCCCCAAATTTCTGGAACCCAAACCCTAGGGATTTCGTGTAGGCACGATTACACCTCCAACGTGAAGGGTTGGATCTCGTTTTAGGGTTTTGTTTGGGGTTTTTCAGAAGTTCTGTGTATGGGTTTGATTTTAGCACACCAAGTGCTTGGTGATATGTTTCTTAGGGTTTTTGCCTATCCCTGTATTTTAATTTCTGCATATTTGATATACCAATCTATATACATAACTATTTTTGCATAGGTGTATAGATAGGTGGTGATCTAAGGTTTCTGTACAGTCGGGTTTGGCACTGTACAGTGAGTTTGGGGATTCCACTGAGCAGTCGAGTTTTGGGGGAAAAGTATTCCTATGTAGAGTCGTGTGTGCCTGTGTGTTAGGGCTTTGTATTAATGTGTAGCTGTGTGTGAGTGTAGCTGCTAGTGTATCTGTGTATAGCAGTGTGTCTAGGTGTGCGTGTGTATTATTGTGTCCAGTGTACCTGATACTGTGAGTGAGTGCCTGTGAGAGTGCCTCAGAACCTGTGTGAGTTCCTGAGTTCACTGTGTGTGGTAGTGTAGGAATTATGTGGTATCAGTGAACATGTGCCTCACTGTGTGTAGGTATTTGCAATAGCAGTGAGTGTATCCCTGTGTGAGTGAGTGAGAACCTAATGTCAGTGTATCTGTATCTATGTGAACCTGTATATGTGTGTGTGTGTGTCGAGTATCAGATATCTGTGTGTGTACTAATATTCAGTGTGTATCAGTATTCAATGCCAATGTGACCAGTGAGTGTCTGTGTAGCATATACCTGTGTCAGTGTGTGAGTTCGAGTTTGTGTGTATCCTAGAACCCAGTACCTATGTATTTGTGTTTCCCTAACTGTGTATAAATTAGTGTCAGTGTAACCTGTGTGTAGTGACAACCAATGTCTATGTGAGTGAGTGAGTGAGAGGTATTTGAGTATGAGAGTGTTTGTGTGAGGTCAGTGAGAACTCAGTGAGTGAGTTCAGTGTATTAGTCTTTGTGTCTCAGTTATGTATGTGAAACCTGTGTGTTTCTGAGTGGCTGAGTGAGAGTAAACCAGTGAGTGTGTGTGTGTACTAGCCTGTGTGTGTGTGTTAGCTGTGTGTACTAGTGTGTGTGTGTTAGCTGTGTGTACTAGTGTGTGTGTGTGTTAGCTGTGTGTACTAGTGTGTGTGCGTCTCAGAAATTCCCAGGTCAGTGTGTCTCAGTGTGTTAATTCCTGTGTGTGTCCCAGAGTTTAAGTGCCAGTGTGTCCCTGTATTGGGAGGGTGTAAAACTGTGCAGTTTGGTCTCAGTGTGTGTGTGTGTATTAGAGTGTCTATGAGTAGCACCTGAGTGTGTGTGTAGGTCTGTGTCAGTGAGAACAATGGGTGTGTGTCCCAGTTAAGTGTGTGTGATCTGTGTGTGAGTGTATCTGTGGGTGTATACATGTCTGTGTGTGAAACCAGTGTAAGTGCCTGTGTGTGGAACCAGTGTGAGTGCCTGCGTGTGTATGTGCAGAGTTGAATCCTATGTGTTCGTTCTAGAGTATATCCTTGTAGCAGTGTTGTACTTAGCCAAGTATCTCTAGTCTCAAGCCAAGGTAAGTTAGTACACTAGGATAAGTTATACACTTGAGAACTAACTAGTATTAGCCAGTATTCACTAATACCAACTAGTATACTTAGAATGATCTCGACAACTTAGTAAAGTTAGGTAATGATCTAGCTAACCATGGGTAAACCTAGTATAGACCTAGAAATGGCCTAACACCCTCATTTCAACCTAGTTAATGGCAATTATCATTCCACACCACCAATTAACACTTAATTTTATTTATTTAGGTCATTGTGATTTTATCTTGGACATCGACCCTCGCATTTTCCCCGGGACCACAGGCGAGTACATTCTCTGACAGTTTTCGCTTTTGTTGATTACTTCTATAAATCTAGTTGTATTACATACTTGATTCTGACACTGTGGATACACGGGTTAGCATCCTAGATCCCTGTCATGAGGAGTCGTGATTGGAATCCATCGTGCTAGCTGGGGATGGAGAACTATTAGTAGATTATGTGATCATATCCAAACTCTACATGCATCATAGCTCACCCCATATCTCACGTCGGGTGCGGTCTGACCATTTACATGCTTCATAGCTGTTATATATGATTAGCCTGACCATTACATGCATCATAGCTAACCAGATGGTTAGCCTGACCTACGAGAATCATAGCTAATCATATATAACCAGCCTGAACTCATCCCAAGCCGATCACATAATAAACTGATATTTCAAACACTTAACTAGATGTTCTATTGCCTATTTCATTTCTCCAGTACTCTATATTTTCAGCATTTATTTCATCTTGTATTCCTTACACTGTTTTATAGTTTTTGTCAACTTAAATGAAACTGTTGTTAGTGTTTGTGCTTCGCTCTAATCCTGACTGGATAACATTTTCAGAGGACCTGAAGGACTTTTGCCCCACCCATTACGGCCCGGGACTAGAGAGAGATTTCACACCTGAAATCCCAGAGGAGTTGCCTATCCTAGAGGAGATCCTACCTGCCTGCACTTAGATTACTCTATTTTCCTGTATTATTGTATTAGACTGAGATTGAGTTGTATTATTATTTGTGACTTTTGAGGACATCTAGACTCAGGACTTGTGATGTACTTATTTGTGTTTGACTTATGATAGAACTCTTTATTCTCATTTCTCATCGTGCCATTTACTTTCTTATAGCTTGTGATTGAGTATATTTATAAAACTGTCGATTCATATTATCATTATCCTCCGTATGGAGTTGAGACTATTGACAGGATATATTATGTTTGAGACCTAGACAGCGTTCTACCGCCAATACTGCGGCGTAGGCTGGACGTACCCACGACTCATGCCCAAATTTCGGGTGCGGGTCATGACACATTTTTAGTGGTGGCCCATGCAGGTCTAGATTCGCATTTAGAGCGATATCGTAGTGGTGCTCGCTTAGAGTATTGCTACGAGCCTATTTTAGGAAATAGGAATTAGGCCGAGAATATGCTCAATCACATTTAGGAAATTTCTGATTCTTATAATACTACTCTTAATGATTATTTTTTTTAGGAATTTTACTGTCCGTCCTTAATGATATCATGTCTATTGCCTTAATTAAATCTTTCGATCTGTCTTCAGGATGCCACCAAGGACCAGGTCCCTGAGACTCGGAGCAGCAGAGTCAGAGAGGTCTGCCACCTCTCGCCCTGCTGGACAGACATCCGCAACATCTCCTACATCTCCAGTGCATGTGGGAGTGTCTGCACTATTCAGGGGTCCTCCCCTACCTGTTCAGAGGGTTCACATAGCTACGACGGAGCCTCTACCACCACCACCACCGACGCAGTTCCCAGGAGGTATGCCCGTCGATGGGGCACAGATGTTCGCCTTAATCCAGGGCATAGTCGATGCCCAGAGGACGTCAGCAGAGGCCCAGAGGGTGTAGGCCGAGGCACACCAGGCCCAGACCGAGATGATGAGGATGAGCATGGAGAATGCTCATCAGGTGGCTCTCCAGGCTGTGGAGAGAGTCGCTCAGCAGCAGCATCCTGGCCAGTACCACCAGAGGTCGAGCATCATTATAGACTTCAAGAGGATGATGCCTCGGGAGTTCAAGGGGACAGAGGGGATACTCTACGCCGATGATTGGCTAGAGGACATCGAGAGAAACTTGCGCTTGGCGCAGCTTCCGGAGGCTCTTCAGATCGAGGCCGTCGGCAGCCAGATGTTCGATATCGCCCTGACGTGGTTTCACATGGAGCCGAGACTCTTTGATGGGGGACTCACTTGGGAGGCTTTCAAGGATCTCTTTAAGGAGAAGTTCTTTCCTGATGTTGCCCTGGGAGCCTTGGAGAGTCAG
This sequence comes from Iris macrosiphon, assembly GCA_036927795.1. Classification (NCBI taxonomy): domain Eukaryota; kingdom Viridiplantae; phylum Streptophyta; class Magnoliopsida; order Asparagales; family Iridaceae; genus Iris; species Iris macrosiphon. The sequence continues at coordinate 76,127,994 of JAYESA010000006.1, forward strand.
TTCCATGACTTAGTCCAGGGGAGCTCATCCGTCGATGAGTATGCCTCAGAGTTTTGCCGCCTGAGCCGATTCGCACCATCGATGATTAGAGATCTAGGAGACAGGGCCCGGAAGTTCAGAAAAGGGCTGGCAAGGGAGATCAAGTCTCATACGTCAGGACGTCGCATCGCTACCTTCGAGGGCATATTGATGGATGCCCAGATAGCCGAGGACGACTTGGACCTCAGGCCCAAGAGGGGACACGATGTTTCAGGAGGAGCAAACAGTAATGCAGGACCGGGGAAGCATCCACACTTCCAGCAGCAGCAGAGGCCCTATCAACAGCAGTACCAGCAGCACCAGGCACCAGCCCGAGGACAGGTCCAGCATCAACAGCAGAGGCAGACTCAGCCCGTCATCCAGTGTGCATACTACGGAAAGGCAGGACACACTAGAGAGATCTGCAGGAAGAGGTTGGGCACATGTCTGTCCTGCGGATCGATGACACATCAGCTGAAGGATTTCCCTACCATTCAGACTCGTCCAGGTCAGGGTGGAGCAGCCGCCCAGAGGGGACCAGCTAGGGTACCTGCTGTACCAGGAGGCCAACAACAGAGGAGACCACTTCCACCGCAACATCAGAGGTTTGCTCAGCACCAGCAGCAGAGAGGTGCACCCCAGGGGGGAGCATACGCCCTGGCAGTCGAGGAGGTCAAGCCAGTAGGAGATTTTCTTACAGGTTCAGTTCTTCTCGATTGCATTCCCGTATTTACCTTATTCGACTCTGGCGCTTCCCATAGTTTTGTGTCTGTATCTTATGCACTTCGACATCATTTAAAGACAGAACCATTAGCTAGGACTTGTAAGATCACGACTGGTGGAGGTATTATCCTAGTCCGTGATTATTGCAAGGATCGAAGGGTGTCAGTAGGAGGCCGAGAGTTGAGCGTGTGCTTACTCGTCATGCCACTTTCGGGGTATGATATTATACTCGGAATGGACTGGTTGAGTAGGCATCATGCTACTATAGATTTTCATAGAGGCAGAGTATTATTTAGACCACCAGGAGAGCCGGAGTTTGAGGTCGCCAGAGGAGCAGCGGAATAGAGCATGAGCATATTTTGCGGAGCCAGGGCGGAAGAAGAGGAGTTGCCATATCCTCTGATAAGCGGATTTCCTGGATGTATTTCCAGAGGAGTTGCCAGGCTTGCCGCCAGACAGAGATGTTAAATTCTCTATAGACTTGGTTCCAGGAGAGGAGCCTATTTCACAACATGTCTATAGAGTCAACAACAGCGAGCTGGCAGAACTGAAGAAGCAAATTGAGGAGCTGCAGGACAAAGGCTTCATCAAATCCAGTTTATCACCATGGGGAGCTCCAGTATTGTTCGTACCGAAGAAGGACGGAACGGTGCGCGTGTTCATTGATTATAGAGCTTTGAACAACCTCACTATCAAGAATAAATACCCGCTGCCGAGGATAGATGATCTTTTCGATCAGTTGAGTGGGACGAAGGTGTTTTCGAAGATAGATTTGAGGTCAGGCTATCACCAGGTGAAGGTGAAGAGAGAAGACACGCCGAAGACAGCCTTTCAGACCAGATACGGCCAGTTTGAGTTCATGGTAATGCCATTTGGTTTAACCAATGCACCGGCAGTATTCATGAACCTGATGAACAAGGTGTTCCACCAGTATCTTGACAAGTTCATGGTGGTGTTCATCGATGATATTCTTGTGTATTCCAAGACCCCGGAGGAGCACGAAGAGCACCTGAGGTTGGTCTTAGAGACTCTCAGGAGGGAGGAGCTGTACGAAAAACTCTCAAAGTGTGAATTCTTCCTTGACAAGATTGAATTTCTTGGGCATATGGTGTCGGGTGACAGAATCTCGGTTAACCCACAGAAGATCGAGGCAGTGGAGTTGTGGGCTACCCCCAGTTCGGTAGCTGAGATCAGGAGTTTTCTCGGGCTAGCAGGATACTACAGGAGGTTTGTACAGGACTTCTCCAGGATTGCAGCGCCAATGACCAGGCTGACCAGGAAGGATGTGGATTTTGTCTGGACGGAGGATTGCCAGGCCACATTTGATGAGCTGAAGAAGAGGTTGACGACAGCTCCAATTTTGACGTTGCCAGTGGGGACAGGTGGATTCACCATCTACAGTGATGCTTCAGGAAAGGGTCTGGGATGTGTTCTTCAGCAGCACGGGAAGGTAATTGCCTATGCTTCCAGGTAGTTACGCCCTCATGAAAAGAACTACCCCACCCACGATTTGGAGTTGGCAGCGGTTATCTTCGCTCTAAAGCTGTGGAAACATTACCTGTACGGAGAGCGTGTAGAGATCTTTACAAACCACAAGAGCTTGAAGTACGTTTTCACACAGAAGAAGCTGAACATGAGGCAGAGGAGGTGGTTAGAGTTGATAAAGGACTTCGATATCTCATTACAGTACTACCCAGGGAAGGCCAACGTAGTTGCCGATGCCTTGAGCAGGTATCCGATGGCTATGTACTTGACGACAGATAGACATTTGTTGGCTGATCTGGAAAGCTTGGAGATTGAGGTATTAGTTCCCGGTACTGAGATTCAGATATGGGGATTGCAGATACAGTCCGAGCTGATAGACAGAATCAGAGCTGCGCAGTATGATGACGAGGCTCTGAGGAGTATCAGGGCACAGGTTCGGACAGGATTGTCGAACGACTTTACTATCACAGATGATGGTTCTTTACGGCACGGCACGAGGATGTGTGTTCCGAGCGGGGAGCTGCCCAAGAAGGTTTTGTAGGAGGCACACCGCTGTAGAAGCATAAAAAATGTGCCAGATGACTATACGTGTCATATTGGTGCAGAGCAGCGTAAGCAGAAGCCTTCAGAGCCATCAAGCGTGCAATAGAGATCTTTCCGCTAAAACGCAGCATGAAATATGAAAGCTCAAAGGACCATCCCGTAAGGCAGTACGTCCAAGCCGCTTCAGCGTAAACAGGGTGCGCCATCGCCTCCAGGGCGTAAAACTCATCCTCTTTCAGACGCAACATTAAGGTGTACAAGAGACGCTTCGTATTCTCCGAAGTGAACCTGTCAGACCCTACAATGAAGATCCTGCAATGAACCTAACGTCTGGACTTCTAACAAAGGGATACGGCTCGACTACCCAGACGACGGCTATAATGATGACACAGCACTGCGACCCAGGATGTCAAATACCGCCATCCCCTTTGCGTAAACTACTTTTACAAGCACGAAGGGATACGCTGCCTTGTTTTACACAGACAGACACGAACTATTTACGTTCTGCAGTAGACAAATCACCTGCCACGTCAAAAGGTGCACTCCGTACGGGGTCGAGGCACGTCTCTACGTCTAAATGCACAGAGCGGTGACAGTTTCTCAAGGTACGTCTCTGCGACTGATGTACAGAAGGGGTTGCAGACCTTCAAAGACACGCCTCCATATTTAATGCACAGGATGGTGGCAAATCTCGGTATTTAATGCAAGAGATTTGATTATATCTTTAAAAGCCGTAATTTCGGCTAAGACGTCCCCATCAGCACTCTGGTACGGTACGCAGCGGCTTCTACGCCCATCCGACTTCTACGCCTGCTCGGCCTTTATGACCATTCGGCTTCTACGCCTGCTCGGCCTCTATGACCATTTGGCTTCTACGCCTGCTCGGCCTCTACGACCATTCGGCTTCTACGCTTGTTCGGCCTTTATGACCATTCGGCTTCTACGCCTGCTCGGCCTCTATGACCATTCGGCTTCTACGCCTGCTTGGCCTCTACGAACATTCGGCTTCTACGCCTGCTCGGCCTCTATGACCACTCGGATTCTATGCCCACTCGGCCTCTATGACCACTCGGCTTCTATGCCTGTTCGGCTTCTACGCCTATTCGGCTTCTATGCCGGTTTGATAACCATTTGGCTTCTATGCCATAGTGACAGATATTTGGCTTCTATGCCAACCTCTTCTACACAATGGATACCTACCTACGTGGCTTCTATGTCGTGATCTTCGTAGCGATTATATGCGTTTTGTCCCTTAGTTGGACCCGCATCACACGCTTATTCAAAGGATCATCTATACGCAGGCATTGGTTACTTTAACCGTTGTGTAAAAGGGTGATGTACTTTCCACTCCTCGGTTTCTACACCGACGGAGTGGTCACTGTCACTAAAACTCTATAAATAGAGACCTCTACCAATGAGGAAAAGGGTCAAAAAATTGGTCAAGAAACCAATATCAGATCCAAGGTCGAACTTCCAAGAAAGATCGAACCAGAGGTCAAGAGAGAGAGAGAGAGAGAGAGAATCCGGAGCTCAGGCAGAGAGCAGGGATCGACGACTTTGGCATCGTACATCCACCCTCTTTTGCAATCCTCGAAGCTGCTTCCTGACTTCTACGGCACTTCTTCAACATCGTGTGGTCCAAGGCCTAAAGTGATCAACTGCAGATCAGACACCTATAGCAATATTTACCCAGATTAAATAAATTATACTCCCATATCCTCGTATAGGATCAAATTATACAAGTTTGTTTGTAAACCAAAGAAGGCGGGTTTCGTATAAACCCCATCCTGAATACATTTTTCATTCTTTCGTTTAATACCACAAACAAGATGGCGACTCTGTTGGGGACATCTTTCTCTTCTGATGAGGAAGCAATTGCTCAACACGATACGGTATTTATAGGAACCGTGAAGAAGACACTGGTCGTCCAATTCGACCAGTCTGCCTATGAAGACATGCTTCGAACCGTGGGTAGCTCACCCTCTCTCCGTCTAAGACAACAGGAAGCTGCGCAACGTCTGGATGCCCAAGACATCCTCTACCATTCCTGTGGACTCTCCGATCTCTCCGACCTCTCCGACCAATGAGGTTGTAGCATTGCTCCCTCCGTGCCCTGCACGTAAAATTCAGTCTCCCGCTATGCGCGGTATAGACGAAACTTCGGGCAAAGCCTCAGCGCTGACCCAGAAGTATCCACTGCGCTCTACGCGTAGGAACCAGTCTCCCGCTACGCGCGGTACAGACGAAACTTTGGGCAAAGCCTCAGCGCTAAACCAGAAGTATCCACTGCGCTATACGCGTAGAAACCAGTCTCCCGCTACGCGCGGTACAGACCAAACTTTTGATGATGCCTCAGCGCCAAATCGGAAGTACAAATCACTCTCTATGCGCAAGACAACATCTGACCTCTACGGGAAACCAGATGAGCGCTGTGATTTCCGCAAGGGGAAGCAAGTGGCAGAGTACTCAACTTCTCGGCCGTTACGCCAGCGAAGAAGCAATCTGCCTACCCTCCGGATTACGCGGGAAGCCGACGGCCGACTGAGGACCTCTTCAGCTTTACGCCAGTCTGAGCAAATCTCCAAATTATGCCAGGCGGAGTCCCACGACGTAAAACAAGATCAGGTTACGGAAGGCACCCTCTACGGGGATTATTCGCCACCTAGATGGCCAACCTGTTGTACACAGGTGGCGTAGAGAAAACCATGGTGCCCAATCTCCGCATACCCACTGAGGGGAACAGAAAGAACAAGCCGTCGTCTTCTTCCTCTACTCCTCCTGACCTGCGCGAATATCTAATCCAGAAGCGTAAGGAGAGGGGACCTTCCAACATGTCTATTACGCCCCCTAGCGAGCGATGTTGTAATAGTCATAAAATTATGATTGACTGCTGCTGTTTTAAAGCAAAACGGTCGGTTTTCGACCGATTGAGCTACTCTCAGTCTTTCCGAGAAGAAGAGCCCGCGCATGCATCCGTGAACATGGCTTCACACATACCTAGAGGAGGGCCGAGCTCAAGACATCATCCCTCTAGGCCTCCGAGCTGAAGGAGATTCGAAGACCTCCTCAGGAACACTGAAGTTGGGGTATTCCAAAACACCCGTGCAAGGTCACAGCAACCAGCTTCGTACTCGTCTGATTCCGACGCTGGGGGTCGTCAATCTCCCAGATCAGACGCTGAGAGTATAGAGTCGACTTCTGCAGCGACCTATACTAATCCTTCGATGACGCCCATGGAAAGGGGAGTTTACGCCGTTGAAGATGAACACGAGGAAGCTTCGCCGTCAGGAAACGCGGAACAACACATCACTGTGCTGGAGACATCTCTGAAACAAATGCAATCCATGATGGAGAACATGCACCAAATGATGCTAACTCAGCACGCAGCTGCCATGGCTCAAGCGTCAATCCCGCCAACTCAGATACGTGTGGGGGTGGACTTACCACCATCCAACCCAAGCCAAGAGCCTGCTCTAGATCAAGAGTCAGCAGTTCCTCCGTTTCCTCACTCGAAGAATATATTACCTCCCGTTGGAGTCACGATGCAACCAACTCCGCGCTACACTGTAGTCCCGCTTCCAACTGAAAATCCGATGCAGGCAGTACGGGAGTTGAAAGCCCAGTTCGACACCTTGAAGCACAAAGATCAGCTCAAGAAACTGGGAATTAACCAGCCTTACCCAGCTATCTGGGAAGAAGTCCCTTTCCCTCCGAGGTACAAACCTCAGACTATGGCTCTGTTCGAGGGAAAAACATCACCAAGTCAGTACATAAACTATTTCAGTATGATGACGGTGTTGCTACAAGGGAACGATGCCCTCCTCACTCGGGTGTTCAAAGGCTGCCTCTCAGGAGTAGCCTATCAGTGGTACCGTAGCTTGGCGGACAACTGCATTACTTCCTTCGAGGACTTCAAAGCTTTATTCTTTACGCGGTTCTACGAGGGTGGAATGGACATGTCTATGTCCTCTCTCATCGAAGTCAAGCAGAGGGAAAAGGAGGACGTTCGCACCTTCGTCGAACGTTTTTGTCAGGCCACCTTACAGATGCCTCCAGGAGTTCCAGACTCTGTGTTAGTAGACATTTGCAGGAAGAACCTCCTTCCCGTAGTCTCGGTGTTTACAGGACCATATAAGTTCCATGATTGGCCCTCGTTCATCATCTCGGCAGTAGCCGCCGAAGACAACAGTCGCAAGGCGCACGACAATGGCATTATGATCTCTGCCTCTAATAGAGGCAAGAGGTCATCTCCCAGCAGCGACCATCCTCGCAGCTCCAAGGGAAAAGAAGCTCTGGCGGTCAATACGTCCAGACAAAAGACTGCGGCGACCACGCAGACGAGACCCGGGACTTCCAGGCCCGTCGAAGTCTACTCTTTCGACGACGACGATATCCCTAGTATATTCGAGTGTCTCGTCAAAAGTGGCAAGATCACCCTTCCGGAGCTGAGGTGGCCCCAAGAAGTCGGCAGTACTGACGACCCCAAATACTGTATCTTCCACAGATACGTACACCACCCAACAAAGGCGTGTTACATACTGAAAAGGAAGATCCAGGGGTTAATCGATGCTAAGGCCATCACTCTGCATAATACCGAGAAGACGGTCATGGCCAACATGATCTCTCTGTGGTTTGGCGATCTGCCTTCCCGAGAAGTCATGGACGGTGTCACGCCCATTTCCTGGACCACGATGGACATCGTCAATCTCCCTCTAGCTAGGGGTCAAAATCATGACCTGGTACCCCTAACCACCCGGCAGGGCGAGATTATGTGGGTTCATCCGGATTTGGTGTCAGAGCTCGAGGAGGAGACTAAAGCTACTAAAGCTACGTCTAAAAAAAGCTCCAAATGCAAACCATGCCATATGGTCGCAACTTCTTCGCCATCAGACGAAGACGAGGTATTTGCTGCAACCCGTTCAGGGAAAACCTACCTCAACGACTACGGAGCAAGTCAGGAAGATGCACCGGCGGACGCTTCAACTGCCAAACCTTTCGGGACCAGGCCCCGGCATACCAGATGCCAGCCCTTCAAAACCGACGTCGGCGGACAAAAGGAAGCAAAGAGAAGTACGTTTTGATAAACCTGTGAAAAACATTCCAAATAAAGGTTTTGAGAAGTCGTACAACTTCGATATCCTGGCCCAAACTTTCACCCAAGACGACATGCTGTTAAAATATAACAAGCATGACAGGCCCCTCTATTACACCGGGTACGTCGGTTCCATGGAGGTCGATCGGATTCACATAGATCCGGGATCGTCGATCAGCATCATCCCTCACAGTCTGCTCAGACCATTGAGGATTCCTACCAGCGAACTGGCTTACACCTCCACTACAATCGTAGGTTTCAACGCCGGAAGAAGTAAGCCGTTGGGGAAGATTCGCCTGAGGATCCAGATTGGCAACCTCAGATCGGTGGCCACGTATTACATCATCGATTTAGAGGTGTCCTATAATATTTTGCTGGGAAGACCGTGGATCCACGACCACAACATCGTTCCCTCAACTCTACATCAATGTCTTAAATATGTAGACCCCCAAGGAACGGTACAAACGGAGGTTGCCGACCTAAACCCATTTAAAGGAGTAGAATCCTACTATTCCGATGCCGTGTTGTACTCTCAAGACCACACGGAAGAAATGTCGGGCGAGACAAAAAAGGAATCCCACCGGGAGCCAGGAGAACCCTCTGCCGCACTACCGCTGTCAATCAGAGTGAAAGGGCAAACCACTCGTCCAGAAGCCATGGAGCCTATGGCTATTCACCTGAACAAATCCAGGTCAGGAAAAGGGAGCGATCCTCTAGCGGTCACTCCGAACCAAAAGCCTCCACCTTTGGTTATCAACCTTACGCAACAGGCAGCCGACCAATGTAAATGCGACCAGGAACGGAGTTCCAGATGATAATAAACATCCTCTTTTCCAGTACGTTAATGCTCAAATTCTAAATCAGGAATCCACTCCCCGTGACGAGGTAGAACCCATAGCACAAAAATTCTTGGAAGTTATGAACTCCTACCATCCGTATGTCTGGGAAGTAGCATCATCATCCAACATCGTCACGACATATGGACCACAGGAGGATTTTATCTTCATTGTCCCGCCTACCGACAGCAGCCAGCGTTCAATAGTCTTCGGCCGCATGCACAATCAACCGGCTATCCAGGAAGATCCTTTCGATGACGATACTGGAAAAATACAGGTTCACCGATACAGCCCGCAAGCGTTGAGGATCATGCAAAATATGGGCTTTGACTTGGAGCGGAAGTCAGGCCTCAACTACGGAAGAGGCAGACGAACACCGCTGCGCGGTGACCCCTACTATCAACAAACTCATTTCGGGTTGGGATATGCCACCTCCTCTAAGTCGAACGAGGATATCTTTTCCTCTTCTCAGAACGGCTCGTTGCCTTCCGACTCACCTGACGCTCTCGAGCAAGCATTATCAGCAAATATGGTAGTGGCAGATCCCTTTGAAGTAGATGAACAGGATCCTGAGCCGTTTGAGAATGACTCTTGGGCCCAACAAATGGATACGCAGTGGGAATTCCGCTTCGAGCAAAGGGAACCTCCCACCAAAGATGAAGTTATCCAGGTTGATGTTGGGGGTGAACTTTCGCCAAAGCCGATATTCATCAGTAACAATCTTTCCCCAGCTGAACGGGAAGAAGTTATCCAGCTGATAAAAGAATATATCGATATCTTTGCGTGGAATTATGAGGATATGCCGGGCCTTGACCCGAAGGTGGCTACTCATAAACTCAATATACTGACCGACTCGAAGCCTATGAAGCAGCACCAACGTCGGTTCCGCCCAGACATGATGGACGCCATCGAAGCTGAAGTCAAGAAATTGATAGCCTGCGGTTTTATTCGGGAAGAACAACATCCCGACTGGGTCGCCAACGTTGTCCCAGTCATGAAGAAAAATGGGAAAATACGTATCTGTATCATTACCGAGATCTGAATGCAGCCTGCCCCAAGGATGAGTTCCCTCTTCCCATCATGGACATCATGATCGACAACACCTGCGATTTTGAATGTATGTCTTTCATGGACGAATTCTCAGGATACAATCAGATCAAGATGCATCCTGAAGACGAGAAGCATACTGCCTTCCGGACACCGTTGGGAGTATATTGCTATACGGTCATGCCCTTCGGATTGAAGAACGCCGGGGCTACATACCAACGGGCCATGAGTAGCATATTCCATGAGCATTTACCCAAAATAGTAGAATATTACGTAGACGACATAGCCGTCAAGAGCCGCCTCAAAAATGATCACATTCAAGACTTGAAGACGGTATTTGAGTTAATGCGCCAACATCAACTCAAGATGAACCCTACGAAGTCCTTTCTGGGTATATCTAGTGGCAAATTCCTGGGATTTGTCATTACCGCCAAAGGCATCCAAGTGGACCCTGACAAAGTCTAGGCCATCGTAGAAATACGACCGCCCCACAATCTGAGGGAACTCTGGGGATTTCAAGGCCGTCTGGCTTATATCCGAAGGTTCATATCCAACCTCTCGGAAAGATGTCAGCCCTTTTCGCATCTCATGAAGAAAGGAGTATCCTTCGTATGGGACAAAACCTGTCAGCAAGCATTCGGGGATAACAAACGCTACCTCACCAGTCCGCCGGTTCTGGTGCCTCCCATCATGGAAAGACCATTCTTGCTATACGTTCGAGCAATGGATCATTCGCTAGGAGCTCTTCTCGCACAGAAGAACGATATGGGGCATGAACAGGCTATCTACTACCTCAGCAGGATGATGGTTGGAGCCGAACACCGGTACAACCCAGTGGAGAAGGAATGCTTGGCTCTGATGTTCGCTATCCAGAAGACGCGGCACTATGTCACCAGCTAGACTATCCATATCATCTCCAGGATTAACCCTCTTCGAGTACTGATGAGCAAGCCAAGTGTTCTTAATTCCCGGCTCACAACTTGGGCGATACTGTTAACACCATATAACATGGTATACGTCCCGCAGAAGTCCATCAAAGGCCAAGCGCTGGCCGACTTCCTAGCTGCTCATCCAATCCCGGAGGCCTCTAAATTATACGAAGACGTTCCCGACGAAGTTGTAGAATATAATTCCGCAATAAAAAGTGACATATGGCAACTGTTCTTCGACGATGCCTCCAGGACTGGTCCCCAGGGAAACGTGGTTTCAGGGGTATGAATCGTCCTGGTCACTCCTGATAAACTCGTCATCTACCGAGCATATTCTCTTAACGAATCATGTTCCAACAATATGGCAGAATATAACGCTCTGTTAATCGGGCTCCAAGTCGCTAAAGAGCTGGGGGTCGAGTCCCTGGAAGCTTTCGGTGATTCTCTGCTTATCGTCAATCAAGTCAGGGGAATATATGAAGTCCGGAATCCAGACCTCATCCCCTATCACCAAACAACGGTCGAGATAGCCATGACATTCAAAGGGTTCTTCCTAGAGCATGTACCTCGATCTCAGAACCTGGAAGCTGATGCCCTAGCCAGTCTAGCTGTGGATTTAACCACTCCTATAAGAAGGCAGGATTCGGTAATCCTTCTTAACAGAGATTTATTCTGCGTGAAGAACAACTTTCACATAGAACGCAGCTACGCAGTGAACACGGATCCCCCTAGAAGAGACTGGAGAAGTCCCTTCATAGATTTTGTTGCATACGGAATCTTGTCGGAGGACCCCAAAGAAGCTGTATCCGTCAAAAGACGATCATTACGCTTCTACTTCGATGCATCTTCATAATGCCTGTATCGCCGGACCTACGACGAACTGCTATTAAGATGTCTCTCTGACGACGAAGCACAGCAGGTTATCCGAGAAGCTCACGACGGCGTATACGGAGCGCATCAGCCTGGTCCTAAGATACAGGATCGTATCAGGAGGATGGGCTATTACTGGCCCACTATGATTACAGACGCGATCAACTATGCAAGACAATGCAGAGCCTGTCAGGTTCATGCAGACTTCATACATCAACCGTCTGAATATCTACATCCTACGGTTGCATCCTGGCCTTTCGAAGCATGGGGTATGGATATTATTGGTCCTATTCACCCGTCTTCTTCCAGAGGTCACCGGTTCATACTGGCCATCATAGATTACTTCTCCAAATGGGCAGAGGCGATCCCTCTCGCTGAGGTAAAAGCGTCTGACGTAATCAACTTCATCAAGCATCATGTTATTTATCGCTTTGGGATTCCCCGAAGGATAATCCATGACAATGGGCCTCAGTTTATCAGCTAAGCATTTCATCAATTTTGCGATAAAAAACGAATACATAATATTGCCTCTACGGCATATTATCCATCTGCTAATGGTTTGGCGAAAGCTTTCAACAAAACTATTATCAAGCTCTTGAAGAAGTTCATCTCTTCAAACAAAAGAGACTGGAATGAGAAGCTGGGCGAATGTCTCTGGGCATACCGCACAACGGTACGGACACCGACAGGTTGTACCCCATTTTCACTGGTCTACGGGAGCGAGGCAGTTCTTCCCATTGAAATCCAGATCCCGTCGCTCAGGATAGCCGTGAGTAATGAGCTGACCCAAGAAAAGAACGACCTGCTAAGGCTTCAAGAGCTAGAAGGATTAGACGAGAAATGCCTCCAAGCTCAACAGCGCATCGCGCTCTACCAAGCACGCATTTCCAGAGCTTTCAATCATAAAGTAAAGGAAAGAGTGTTCAAAGTTGGCGAGCTAGTTTTAGCCGTAAGAAGGTCGATGATTCTTACTCACAGGAGTAAAGGCAAATTCCAGCCCAAGTGGGAAGGCCCTTATGTGATCGAAACAACGTTCTCGAATGGCGCTTACAGGTTAGCCCAGCCTAATGGAGACCTGTTAATGGCTCCTATCAACGGTAAATTCCTGAAGAGGTACTATGCTTAACCTCCTCTGCTCAAGTAGAATATAGCGAGAATCTCAAAGTCTGACCAAACTACTTCCAGAACGAAACTAGTTAGGTCATATTCTATCATGTCCATGTGACCTCTGAATAGATATGTCCTGCTAAAAGTTTATCGAGAGTCTATCATGTTCATACTACCTCTGATATCACTCTCGCCGAAACCTGTCATTTACATTCCGAAATGATGGGTCCACAAAGTCAGAAAAGATTCGCTTTATTTATTCCCAAAAAGAGCAGAATTACATTGGGGAAGCAAAAAGAAGAAAGGGTACATCATTGTGGGGGAGCGGTCAGATTGCGAATCAGCTTCGCCAGTACAGCCACCCTCTCGTCCCTGGAAACCAAGGCATCAGCGCGGGCCTGTTCCAGCCGTGCCTCGAGATTGTTCGTAAAGGACAGTTCGGCCCTTGCCCGAAGAGAGCCAGCTCGGGTAGCTTCTGCATGCTCCAGGTCCCGTCGCGCTGTGCTCAGTCGACTAGTCGCTACGTCTGTCACGCCCCGATCTCCCGCAGGCAAATCGGCCGTTCCCGCTAGGCGGGAATCACCCTCGCCAGCGCTCCCGCGGAACGATCGCTTAACCCATCCGGACGTGATGCCGCACGAGCGTGAGCCACGCCCGTGCAAGGCCATGGTTCATTGGCTGGCGGTTAGAGTTCTAAGCCACAGAGTCGCACAGATTTGTCCGAGTGCAGCGGAGTCATGAACGCATAGCGATTTGGTAACAAGTTCTCTGAGTTGACAAATGTAGCGGAAGCATTGAAACAAGTAAGGTAATCTCTTTATTGATATGAAACATGTATTACAGGTGGCGTATAGCCGAGATTACAAGTCGCTCAAGCCTCTCTCTCTGAAACAGTTAAAGCGTGCCAAGTGGCTACAATTTGGAATGATTGTACAGGCGATGGTCAGGCGATGTTCACAACTTATGTCTTGTATATGTGCTTCAGTCCCGGACGCACCGTTGCAAGGCTTCAGAGGGAACTCCTGGCCTTAGCACGCACGAAGGAGGCGTCCGCACCGCACGAGGTTCTCCCGCACCCTGCATACAAACTGGTGGATTATCAGTACATTGAATGCACTGGTGGGGAAGCTACTCGCCCGCTCGACAAATCCAAACACGTAATACAGGTTTCGTGCACAACTATTAAGTTGTCTTTCTAGTTGCCTTAGGATCAGTTTCATGCAAACATTAAATAACTTATCGTGTCGGGCAGTGTGCCGTGCGATGTTTGAGGAAACACGGCGAGACTTACCATCTTACCATTTATCCTTCCCTGTCCAAGGCAAACATGATTAATTCAAGCACGGGCAAGCATAAACGTTCAGGAGGCATAGCATATGCAAACAGGAGGGTCCTTATAACATGATCGTTCAGGCGTTAAGTTATTCATTGATGCTATGCAATGACTCGCACGCGGATAGCCGCTAAGCGAGGATGACTTGTTATCTTTTGTTTCACAGGCAAGCACGCAACAGGTTAAATACACACGATAAACACACGATGCATTGCAAGCCATATTCACACGATAATCACACGAGGCATTGCAAGCATATACACACGATGATCACTGGCTGAGGCCATAATGGACTAGTCAAGGACGTGAATAACATGCAACGAGAAAACACGAGGAGCTCATAAAACACGATGCGTTGCAAGTTACCCAGTCCGTACACGATTGACTATAAACACGAAGTCTGCCCGGATCGGATCGGTGCCAGTGCCCCAGCACCGTCCGCAGAACTTATATCCTTGTGCACAAGTTGTCCATGATCGAACACGATTGTTAATTTACACACGAGCACACGAGATTCATTTAGCTATTGGATATGCACAGTCTCCTGGGCTGCTATAAGCCCGCACACGATGGAGACTTGCAGGGAGATCCAAATACCTAAATGAGTCTTGCCACAGGAACATGATTCTTTTACTTGGCATGATACAGTCCCCTGGATCAGGAACTGCCTTGGTGACCTAACGGTCCCGAATACTTGCAGGTTCATTCAGGCACGGAACGACTACGTAGTAGTCTTCCGGGGTTTGCATGGAAACACGGTAACATTCAAGCAGACAAGCATGCGTTTCTAGGAACATAAGCAGGCACGTTGCTCGGGCCCGAAGGTAGTCCGAGAGATGAAACCGTTAAGGGACTTAGCATGCGAGGGTCTGAGTATAAGCAGTATTTCATTTCCATGTTCTAGCAAGCAATATGAGTTGGGATTATTCCCTTAGCTAGGTGCGTTGGATTTATTAGCATGCAGGGGGTGAATCACCTAGCGACTAACATGAATATTCCAGATTTTATGTGTGCTGGCTAAGCAAAGACAAGTTCACCGTAGCCACCCACCTTAGCGATGATTCGCCACGGTAGAGCGATACGTCTGAGCGAGCCTCTGAAAGTCTAAGCCGGATTCCTCTAGGGACAAGTCTGGATATCCTTTGCTTCTTGATCGAGGCAAAGCAGGTCGGGACAGCTGCACGATTGCCGTTTGAGACGGCAGTCCGCTTGAGCGGAACAGGGTGTTACAACGTCTAGACCTTCCAACGACTGAGAAGCCCACTTCTCTGCCTGAGCGAGTTTCTCCTTCAACTTGCGAGCCCTCGCTGCATTCCCTTCATGCTCGGATTGGCACTTCGTCTGAAGAGCAAGAGCCTCCTCCACGATAACTTTTCTTTTATCCATCTCCAGCTTATGTGCTTTGATGGAGTTATCTAGGCTCTCCAGCTGTTTGGTAAGCCGCGCAGTCATGGAGTCGGATCTGGCCTGGACCTCAGCTTCAAAACTGCCCCGAGTCAGCTGCAAGTATTCGTTAATAGGTCGCTCCAACCCATTAACCATAGCCTCCAGGGCGTCATCTACCCCAGAATCGCCAAACTCCCTAACCGCCCCAATCGAAAACTGGAAAGCCTTCTTCAGACGATCAAAATCCAGGTTCTTCGCCAACACCATTGATATCAGCGTGTTCAAACTGGTATAAAAGAGGCTAGTATACAGCTCGGTCAGCGCAACCAGATCTGGTTGGACGCCAGGAGTGGCCGCAATATTGGCGAGTTCTCCTCCAGGAATGATTGCAGACGAGGTGGCCACAGCCGCCGCCTCGACAGGTGGTACGACCGAAGAAGGTGCGACAACGACGGTCGAAGTCATCGGCATACTCGCTAGAGGCGAGGTGACGATGACGGGTTCGTCCTCCTCTTGAGGTGACGAAACTACTCCGGGCGAGCTGGCCCCCGAAGGTATTTCCTCCTCGAAGTCGAACGCCTCCATATCATCGTCAGGAGCCCGAGCAGAGCCAGAAGACGCTTCAGCGCCATACTTCCCGTGGACGCCATCCCCTGAGAAGAGGACAAGAAAGTTGATATCAATATGATAGTAATCTTTCTAAGAGGAGACATAAAGATGACCTTTACCCGTAGCCAACGGTATATATGCCGCGTCTGCAGCCGATGTAGCTATATCACGCCTTAATGACGCAATATGAACTGTCATACCTGGAGAAGGAGGTTGGCCAACCGACATCGCCAGGATCTCTACCAAGCCTTCACCAAGACGCGGTCGGGGTTCGTCAGCTGGAACCTCGCTGGTCATGCTCACGGATGCGGCAGGAGTTTCATCCGTTGCCGGTCTAGGGAAAGATTCTCCCATTTGCCTCGGCCACGCAGGCGATTTTATTCCACTACCGGAGGCAGTGGCAACAACGACAGCCTCAAGCAGGAGTTCTCCGGCGCCGCCAGCCGAAACTGAGGGTCCCTCTCCGAGAGGCGGGGAACCTCCAGTCAAAGAGACATCCCCAACAGGAGAGACAGCAGGTTCCTCTCTAGGAGCCTCAATGCCAGGAATCCGAAGAGGGCGATTAACCGTCTTCTTCTTCCTCTTGCGAGGGGAAGTCTGCTTCAAAGCAGGAGCCCTTTGCTTCCCAGAGACCGCCAAAGCCCCCGCAGGCGGAGGCACTTCACACCTCGGCACTGACACCAGAGGCTCATCCGGAGTGACAGACTCCTCACCCTCATCAGATAAAACCGAGGGGACTCTGATTCTTCCCCCAGGCTTGGGAGAAGGCACCCTAAAGCTTCCACGAATGTCAAAATCGCGATGGAAGGTGTTGATCGCCACGTAGAACTGAGCGTACGAATGGAAGATGCGCAGCTCCGTGGAGAGGGTGGCGACCGGCACGATAAAGATAGCTCCCGTGCAGCCAATGATGAAATACCGCCATCCCCTGGCTCCATCAATGAGTCTGCCCCTGGACCTGAAGCTGGTGATGGTATTGCCCACGTGCAGCTGATCGTACCCAAACTGCCTGGCGAACCGACTGGGCAAGTAAGGCTCGAAGAAGCAATGATCTTCGCTTCTGTATAGCAGATGGGAGGGTCTGATGCAGACCAACCAATTAAAAGCTTCCAGAGAAAGATTGGTCTTTTCTCCACCTAAATCCTCAAGCCTAATCCTCGACTGATTACGATGTACAGAGGGGACAGTGCAGAGGAGCTTCCAGCAGTGACCGAGGCTCAGCGCCAGCCGACAGTCTAAGACTGTGTTCACGTTCCAGAGGGAGTCCTTGTAGTTCAGCAAGAAACTACCCCCCGCGCTGCTACCCGGGCCGGGAGACATCACCCGGGGGTTGTGGAGGATTAACCATCCCATCAAGTACAGGTATGGTAACTCTACCCGAGGAAAGCTATCACGTCGAGCTTCATCGACGAGCAGTCCATCAGTCATGGCTCTCAGGCCAGCCTGTATACGGCACACCATGGCAGGGAGCAAGCCCAGTCTTGCCCCGAATACCAGACGAACGGCGGGCCACAGGAAGTTCCGATGAATGCGGTCCGCGGACGCGATGCCGGGCACCACTACTCGACGCAGCCATAGGGAGAGAAAGCCAGCCAGCTTGGCTTCCTCAGACAAAGGCCTGTGGCAGCGCCTCAAGTAACTATAGGCCTTAGTGCCTTCAGGGTACTTTCCTACCCCGTCATTGAGAAACTGATCTAGAGCTTTAGCCTCCTCCATAAGATCCTCGACGACCTGGGCACTGAGCACGCCCAAACAGTTCACGGGCTCATTCTTGCCCCCCGAAACTTTCTCCGACTTGATGGCCCTGGCCCGATGGAAGAAGAGGTAGGACATCCACTTAGTGGTGTGAGCCAAATCAGAAGGCTCATTATAAAAAGTAGTGCACGCGAAATAGTGGCACATCAGCTCTTGATACACCTCTACAACCCGAGGGTCCGAGTCCTCCAACACCCTGTTGGTGGGAACATACTCTTCATACGGAGTATCCCCCATCGGCAGTCTCGAGATCGCTGCCATTTCGTGGAGGGCCAACCCCAACTCCCCCAGTGGAGTGGCGAAGGTCCCGGTGAGTAAAATGTATCACTCCATCAGTGCCAGAAACAGGTTAGGGTTGGGAGGCAACCCAACACTCATCACGCTCACGACAGCATACAGTCCTATGACCTCCAGCTCTCTCCGAAAATGCTTCAGAGCCCAGTCAACTAGGCAAGTCCATCAGAGGTTTGCTAGGGTGATCCACCCGTTGCACCGAGGGTTCTCCTTGGGGTATACCCCCCATCGCACCATAAAGTCGTTGCAGAAAGTCGATAATTGGACCGGCTGGATCACTGAACTATCTTCACTCGGAACGCTGCCCGGGCACAGTCCCCTGAACAATGTCACGACGCCAGAAGGGCGGCTGATAAACGACCCCTGGTCATCTCCTTTCAGATGAAAGATCTTCCCCGGCTTGCCGTGAAGATCGGGAGTCAGCGTCCACGACATCCTCCTGGGATGTGTGGCATGGAAGAAAGCCGAGATAGGATAATCTTTCGACATCGTGGGCAGATACAAGACCACGCTCTCGGCGGGGAAAACCCAGGGTTCTCTCTTGGGCTTCGTCTGGGACTGTTTGTCTATCATATCCCCAAAGAGAAAGGCCAGCTTGATGTACTGGTCCCCGTCTATGTACGTCAGGGGCTCTCCGTTAATCATGTTCAGCAATATCCGTTCGCCCTGAGCCGATATCAAGATCCCCCTTCCTTCAGGATACTGGGGTCCGGAGATAGGAAATGTCACGTGCGACAGATCCTCCAGGTAGTTCGAGTGCAGCATCCCGGCAGCGGAACCCATCACCTCGGCCAGTGGAGACTCATGCAAGTTTACTGCGAAAGTGCAAGGAAAACACGTTATTACAAATCTTACGACACAAAGACCAAGAAACGACAGTCTGTGCTTTACGCCATGACTGTACAAAATTTGGTCATTTTACGCCGAAAGTCACATCCTGAAGCATAATTGGCGGTATACAGTCCGTGCTTTACGCCAGACTGCCAAAATTCTAGTTATTACGCCGGAGGTCCCATCCAAAGCATAAAACTAAAATTTTATAGTATACACCAAGTTTTCGGCAGTCAGAGCTTTTACGCTCAAAACTGCAAAAACATGGAGTTTTTACGCTGGCACATTAGAAATATGGGCGTAAAATATGAAAACGTCTCCGTGCGTCATCTTCCTCAAAGAGGCTATCAGCACAGGAGATGATCTAGCGTGGTCACGTTCAACGTGTGCGAAGGATTTTTTTCGTCGTTCTTTGTCATCCCAAAGGCTATACCTCTAAGGCCGGGTGCGCTACTCGTCGGCAGGATGCTTCGCTCAGAAGGAAGTTCACCTTGCCCGACGAAGACTCTCTCGCCGGGGCAGAAGAACGAGAAGAAGAGCCTGTGCTCTTTCCCTTGGTGGAGGGGGTTTGTTTCGGCGCCATTTCTGAAAACTCGGGGTGCTCGGAAAAAGAACGAGGGGAAAAACTCAAACAATCGAAGGCTCTCTTTCGCAGAAGACGGATAAAAGGTTTTTCTCTCAAAAGCTTGGGATATATATATAGTTCGGGTCGACTCCTCGAATCCTCAGATGGGCTCCTCGAAACCCCAACCAAATCTCATAAATTAAATATTTGGTTATGATTGGGAACTACGTCAGCCCACTACACTCGAAAGACGGACAGTCAGCAAATTCGAAGAGTTTTTTGTGTAAAAGCAGGTCAGCGGTTCCTATGCTGAAGAGCTTTCTACGCTCGACAGCAACATATCTATGGTTTTACGCTCACAAGCTATCAGTCTATGGTTTTATGCCCGAATGCCTTTATGCTCAGTAGCTTTTATGCTCGAGAGGATACAAACCTACGACTTTACGCTCAGCAGATACCAAATCGATGATCTCGCGCTCGATGGCATTTAGTTTACGCTCGGAGGCAACAGATCTGCAACCTTACGCTCGAAAGATTTCTTTTTCACAGGCTACAAATCTACAGTTCTACGCTAAGGAGCTTTCTACGCTCGACAGCAACAGATCTACGGTTTTACGCTCGCAAGCTATCAGTCTATGGTTTTATGCCCGGATGCCTTTGTGCTCGGTAGCTTTTATGCTCGAGAGGCTACAAACCTACGACTTTACGCTCAGCAGCTCCGAATCTACGATCTCACGCTCGGTGGCTTTCTACGCTCAATAGACTACGAACTCAGGATTCTCAGCTCATCTACACTACGGATCTCTGACTTTCCGCATATCCGAACAGCAAGGCGGTCGATTACAGGAGTTCACACAGAAGATACTCCTTCTTGACCTCAACATATCCCAAGTACCCAAAGCATACAGAGTTCAAGCATTGAGAAATAACTCTTCTCGGGTCGAATTGGAGGATCATCCAGACTCCAGTCTGAATATCTCGTCTATCAAGATGGCAACTCAGTTTGAAAGCCATTTCTCGACCCTGTTCCAAGGGATTTTTGAGAAATCATTCTTGAAGATGAAGTCTGAACAAAAATTATGTTCATCAGAAGTAAAAACAATAGTTCAGAGCTCTACGCGGTTCCTCAGTACTAGCAACAGGACAGTTCTAAATGTTCAAAATGCTCAACAGCGTTCTATGGACTATTCGCTATGCGCAAAAGGACAGGACCTAGCACTCTTTTAACGGAGTCAGCGTAAAGAATCAGATGTGTCGAAGCTACACATATTCAGACTTTACAGCAACGTATGGCAAAACGATCATATGCAGAGAAGAAAGACGATTTTTATTAAAGATTAAAGTCATGATTACATATAAGGGAAATCCTATCTACAAAGGGTTTTTTCTTTATTTTTTATGACTACATATGAAGGAAATCCCGTCTACAAAGGGCTTCCTCATCATCGTCATCGGAAGATCGCCCCCAGAATCCGTTCTATTGGGTTCTCGCATCGGTGCAGGTCTTCCTCTTCTTCCATGGCAGTTCATCGACCACCACAGTCATGAACAAGAAGATCGTTGGCGGGAGGATACAGAACTGGGCCTGCATAAATAATGTAGATCCCATGCTCCGTACGCCATGACCGATCCAGTTGAGGCTTCTTTAAGACCCAACTCGATCGAGGACAGCAGTCACAGTTTGTCTGCTCTTGTCCGCGGTGATCTCAGGGGGAAATATACAGCCTGCAAGCTGTGTGGTTCAATACGCCCCTTCCCTTCTCTCCCGAAGAACCACCATACAAAGTTGCTGATTATCCCGAGTAAGGGAGGCTAAGATATCCTTCCATGATCCATCATTGCAGTGGACACTTGCTCGAAGATGCCGTCTTTTTCGGCTCCTTACACGCTGGAAGAACATGTTCTCCTTCTTCCTCAGATTGACCCGACGAACTCCGACGATCATCTCTGCGTGGTGATGGAAATGTAGGGAGAATAGGTTAACTCCCACAGCCTTTTCATTGGCGAAAGAACTCATACCGGTCCCCAATAAATCTGCCATAAAGTCAGCATCGACCGTTTTAACGCTCCATTCAGAAACATTTCGAGTCACGAGGAGCGGTTCATGCTTCATTCAAAGCATTCCAAATTCTGAGAAATTTGAAAGCTTTGAAGGGGGTCTTGTAGAAGCATGAAAAATATGCCGGATGACTATACGCGGCATATTGGTGCAGAGCAGCGTAAGTAGAAGCCTTCAGAGCCATCAAGCGTGCAACAGAGCTCTTTTCGCTAAAACACAGCGTGAAATATGAAAGCTCAAAGGACCATCCACGTAAGGCAGTACATCCAATCCGCTTCAGCATAAAAAGGGTGCGCCATCGCCTCCAGGGCGTAAAACTCATCCTCTTTCAGACGCAATATTGAGGTGTACAAGAGATGCTTTGTATTCTCCGAAGTGAACCTGTCAAACCCTGCAATGAAGATCCTGCAATGAACCTGACGTCTGGACTTCTGACAAAGGGATACGGCTCGACTACCCAGACGACGGCTATAATAATGACACAGCACTGCGACCCAGGCTGTCAAATACCGCCATCCCCTTTGCGTAAACTACTTTTACAAGCACGAAGGAATATGCTGCCTTGTTTTACACAGACAGACACGAACTGTTTACGTTCTACAGTAGACAAACCGCCTGCCACGTCAAAAGGTGCACTCCGTACGGGGTCGAGGCACGTCTCTACGTCTAAATGCACAGAGCAGTGACAGTTTCTCAAGGCACGTCTCTGCGACTGATGCGCAGAAGGGGTTGTAGACCTTCAAAGATACGCCTCCACATTTAATGCACAGGATGGTGGCAAATCTCGACATTTAATGCAAGAGATTTGATTATATCTTCAAAAGCCGTAATTCCGGCTAAGACGTCCCCATCAGTACTCTGGCACGGTACGCAGCGGCTTCTACGCCCATTCGGCTTCTACGCCTGCTCGGCCTCTACGACCATTCGGCTTCTACGCCTGCTCGGCCTTTATGACCATTCGGCTTCTACGCCTGCTCGGCCTCTATGAACATTCGGCTTCTACGCCTGCTCGGCCTCTACGATCATTCAGTTTCTACGCCTGCTCGGCCTCTATGACCACTCGGCTTCTACGCCCACTCGGCCTCTATGACCACTTGGCTTCTACGCTTGTTCGGCTTCTACGCCTATTCGGCTTCTATGCCGGTTTGATAACCATTTGGCTTCTATGCCATGGTGACAGACATTTGGCTTCTATGCCAACCTCTTCTACACAATGGATACCTACCTACGTGGCTTCTACGCCGTGATCTTTGTAGCGATTATACGCATTTTCTCCCTTAATTGGACCCGTGTCACACGCTCATTCAAAGGATCATCTATACGCAGGCATTGGTTACTTTAACCGTTGTGTAAAAGGGTGCTGTACTTTCCACTCCTCGGTTTCTACACCGACGGAGTGGTCACTGTCACTAAAACTCTATAAATAGAGACCTCTACCAATGAGGAAAAGGGTCAAAAAATTGGTCAAGAAACCAATATCAGATCCAAGGTTAAACTTCCAAGAAAGATCGAACCAGAGGTCAAGAGAGAGAGAGAGAGAGAGAGAGAGAGAGAGAGTCCGGAGCTCAGGCAGAGAGCAGGGATCGACGACTTTGGCATCGTGCATCCATCCTCTTTTGCAACCCTCGAAGCTGCTTCCTGTCTTCTACGGCACTTCTTCAACATCGTGTGGTCCAAGGGCTAAAGTGATCGACTGCAGATCAGACACCTATAGTAATATTTACTCAGATTAAATAAATTGTACTCCCATATCCTCGTATAGGATCAAATTGTACAAGTTTGTTTGTAAACCAAAGAAGGCGGGTTTCGTATAAACCCCATCCTGAATACATTTTTCATTCTTTCGTTTAATACCACAAACAACCGCTCTCAGTACTCGATGTATCCCGGTGCCAACAAGATGTATCGAGACTTGAGGGAGCACATATGGTGGTATGGAATGAAGCGCGAGGTAGCACGCTTCGTATCCTGGTGTCTAGTGTGCCAGCAGGTAAAGGAGGACCGGCAGAAGCCAGGTGGATTACTTCAACCTTTACCTATTCCAGAGTGGAAGTGGGAGCACGTAACCATGGATTTTGTTTCAGGGCTTCCGCATTCTCCAGGAGGGAATGACGCGATTTGGGTCATCGTAGATAGGTTGACCAAATCAGCCCACTTCTTACCTTTCAAGGTGGGCACGTCGACAGAGAGGCTAGCAGAGATGTATGTGCGACAGATCGTTAGGCTTTATGGAGTTCCTGTGAGCATCATCTCGGATCAGGATAGTCATTTCACTTCCTACTTCTGGAGGAGTCTACAGGCTAGCTTGGGCACTCAACTCAAGTTTAGTACCTCATACCACCCCCAGACAGACGGGCAGTCTGAAAGGACTATTCAGACTCTCGAGGATATGCTACGCACTTGCGTTTTAGATCTTGGAGGTTCTTGGGAGGATCATCTGCACCTGGTAGAGTTTGCTTACAACAACAGCTACCAGGCCAGCATCGAGATGTCACCATTTGAGGCTCTTTATGGACGGAGGTGTCGTACACCGTCATCTTGGGACAACGTTGGAGAGAGAGCCTTGCTAGGACCAGAAATGGTCGTGGATGTAGCAGAAAAGGTAAAACTTATCAGAGACAGACTGCGAATAGTGCAGGACTGACAGTGGCATTGGGCTAACAGCCACTGTAGACCCCTTGAGTTTTAGGTATAGATTGTTATTTTCTGGATTGTGATTGTTTGTTTAGACTGCGTGTTGAGACTATTTTGTTTTAGGTTGGCGATCTAGTATTCCTACAGATTTCTCCGACGCGTGGCACGATTCATTTTGGTGGAGGTGGGAAGCTTAGCCCACGCTACATCTGACCCTTCGGTTTTCTTGCGAGGGTAGGTGCAGTGGCGTATAGACTAGACTTGCCGCCTATACTAGAGGGAGTGCATGACGTGTTCCACGTGTCACACCTGAGGCGGTACGTGGCAGACCCTAGTCACGTACTTGATCACTCGGAGATCGAGGTTGGTCTGACTCTCAGCTACCCTGAGCAGCCCGTAGAGATCTTGGATCGCAGAGAGAAGGTGTTGCGGAACCAGACTATCCCTTTGGTTCGTATTGCATGGAGACATCACTCTCCAGGGGAGTCGACCTGGGAGAGGGAAGACGAAATACGCGAGCAATACCCGTATCTCTTTGAGACTTGAGGTATATTTTCTTATTTGATTTCGTTCTTGTTATAGTTCAATCCAATTTCGAGGACGAATTTTTTTTAGGAGGGTAGACTTGTTACTACCACATTTTCAGATTAGGGCATAGGTGTAATTTCCCTGTTTAATTTTTAATCATGTAAATATTTAATGTGATAAGTTTTATTTAGTTGATTATAGGTGTTCTTGATAATTAGGTTTTTAGGTTAAACCCTAGAAATCCCATTAGGTCTAACCCTAATGGCTAAACCCTAACTTGTAAGCTCCATTAGGGAAACCCTAAATTTCAATTATAGGTTTAGAATCTCAAACCCTAGAAATGACTAAACCTTAGTTAATTAATTTTTTCATGACTTAACATGGAGGATTAATTTAACCCTTGCATTAGGAACCCTAAACCTAGCCTATATAATAAAGGGGAGCCTCCCTCAACCATTCCTTCATGAAGAAAGAAAACCAAACCCTAGCCTCCATTTGAAAAACCATTCCCTCACCCCCAAATTTCAGAATCCAGCCCTAGCATTCCACCTTCCTCCTCCATCAAAGGGAAAACAAGGAGCTTGGACCAAGAAGACTTGGAGAAGGAGAACCTCCATTGGGAAACCATCTCCCAATAGGTAAAACCCGAATTTTATTCCATTTAATTCCTGTTTTCATTTGTGTTGGCCATTAGGAGCCCATTTTGATGTTAGATTTTGATTTTTAGGGATTATACATGAAGACCTAGGAGAGATTTGTGTTTTGGTGACCTACGGGTGTTTTCTCCTAAATTTCTGGAACCCAAACCATAGTGATTTCGTGTAGGCACGATTACACCTCCAACGTGAAGGGTTGGATCTCGTTTTAGGGTTTTGTTTAGGGTTTTTCAGAAGTTCTGTGTATGGGTTCGATTTCAGCACACCAAGTGCTTGGTGATATGTTTCTTAGGGTTTTTGCCTATCCCTGTATTTTAGTTTCTGCATATTTGATATACCAATCTATATACATAACTATTTTTGCATAGGTGTATAGATAGGTGGTGATCTAAGGTTTCTATACAGTCGGGTTTGGCACTGTACAGTGAGTTTGGGGATTCCACTAAGCAGTCGGGTTTTGGGGGAAAAGTATTCCTGTGTAGAGTTGTGTGTGCCTGTGTAGAGTTGTGTGTGCCTGTGTGTTAGGGCTTTGTATTAATGTGTAGCTGTGTGTGAGTGTAGCTGCCAGTGTATTTGTGTATAGCAGTGTGTCTCAGTGTGTCTAGGTGTGTGTATGTATCACTGTGTCCAGTGTACCTGATACTGTGAGTGAGTGCCTGTTAGAGTGCCTCAGAACCTGTGTGAGTTCCTGAGTTCACTGTGTGTGGTAGTGTAGGAATTATGTGGTATCAGTGAACATGTGCCTCACTGTGTGTAGGTATTTGCAATAGCAGTGAGTGTATCCCTGTGTGAGTGAATGAGAACCTAATGTCAGTGTATCTGTATCTATGTGAACATGTATATGTGTGTGTGTGTCGAGTATCAGATATCTGTGTGTATACCAATATTCAGTGTGTATCAGTATTCAATGCCAATATGACCAGTGAGTGTCTGTGTAGCATATACCTGTGTCAGTGTGTGAGTTCGAGTTTGTGTGTATCCTAGAACCCAGTACCTATGTGTCTGTATTTCCCTAACTGTGTATAAATTAGTGTCAGTGTAACCTGTGTATAGTGACAACCAGTGTCTATGTGAGTGAGTGAGAGGTATTTGAGTATGAGAGTGTTTGTGTGAGGTCAGTGAGAACTCAGTGAGTGAGTTCAGTGTATTAGTCTTTGTGTCTCAGTTATGTATGTGAAACCTGTGTGTTTCTGAGTGGCTGAGTGAGAGTGAACCAATGAGTGTGTGTGTGTACTAGCCTGTGTGTGTATTAGCTGTGTGTACTAGTGTGTGTGTTAGCTATGTATACTAGTGTGTGTGTATTAGCTGTGTGTACTAGTATGTGTGTGTCTCAGAAATTCCCAGGTCAGTGTGTCTCAGTGTGTTAATTCCTGTGTGTGTCCCAGAGTTTAAGTGCCAGTGTGTCCCTGTGTTGAGAGGGTATAAAACTGTGCAATTTGGTCTCAGTGTGTGTGTGTGTATTAGAGTGTCTATGAGTAGCACCTGAGTGTGTGTGTAGGTCTGTGTCAGTGAGAACAATGGGTGTGTATCCCAGTTAAGTGTGTGTAATCTGTGTGTGAGTATATCTGTGGGTGTGTATATGTCTGTGTGTGAAACCAGTGTAAGTGCCTGTGTGTGGAACCAGTGTGAGTGCATGTGTGTATGTGCAGAGTTGAATCATGTGTGTTAGTTCTAGAGTGTATCCTTGTAGCAGTGTTGTACTTAGCCAAGTATCTCTAGTCTCAAGCCAAGGTAAGTTAGTACACTAGGATAAGTTATACACTTGAGTACTAACTAGTATTAGCCAGTATTCACTAATACCAACTAGTATACTTAGAATGATCTCGACAACTTAGTAAAGTGAGGTAATGATCTAGTTAACCATGGGTAAACCTAGTATAGACCTAGAAATGGCCTAACACCCTCATTTCAACCTAGTTAATGGCAATTATCATTCCACACCACCAATTAACACTTAATTTTATTTATTTAGGTCATTGTGATTTTATCTTGGACATCGACCCTCGTATTTTCCCCGGGACCACAGGCGAGTACACTCTCTGACAGTTTTTACTTTTGTTGATTACTTCTATAAATTTAGTTGTATTACATACTTGATTCTAACCCTGTGGATACACGGGTTAGCACCCTAGATCCCTGTCATGAGGAGTCGTGATTGGAATCCATCGTGCTAGCTGGGGATAGGAAACTATTAGTAGATTATGTGATCATATCCAAACTCTACATGCATCATAGCTCACCCCACATCTCACGTCTGGTGCGGCCTGACCATTTACATGCTTCATAGCTGTTATATATGATTAGCCTGACCATTACATGCATCATAGCTAACCAGATGGTTAGCCTAACCTACAAGAATCATAGCTAATCATATATAACCAGCCTGATCTTGTCCCAAGCCGATCACATAATAAACTGATATTTCAAATACTTAGCTAGATGTTTATACTTTATTTCAGATTCACTTGTTCTAGCATTCATTGTATATTATTCATTGCTAGATGTTCTATTGCCTATTTCATTTCTCCAGTACTCTATATTTCCAACATTTATTTCATCTTGTATTCCTTACACTGTTTTATAGTTTTTGTCAACTTAAATGAAACTGCTGTTAGTGTTTGTGCTTCACTCCAATCCTGACTGGATAACATTTTCAGAGGACCTGGAGGACTTTTGCCCCACCCATTACGGCCCGGGACTAGAGGGAGATTTCATACCTAAAATTCCAGAGGAGTTGCCTATCCTAGAGGAGATCCTACCTGCCTGCACTTAGATTACTCTATTTTCTTGTATTATTGTATTAGACCGAGATTGAGTTGTATTATTATTTGTGACTTTTGAGGACATCTAGACTCAGGACTTGTGATGTACTTATTTGTGTTTGACTTATGATAGAACTCTTTATTCTCATTTCTTATCGCGCCATTTACTTTCTTATAGCTTGTGATTGAGTATATTGATAAAACTGTGGATTCATATTATCATTGTCCTCCGTATGGAGTTGAGACTATTGACAGGATATATTATGTTTGAGACCTAGATAGCGTTCTACCGCCGATACTGCAGCGTAGGCTAGACGTACCCACGACTCATGTCCAAATTTTGGGTGCGGGTCGTGACAAAACTATTCATATCATATCAAGAATCAATCCACTTCGGGTATTAATGAATAAGCCAAGTATTCTTAATTTCTGACTCGCGACTTGGGCAATGCTATTGACACCGTATGATATGGTGTACGTCCCTCAGAAATCCGTGAAAGGTTAAGCCTTGGCTGATTTCTTAGCTGCCCATCCAATTCCAGAAATCTCCAAATTATATGATGACATTTCCGACGAAGTTGCAGAATGTAATTTGACAATGGAAGGTGATACATGGCAGTTATTCTTTGATGGTGCTTACAGAACTGGTCCCAAGGGAAACGTGGTTTCAGGGATAGGGATTGTTCTGGTGACTCCTGATAAACTCGTCATTTATCGAGCATATTATCTTAGTGAACCATGCTCTAATAATGTGGCAGAGTATAATGCTTTATTAATTGGGCTTCAAGTTGCTAAGAATTGGATATTGAATACTTGGAAGCTTTTGGTGATTCTCAGCTGATCGTCAATCAGGTCAGAGAAATATATAAAGTCCTCAATCCAGATCTCATTCCTTATTAGTGAACAACAATCGAGATAGCAATGTCTTTTAAAGGATTCTTCTTAGAACATGTTCCTCGATCTCAAAATTTGGAAGCTGATGCTCTGGCCAGTCTAGCTGCAGATCTAGCTATTGCTATAAGAAGGCAGAATTCGATGATCCTTCTTAACAGAGATTTGTTTTGTGTGAAAAATAATTTTCACATAGAATGCAGCTATGTTATAAACACGATTTCTCCTAAGAGAGATTGGAGAAGTCCCTTTATAGACTTCGTGTCATATGGAATCTTACCAGAGGATCCTAAAGAAGCAGCATCTATCAAAAGACGATCGCTACGTTTCTATTTTGATGCTTCTTCACAAAGTTTATATCGCCGAACATATGATGGACTATTGTTACGATGTCTCTTTGGTGATGATGCAAGGCGGGCTATCCGAGAAGCTCATGATGGAGTATGTGGAGCACATCAACCCGTTCCTAAGTTACAGGATCGTATCAAGAGGATGGGCTACTATTGGCCTACTATGATTGCAGATGTCGTGGAATATGCAAGAAAATGCAAAGCCTGTCAGGTTCATGCAAATTTCATACATCAACCTTCTGAATATTCACATCCTACTATTTCATCATGGCCCTTTGAAGCATGGGGTATGGATATCATTGGTCCTATTCATCCCTCATCTTCTAGAGGACATCGGTTTATATTAGCTATCACTGACTATTTCTCCAAATGGACGGAGGTAATTCCTCTTGCTGAGTTAAAGACATTCAATGTGATCAGATTTATCAAGCATCATGTAATTTATCACTTTAGGATACCCCAAAGGATAATTCATGACAATGGACCTCAATTCATCAGTCAAGTGTTTCACCAATTTTGCGATAAGAATCAGATACAAAATGTGGCCTCAACGGCATATAATCCTGCTGCCAATGGTTTGGCAGAAGCCTTCAACAAAACTATTATCAAACTCTTGAAGAAATTTGTCTCTTCAAACAAAAAAGATTAGAACGAGAAATTGGGGGAATATTTGTGGACATACTGCACAACGGTACGAACACCAACAGGTTGTACTCCATTTTTATTAGTTTACGGGTGTGAAGTAGTTCTCCCTATTGAAATTCAAATTCCATCACTCAGAATAGCAGTAGATAATGAGATGACTAAGGAAAATAATGATCGTTTAAGACTTCAAGAGCTAGAAGGGTTAGACGAAAAATGCCTTCAAGCTCAATAACGCATTGAGTTCTACCAAGCACGCATCTCCAGAGCTTTTAATCAAAAAGTGAAGGAAAGAGTATTCAAAGTTGGTGAGCTAGTTTTAGCTGTGAAGAGGCCAATGATCGTTACACATAAAAGTAAGGGAAAATTTAGCCCAAATGGGAGGGCCCTTATATGATTGAAACAACATTTTCAAATGGCGCTTACAGATTAGCCAAACCTAATGGAGATTTGATAATGGCTCCTATCAATGGCAAATTCCTGAAGAAGTATTATGCTTGATCTCCCTTGCTTAACGGAGTATGGTGAAGATTTTATTCTGATGATACTACGTACAAAGATTAGCTGAATCATATCCTATCATGTTCATATTACCTCTGAATAGATATGTTTAACTAATTTGAAATTTCAAAACCTATCATGTCCATATTACCTCTGATAGTATTTTTTTATACAAATTTAGTTGGATCATGTTCATATTACCTCTGAATAGATATATTCAGTAAAACCAGTTACCGAAAGTATATCATGTCCATATTACCTCTGATATCACTTTCATCTTAGCCTATCATTTATATTATAATAATAAGTGATGGGTCCACAGAGTCAGAAAATATGTCTTCATTATCTCTGAGAATAACAAATTATATGGTAAAGGAGAAGCAAAAAAGTACATAATGCATCATTGTGGATGAGCAGTTAAATCACGGATTTTGTGTGCTAAAGCAGCCATCCTTTCATTCCTAGAGTTTAAAATTTTGGTGTGAGCCAGTTCCAGTCTTGCTTCATCATTACTCAAGAGAGATAGTTCAGATAGAGAATCAACAAAACTTGCATGGATGACACCCACATGTGTCAAGTTTTGTTGAGTCGTATTCACATGGCCCTCCAATACATCACGAACTAGCGATGCTTTGAGAAGCCTCTCCTTTGTTTGAGCAAGTTCAGCTTCTAGTTCTTGAATCCTCACTTCATATCCCTCACATTCGGTACGACACTGAGCTAGCTGAGGAATACTCTCCACTAATACTGCTTGCTCTTTCTCCATCTCTTGTTGTTGTTCCTGAATAGATTTGTTTAAGGTTTCTGCCTTCTAAGCAAATTTTGAAGTTAGTGAGTCATACTCAGCCTGAACCAAGTCATTGATGCTGCCTCTGGATAATTGCAAATATTTGTTAATAGGTTATTCTAAACCATTAACCATTTGCTCTAGCGCATTAGCTCTGTCAGCGTCATTAAAATTTCTAATTTGCGCTATAGTGAGCTTGGAATATGTCTTCAAAGCATCAAAGCCTAGATTCTTCTCTAGCACCATGGATATTAATTCTTTTAAAGTGAGTAGAATATGCTAGTGTATTGTTCAACTAGCATAGCAAAGCTCGAATGGATGCTGGGAGTGGCCGCAATATCAGTAAATCTCCTTTATGGAATGACTACAGAAGATATTGCCACAGTCGTTGCTTCAACATATGGTGCAACAAAAGAAGAAACACCAACAACAGTTGAAGTTGTTGGCATATTCGACGAAGGTATATTTCCAACGATTGGAGGCACAGTCGAGGTGGTTGGTTCATCCACCTCTGATTCTATTTGAACTGCTGTTGGCAGGATTATATCTGAGAATGTTACGGATGAGGGATCAACGATTTTAAGGTATACTTCTTCGATAGTGGTCATAGCCGTTTCAGTAGCTGGATCCGCAACGAAAGCAGAGGTTGTTTCAGCTCCGCCTTCTCCAGAAATGTCTTCACCTGAAAATAAGATAAGAGAAAGTTAATATCAATTTAATGTTAAATTTTCCTAAAAAAGCGTAAAGACAATATTTACCCATGGCCGATGGTATGTATATTGCGTCTGCAGCCTGTATAGCTAAATCATTTCTTAATGATGCTAAACAAGCTATCATACCTGGAGAGGAGGGTACACTAACTGACGCTTGAGGGTCGTTATCCCAGTCATCACCCAAATCTACTCGAGGTTCATCTGGTGGAATCTCGCTTAAAATATTCACAGATGAAGGAGGGGCTAGTCCCATTATTTGTCTTGTAAGAGATGGTAAAGGTATAGTGATTATTAGAGAGCTCGGCCTCGAAGGCGATAGAGAAGCATCACCAGTAATGGTGGTAGATGTAATTGCGACAGCAGTCGTTGGCAAAGAATCTCCAGCACTTTCAGCTAAGACTGTGGAGGCTCCTTCTTTAAAAAGCGAAGGAAGATGAGGGGATATAGGATCCCTAATCACAGAATCATCCCTAACAGGGGAAATAATAAGTTCACTTCTGGAAGAGGCCTCCTTGGTGGAAGTCTTTTTAGGACCTCTAGTAGTTTGCTTCTTCTTACGAGGGGAAGGCTCTTTCTGAGTAGAAGCCTTTTGTTTATTAGAAATTATGAGAGGCTCTGCTGGTGGAGCTATTATGCCTCTCGATAATATCAATAAATAATCATCTGCCCCAGTAGTTTCATCGCCTTCATCAGAAGAGACAGATGGTATCTCCTCTCTTCTCATGGATTTATGGGAGAGCATTCTGAAACTTTTATATACATCAAAATCATGATAGAAAGTATTAATGGACACATAAAACTGTGCGTATGAATGAAGAAAGCGCAATTCTATGGAGAGAGAAGTCACGGGTACAACAAAGGTTGCTCTAGTATAACCCATGATAAAATAATGCCATCCTCTAGCTCCATCAATAAGCCCACCTTTGAATTTAAAGCTGGTGATGGGATTTTCAACGTGCAACTGATCATATCCAAATTGCCTGGCGAAATGGCTAGGCAGATAAGGTTCCAGGCAGCAGTGATCCTCACTTCTATACAGCAGGTGTGAAGGTCTAATACAGACCAACCAGTAAAATGCTTCAGGAGAAATAATAGACTTCCCCTGACCTATATTATAAAGTTTAGTCCCCTGCTGATTGATATGTATGGGGGGAACGATGCAGAAAAATTTCTAACTATGGGCAAAGTTCAGTGCTAGTCGACAATCTATGACGCTAGTCACATTCCAAGAAGAATTCTTGTAATTCAACAGGAAGTTATTGTCCGAACCACTGGCAGATCCGGGAGACATCACTTTAGTGTTATGAAGGATTAACCATCCCATCAGATATAAGAATGGTAATTCCACTCTGGGATATCCTTCGCGCTGAGTGGTATCAGCCAGCAGTCCATCAGTAATAGCCCTCCTGCATACCATGGCAGGGAGTAGGCCTAATCTTGCTCCAAATACCAAACGCACTGCGGACCATAGGATGTTGCGATAAATATGATATGCAGACGCAATGCCAGGCACCACCCATCGGCATAGCCAAATAGAAAGGAAGCCACCCAGTTGACTTCTTTTGACAGAGGCTTTCGGCAATGCCTCATATATCTATAGGCTTTGGTCCCTGCAGGATAACTACCTACATCTTTATTAAGAACATAATCTGGAGCTTCTGCATCTTCAACAAGGTCATATATTGTATTGACATTAAGGATACTTAGAGGGTTCAAAGGTTTATCTTTGCTATCTACAACTTTGTCCTGCTTGGCATTTCTAGCCTGATGGAAGAAAAGGTAAGATACCCATTTGTTAATATGAGCTGAATCAGAAGGCTCTTTATAAAAATTGGTGCATGTAAGATAGTGGCTCATCAGTTCTTGGTACACAGCCACTACCCGAGGGTTGGTATCCTTCAACTCTATATTGGTGGGAATGTATTCTTCATAGGGAGTATCTCTCATTGGTAGTTTTGAGATATCTGCCATCTCATGAAGTGCTAGGCCCAACTCACCTATTGGAGTGGCGAAAGTCCTAATAAACGAGTTATATCGCTCCATCAAAGCTAAGAATAAATTTGTGTTGATAGGTAATCCAACACTAGTAGCACTGACAGTATCAAATAAGTTGATACTTTCTAGCTCCATTTGAAAGTGCTTCAGGGCCCATGCAGTTAATCTGGCCCATCGAAGATTGTGGGGGTTAAGCCATCCACTGGTGCGAGGGTTAACCTTGGGATATAATCCTCCCTGCCTCATGAATTCATTGCAGAAAGTTGCTATTTGAAATAGCTGGATCAAAGAAGAGTCTTCGGTAGGGACGCTGCCTGGTAGTAAACCTCTGAAGGGCACTATAGGACCTGAGGGACTACTTACGAAGGACCCTCAGTTTAATCTTTTCTTATAGAAGATCTTCCCTGGCTAGCCATGAAGATCAGGAGTCAGAGTCCATGCCATCCTTCTGGGATGTGTGGCATAGAAGAATGCAAAAATGGGGTAGTCTCTGAATATCTTTGGCAGGTACATAACAGTGCCCTCAACAGAAAATATCCAGTCTTCCTTCTTAGGCTTTTTTTGGGATTACTTATCAATAACATCTCCAAATAAGAAAGATGGTTTCTTATATTCGGTTCCATCTATGTATGTCGAGGGTTCCCCGCTGATCATAGTTAGCAACATTCTTTCTCCTTGGGCCAAGATCAGAATTCTCCTTTCTTTAGGATACTCGTTTTCAGATATGGGGAAAGTTACATGGGACAAGTCCTCCAAGTAGTTAGAATTTAACATTCCAGCAGCAGAACCCATTACTTCAGCCAGAGGGGGGATCTGTAGGTCCACTGTAAAAAAGCAAGAGAATAAGTCAGTTTTACGCTGGAATTTACTTTCAGTGCGTAAAATGCAAGGTGTTACATTTACGCATAAAATTAATGATGACCACAAGTTTACCCGGAGTAAAAATCTTACAGTATACGCCAAATTTAACAGTCTGAGTTTTTATGCCAGATTGCAAAATATGGAGGTTTACGCTGACACATTAAAATATGGGCGTATTTGCGCATACACGTATAACGTGTGCGAAGGGTTTTTATTTCTCGAAGTTTTACCTGTGATGTCCGGTGCACAGCTAGACAGTAGAGCACTTTGTTCAGAACGAGGCTCGCTTGGCCTAGTAGGAGTCGCTCGTGCTTGAGCAGATGAGCGATATGATGAAGCGACTTGCTTTCCTCTAGCGGTAGAGGTCTGTTTTGGTGCCATGGCAGAAAAGAAGGGTTTTTCAGAAAGAGATAAAGGGTTTTTCTCTCTCATGACCTAGGCCTATTTATAGAGTTCAAATGACTCTCCGTATCCTTAACCAAATCCAATTTTATCATAGTCGATTATGATTTGGGTCCACGTCAGCCGATCATTTGAAAAGGAAGACAGATAGTCATGCTGCGTAAAGGATCCATCAAATGCTATGATCTATGAATTTACGCACAGAGTAAAGATCCACGCGCAGAGCAAGGATCTATAATTTTACACTCAGATGCTACGGATCTATGATTTTACGCACAAAACAAAAATATTAAATTATACGGGACAGACCAGTTAGCAGAATACGCGTATATCTTGATAATCTGAGTTTTATGCTGAAAAAGCCAGTTACAAGAGTTTACGCAAAAAATGCTCTTTTATTCTAAAGAATCAGTATTTTTTGATTATATATTTACAAACATTGCAAGGGCCTGAAATACGCAAATATCAGCATTTGCAAATAGACGACGAGTATTCAGTAACTTCTCTTCTTCTTCTTCTTCTTCTTCTTCTTCTTCTTCTTCTTCTTCTGTCGAGAGGACTTTATCAGACGAAGGGACAAGGAGTTCCCTGAAAATGATATTTCATGCTTCATTCAAAGTATTTCAAATTACGAGAAATTTGAAAACTTTGAAGGGGGTCTTGTAGAAGCATAAAATATGCTGGAAAATTGTTCGTGTATTTTACAGTCAAAACCTCCAACATACATGAAGTCCCTTCCTGCGTAAAACAGAGCTTCAAATATGTTTGACGTAAAATAGGGCTTCAGAGCTGTCCGCGTAAAACAAAGCTTCAAGGCTGTTTGGCGTAAAATAGGGCTTCAGAGCTGTCCGCGTAAAACAGAGCTTCAAGATTGTTTGGCGTAAAATAGGGCTTCAGAGCTGTCCGCGTAAAACAAAGCTTCAAGGCTGTTTGGCGTAAAATAGGGCTTCAGAGTTGTCCGCGTAAAACAGAGCTTCAAGATTGTTTGGCATAAAATAGGGCTTCAGCAAAGCTTCAAGGTTGTTTGACGTAAAATATGGCTTCAGAGCTGTCCGCGTAAAACAGAGCTTCAAGTCTGTTTGGCATAAAATAGGGCTTCAAAGTTGTACGCGTAAAGCAGAGCTTCAAGGCTGTTCTGAGTAAAAGGTTGCTATACCTTCTTGCATAAAGTTTAAAATATATTATTTTTAATGCAGCATAAAGTTGTACGAGGAACTCTTCGTATTCCTCGGATGAATTTGTTAGTCAAATCAGTGAACCTGACATCTGACAAAAGTACTACACGATGATCGAAAGAACGGCTGTGATGATGATTTTGTACAGAGACCCAGGTTGTCATTTAGTGACATATT
Source organism: Iris macrosiphon (assembly GCA_036927795.1). Taxonomy (NCBI): domain Eukaryota; kingdom Viridiplantae; phylum Streptophyta; class Magnoliopsida; order Asparagales; family Iridaceae; genus Iris; species Iris macrosiphon. The sequence continues at coordinate 76,164,550 of JAYESA010000006.1, forward strand.
TTTAATACAAGTCATTTTTTTACGCATCCAAAGGAAGAAAAATAGAGTCTTATGAATACGCTGCCTATTCTACATTGACAAAAATGAGTTTTTACGCTTAAGACAAGATAAAATCAGACGCCACGTCAAAAGTTGTTTCTTGTACAGAGCTCGAGGCATATCTCTGCATTTTATGCACGAGAGTGAAGCATATATCTACATTTAATGCATGAGATTTTGTCCTATTTTTAAAATTTGTCATGACTGGAAAAGCTAAGACTGTGACTAATACGCTCACATCACTATCCTTGCATTTTACGCCAACCAGGCTATTTTTAACTATAGGAGTACGTCGTATGCTATCTCCTCGAAATATGCCAACTCGGCTATATTTGCAAAGGTACATTGATAAGGCTATTTAGCCTAGAATACGCTCAAGGCCTCAGTCGTGAAGGATAATTGGCTATTTTACGTTGGTTATCTATTATTTATGAATAATCAAGTTTTATGCAGGGGCAGTTACCTACATGGCTTGCATGCCATGATCTTTGAGAAGCAGTTATATGCGTTACCTTATAAAGGAATACGTGTCATATGCAGATTCAGAAGATTATTTGAACGTGGGTAGCAGTTGTCATAACCGCAGCGTAAAGGAGGCAACCTTCTTCACAGTTTGGCCTTTTACGCCAACAAGACAGTTATTTGGCTTTTACGTCAACCATTTTACGCAGGGGCAGTTACCTACGTGGCTTGCATGCCATAATCTTCGAGAAGCAGTTATACACGTTACCTTATAAAGGGATACGTGTCATACGCAGATTCAGAAGATTATTGGAATGTGGGTAGCAGTTGCCCTAACCGTAGCGTAAAGGAGGTAATCTTCTTCACAGTTTGGCCTTTTATGCCAACAAGATAGTTATTTGGCTTTTACGCCAACTAGGCAGTTATTTGATTGATCTCTATAAATAGAGACCCCTAGTCACAGGGTAAAGGAGGAGAATTAGTTTTGGCTGACAACTTTGGCAACAGGAATTCGATCATACTTGCAACTTTCCTTTGGCCGACTTTTGCCTTCAATTCAAAGAAAGTTTAAAGCTTCTTCTACAACACTTCTTTATTATCGTGTAGTCCAAGAAACAAAGTGATCGACTGCAGATCAGACTTCCTTAGCAATACTTCCCTAGAATCATTTTATTGTACTTAATCCTCGTATAGGATTATTTGTACTTTTCTCTTTTCTCGTTTGTAAGCAAAAGTTTCGTAAAAACATTTGTTTATCCAAACAGCAGAGTATCAAAAAGTACATAACCATGATCAGCTGTAGTCTGATTAATTACAATCATGTAAGGAAACTAAATATCCAGATTTACGGCTAACAAGTGCCGGTGGCTAGACGCCCAAAATGAGTAAAATATGCAATAACGAGCAGGGAAGAAGAAACCCATTCATTTTCCTCAGTGGCCATCTGTCTGGTGCGCACCATGGTTCAGGGGAAAGTATGCTTGATCCTCGGTTGTTGGCTTTAAACTTGGCCATGCAAAACTAGTAGGGTTAGACCCTAAATAGCAAGTACCACAAAGATAGCATGAACAAAAGAATAAAACCAGGTTATGAAATAGATACATATATATAGTTCAGTCTCGTAGTTTCCGTTCATAGCCTACCATGATACAACAATCTAACCCTACAACCAAACAAGGACAAGGGTTAGACCATCGCACCATGATAGCCCACATCCCTAAACTATTTAACAGAAGTACAATCACAATCAAGCTCAGTTACCAAATCGGTCAATCACTTGTATGGCTTACTAGGTAGAGTCTGGGTTATCCTAGAGACCTTATGCATATAATAGGAATCCTCAGATTGACCCATGTTCTAGCAGGGGCTAGCCGAGCCATGTATCGTCGTATAGCATATAGTAGTATGTACCGGTCCCTCGTAAGGCCACCATGCTAAGATCGCATAAAATACATAGTATAATGTAATAGTCGAATATTATCATCCACTAATGAGGATATAAACAATATCCATGGGGGCCAGCCTTCATTTCCTATATAATGATTGAGGGTGGTTAGTTAAGCACGATCTTGGGATTTCGTACTTCCCAATGCTCTACATATTTTAGTTTTCTAGTTAATCCTACGGTTAGCTGGAATCATATGGCGTGGTCATATGTTACTCCCCTTATATGTCGTACCGTAGTACGGGCACGCTGGATACTAATTCACTTTGTCACCTTGCAGTTCAATTTGGATTCACCCGAGTATGATGCAACAATCAACAAATCCTAGCCACGCTTGGTTATTGATAAACTATTATATCCATGCTGGAGGAATGTTATTACATCACATGTCGCTTAGCACGTAGGCACACCTCGGTATAAAACATGTAACATAATCACGTAGAAACACTTAACACATAGGAAAATATAACACATAGTAAGTGTATCAGCACGGATACCAATAGTCTAGTCAAGTTACCAATCATTGCTAAATTGCATGAGGTCTAGCACATAGTCAGGTCTAACGCATGGTCGCATAGCTTGCATATATTAACAATCATTAAAATCATACGTGGAATACCAAAACTCAATAAAGCATCCAAACCAAGCAAAAAAGCAAAACGTGCATATAGGCCGCATGAGGATCAGGGACACATAGGAAGTCGGTCGCATATAGGTCAGGCCGCATGGGTCACATGGGCTCAGGTCGCATAGGTCGCATAAGTCGGGCCGCATGGGTAGCATGGGTAAGCCCGCATGGGCTCAGGCCGCATGGGTAGCATGAGTCAGACCGCATGAGCTCAGGTTGCATGGGTCACATGAGTCAGGCCGCATGAGCTCAGGCCGCATGGGTCACATGAGAAGTTCACCTCCCCCAACAGCAGGTTCAGCCATGGCAGAAAGTTCCAAAAACTGAAATAATTTTTTTTTATAAAAACTTTATTTTAACTCCAAATCAAGTAAACCAAAAGCCAAAATGCCTGAAATGGAATGCTCAATCACCCACAAAAATTGGTTTTCTAAAATACCATGTTCTGATAGATCAAAACCAAGGAAAACTTTTAAAACCCATAAAAATCTTAAATTTTAAATGTAGATATACTCAAATCCACCAATTAAAACCAAAAACTCCAAGTACTAAAAGTGTTTAGAATCATCATGAGCACATAATAGACTAATAAAATACAAAGAATGAGCAAAAATTAAAAATTAAGAGGTTTCTCCATATAGTGCAATGTGTACTTGTCTAAATGATGAAAGGGGGAAAATGAGAGAATGAGGGGAGAGAGAGAGAAAGAAGTTAACTTATATAGCTAGAATTTGAGGTTTAGACCATGGGTTCAACTCATGACCAAACCAACCCAATAATTAAACCATGAGTCTGATTGAACTAAATAATGGGTCTAGTCTTCATGATATGTAACCTAATTAACATGCAAGCAACAAATAATATAAACAGAAAAACTAATATGTTCCAAATACGTATATCGGGAACGGGGAGTGACAGAATCTCTCCCCCCTATATTCGGGTTGGCCACATACTATGGTTTTGTTTCATGCCAAAAAGTCCATAATGCCCCTATTGGGTTGTCATGAAGGGTTATTTAATTAGTGGAGGATTTTATTCTTAATGAAAAAGGGATATTCTAATATCTAACTTAAAGGGAATTAATTAATATAGTCTAGTTGTGACTAGCTCAACTAGTTGGCACCATGGGTCATGTCAAGTCTAGTCGACTAACCAATATTAATAAATATAATAGTTACAATATATAAATATACACATTATATTTAATATATATAAACACAATATATAATTATTGAAAAATGACAAAAGAATATTCCTACTCTAGAAATGTAGTAGTGACACTCATATCATATAAATTTAAATAACATCATATTATATTATAAATGGTTGGAAAGCTAATTGAATCCTCTACGTATTCTATTTAGACATAATTAAATTTTGATAATGTTTAATAAGTCAAAACTGGCCTACAAAACAATGTGTACATAGGTCAAGAATTTAATTCCAGAATTATACCTCTGTGGTATACGGCCAATAACTCCTAATATATATACCCAAATTATATCATATTATATATGGTTGAAAAACTTATCGAATTTTCTACGAAACACGTTTATACATATTTCGAATTTGATAAGGTTTAATAGGTCAAAACTGACTTACAATCCTGTTGTGTATTAGGTTCCAGATTTCCATATTGATGTTGCACAGCCAATAACGCCTAACATATACACCAAAATACTATCATATCATATATGGTTGAAAGCTTATCGAATTTTCTATGAAACACGTTTAGACATATTTTTATTTTGACCAAGTTAAATAGATCAAAACCAGCTCAAAAAATTACTGCACAGTAGGAACGAATTCAGCACTTATAAATCTAATTCTATTTAATGTCCATGTCTCCTACCTGTGTGTCACCTTAACAAATAATCCTTAAAATCATGTTTTAAAAAACAAATAATAAACTCAACATTAATCTATAATATAAAATTTATTTTGTATAATAAAAAAATCAAGAATAATGTGCATAAATACTCAAAAATGAGATTTGTGAATCAAGAATAATATGCATAAATACTAAAAAATAAGATTTGTGTAAAGGAAAGAAGGACTTGTCTTAGTTCTTCAAGGTTTGGAATTTATGTAGGGATGTGTTGGGATCGGACACGCCCTACAAGCGCTCCGATACCTTGTCTAAGACTAACCGCATTAAAAACTTAGGGCAACCCACCTGAGATAACCAACCCCGTCTAACAAACACCAAGCACAGATAAAGACAAGTATAAGGCAGTGACTACGTCACCTGGACAAATCATAATATTTATAACTCAGGTAAAATTACAAGATTGACAAAACCAGTGTTGAACCCTTTACCCTAATAGGTTCAACCCCCTCACCACAATCAAGAAGAAAAGATAGAGATTATAATTAAAATCGCTAACCAAATACCGTACCAATTTTCCTAACCAAAGTTGACGGCGCCTCAATTAGATCTCTTCTTCCTTTTGTCTTGGATGACGAAGAACCCTAAGAGCAAAGCACAGACTTTCTCTTAATTTTTTTGTGGACGAGCACCCTAAATCTCCATATTTATGCTATATTCTTTGTTCCTCCACCCTCAACCCATATTTCTTTATAGACGAGTACCCTGAATCTCCTCGATGAGAAAATCTTATTCTAGGTCATAATAGGATTTCCTAAATAGGAAACTCCTATTATACCTAAAATAGCTACTCATATTCCAAATTAGACTCTAACAATAGGTCATAATAGGATTTCCTAAATAGGAAGCCCTAAAATAGGAATCATATTATACCTAAAATAACTACTCATAATCTAGACTGGACTCCAACAATCTTTTTCTCCAGTCTGATAAGATGGTGTTAACCACATGGCTCCTCAACTGGACTCCATACATGTCTTCCTGCAACAGAAAACCTGCTCCCCCATGCCACCAATCTTCGATCCTCCAAGCTTCTTTGCATCTTCCTTTGTCTCTAGCTCATCGACCGTCACGACGACACTAGCTGCAATACGTAGCATCTCTTACACTATTAGGATCCTGCCTATATCGATGATATGACTAAGACCGAAGTCCCTAACGATCAGCCTCACCGTGAGTCTTGGCTGCCTGTCCCTGACTTTCGTCTTCTGCAGAAATGTACTACCGTTCCGACGAGCTTCTTCACCCTTGGTTGGCCCAACCAAGAGGACAATGTGGTTCCCTTAAGATTAGGACTCATAAACTGCTCACCTTCATGTCTGACACTGAAGCTCTACCGTACACATGCATCATCGAGTAGAACATTATGCAATGTGTACGCCATCGATGACCCATAATACCCTCAACACTATGTGAATGGAGATGCACCCACCTCTGATTGAGTTTGCTACACACCTTGACCTCCTCCCTGGCTTTGAACTACTGAAACCAATGTTGCTCCGTGAAGTTTTGACAAACCACCCATCGCCAAAACCAGATTCGTAGAAGAACCCCTACCTGGAGACCGACCAGTTATCATAGGACCGACAGACTGACCATTAATCTTTGGCTCATCAACATTTGTCGCTTTATCTCGACGAACTGAATCCTCTATAATCTTCAAAGTATCTTGAAGACTCTCATCAGAGTTCCCGACGATTCAGTAACTCCTGCTGAATACCCCTCGAACCTTCATCCAGTGTTTGTGGCCTGCTTGTATGACTCAGCGGCTTGAGCTTGTACATACCACAACATAAATCTTCTCGAGCCAACTGTTGGAAAACCATTGTTAGCATCCAATCTTTGTCCCAAAATAAAGTATGACAGCCATCATTCGTCAGCCTCCCTATCAAAACCAAGTTATAGCGCAAACTCGGTACATGTTGTACACCCTTGAGAACGAGCTTCTCACCAAGCTCTATTGCCAAGTGCATATCACCGATGCCTACAACTGTAGCCTTGTCCATCTTCACACGACCAAACCTGCCACCATGGTATGACATGAAGATCCTCCTATATAGAGTGGCATGATATGATGCCCCCATATCTATGACCCAATCTCCATCATGACATATGCTACAAGGTTCCTCTGCGTCAGTTGCTACGATGATGAGATCTTCTATAGTCGTGTGATCCTCCTAATCGTCCTTGCTTTTAGCCTTCTCAGCTTTGAGCTTCATGTTAATTCCTCTTGATATGACCCATTTCGCCACAGTGATAGTAGCCCTCCTTGCGGTCTACAATTGCAAGATCCCGAGAACTCCCTTATCTTTGTTTGTGACTTAAGTCTTTCCTTCTCATAGGAAGCCACCAGAGCGGACTCATGCGATGATTCCACATACTTAAGCCAGGCCTCCTCCTTCAACAAGCTGCTTTTGACTGCCTCCATCGTGACAACTCCATCCAGAGTAGAGTTGCTCACCGACACTACCAACGTCTCCCAACTTTTTGGCAGAGAACTCAAAAGTAGCAGGGCCGAAAACTCATCCTCAATTACCATCTTTATCGCAGACAGCTGATTGATGATACCCTGAACCTTGTTCAAATATTGTGCCACCGGGGCACCGTCCGTGTACTTTGAGTTGACGAGTTGGGGAATCAGAAATGCCTTGTTGCTAGCCGTCTTCCTTTCGTACAGTTAATGCAACTTCTCCCATAGTGGATTTGCAAAACTCTCTATGGATAGATGGTGAAACACCAAGTCGTCCAGCCATTGGTGGATGAATCCAACAGCCTTCTGATCCAGTCATTTCCAGTTATCAGCACCTTTGATCTTCGACTTAGCATTGTCGTCCTCCAACGGACCATGCAAGTCCTTGCACCAGAGTAGATCCTCCATCATTGGCTTCCAAATTGTCTAATTTTTCTCTGTGAGGATGATTATACGAGTGTTCATCTACTCTGTATGCATAGTTGCCAGAACCAAAACATGTAGCTCTAATACCAGATGTTGGGATCGGAGACGCCCTAGAAGCGCTTCGATACCGTGTCTGAGACTGACCGTAGCGGCCAACCCTCCTGAGATAACCAACCCCGTCTAACGAATACCAAGCACAGATAAAGACAAGTATATGGCGGTGACTACATCACCTGGATAAATTCTAACATTTATAACTCAGGTAAAATTACAATATTGACAAAACCAATGTTGAACCCTTTGCTCTAATAGGTTCAACCCCCTCACAACACTCAAGAAAAAAAAGACAGAGATTATAATTGAAATCGTTCACCAAATCCCGTAGCAATTTTCCCAATCGAAGTTGACGACTCATTGATTGGATCTCTTCTTCCTTCTATCTTGGATTGCGAAGAACCCTTGAGCAAATCACGTACTTTCTTTTAAATTTTCTGTGGAGGAGCACCCCAAATTTCCATATTTGTGCTATATTCTTTGTGTATCCACCCTTAACCCATATATATATTATGAGAAAAATCCTATTCTAGGTCATAATAAGATTTCCTAAATAGGAAACTCCTATTATACCTAAAATAGCTACTCCTATTCCAAATTGGACTCCAACAATAGGTCATAATAGAATTTTCTAAATAGGAAGCCCTAAAATAGGAATCTTATTATACCTAAAATAATTACTCTTAATCCAGACTGGACTCCAACATGATGAAGAAGTATGTGTAGATTAGGGTAGGAGGTTGTATGGTGAATGGGTGAAATGAAGAGGTTAAAGGCTTTTATAAGGAAATAATAACTTAGGTTATATATAAAAACTAATTCCTTATACTAATAAACTATCAACCTTCTTATCCATACAAGATTTTTATGTATAAGAAGTCAAATGGAATGGAGAGGAACCCCCCCCCCCAATAGGGCCGGCCACATCTGGCTTCCTTAGGAAGCAAAGGGTTAAGTTGGTTAGGGGTATTTTGGTAATTTGTTATGTAAAATTGTTTAGGGTTTTAATTAAAGCTATTTATCTTCTAATCAAACTTACTTCTGTATACTAATCAAACCCTAAACCATGAATGATAAGGTACATAGTTAACACTCAAATAAAATATTAAAGATTTATGTAAAATAAATAATATTATTACATTAAAAATTTTGGGAACCCGAGAAATTATATTATTGAAATAATAAAATTTTTCTCGTAAAGCTATTTTCTTGTAAAACTTGTATTTCTATATAAATAATAATAAATTTTAAAAATAATTATGACACTTGTTACGTCCGTTTGAGGACATGGTTCTTTGCCAATTTTAACAGCATGGACTGTCGAGGAGCCTTTCTGGAGCCGTTGTTGCGTATCGCCTTGTCATGCAGGCATTGGAACTAGGTACTTGTATTATTTCTTCCTTAGTTATATTTACTTATTATTGTTGTTTATTCATCTGTTGATATAGCCTAGTTTTATAAACTCTATTTCTTTCTCGAGTATATTCAAGCTTGTGTGTTATTGGACGACCGACTTTAGCACATCTAGTTCATTGTTGATATTTTGTGTCCTTGTGGATTGAGACATATCTATATATCTATTAGAATATTTAGATAATACAACTTATACGTATTCGAGTTAGACAAGAGTCTGGTTGAATGCGTAGTTGGTCATTGCCACGTGGCATGGTCCCATGTATTTTGGGACTGGGACGTGATAAATTTTTATCCCTCTTTCTGTGATTTTGTTATATTGTAGCAAAGCTTGAGTTTAGACTAGATTTTGTGAGCAAATTAGACTTCACAATCTGGTTAAGTATGAACTCTTGAGTCCCTCTCACGTAGTTAGTGTAAACTCCGACAAATTATCAATTAGGTATACTTTTTGTTGCCTTAGTGCCCTGTTTATTTTGGCATTTTTGTTGATTGCTTGCTAGTTGATTGTATAGAGAGATGGAAAATCTCATGTCCATACGCCAAAGTGGAGCCCTGTGACCACGAGCATAGAAGACATGAAGAGATAGCACTCAATGCTACACGTCCGGAGCCATCGACGTTCATACCTAGTGCCTCAACGCCATGCGCCATCCTGTATATGACAAGGAATAGAAGACGTTAAGAGAGTCAAAATCCATCAATCATCCTGACAGATCGTATCTCGCAGATATAGAAAGATCCATACGATAACAGCACTTGCGTTAGCGACATTATTACACTTTGCGGTTTCTTAGAGAAGCTAAGCCACATGGCTCCATCGTAGCCACATGGCTAGGTCAACGTATGAGCAAATGCTCGTAGAGCGCTGTATATTCCTCTTCCCTCATGCCAGCAGCGAGGGATGGAGAAAACGAGATCTCCCGCATTTATGACGAAGATATCGACGTGCATTCTGAGCCACAGGGAAATCCAGCACATTTAATGCATAAATACAACCCACACTCTAAGGTTGGAAATGACAAGCCTCTTTCATTTAAAAGAGATTTATTATTCCTCGTATCATGCACCCTGTGTCGTACCATTCTCATTTTAGTGGATTTTGTATTGAATCATTGATGATTGTTTGAATTTTGTATGGAGTATGTATTCTATAATATTGATGAGAGCATCATATTCTATTCTTTGTATTGAATCACTGCATTCTTATGATCTTTACTCGGTATTGAATCAACCGTCTTAGTGAATTTTTTTGTTAATATTGATTTTGAAGAAATTTTTCATAAAGGTCCAACCCATCGAGAGAAGTCCAGCCCAACGAAACTAACCAAATCGAAATTCTAAGCGGTTCCGTTCAGTTCGGTTCGGTCTATGGTTTGAGAATTTCCGGTTTAGTCTCCCCTACCTAATGTAACATGCCATAATAAAACAAAATAAACAAACTTGGCAGTTCAAGGTCAAACTTTCACTGCGGCCACAGCTGAAATTTTCAGTCCTCCCAGGGACGTTTAAGGCAAAATCCACTTTCTGCTCTATCTATACAATTTGTTTCAATCCGTCTTTCTCTTCACTCTCACTGGCCGGTCCACAATGGCCGAAAAAACAAGACTCTCTTCTTCTTCTTCTTCTTCTTCTTCTTCTTCTTCTTCTTGTCATTCGCTCTGCTCTTTCTCTCATCTTCTTCGGAGATTATTTTCGAAGAACGATTTGAAGGTATCAACACCAGTTCATGAATTCTTCAACTAATTATTTCTCTGAATAGGGAGATTTTTAATTTCTTGCTTCTATCTAAGATTCGATCGGTATGTTTTGATTATGAGTTATGAGTCTTTCGCTCTTGGGAGCTTTTTCTACTGAATTCAGCTCACAATGCGTTTATATATGTTTTGTATTTTACCATTTAATTGATTCAGTTAAGCTTAGATAACTTACCCCAACTTTAAAAAAAAATGTAATTAGTTAAATTTTTGGAACGGTGAGTTGTGATCAAATGATCTTTTACTATTTGCAAGGTTGATTGGGAAAGTGAGTTCCATTTTGGTTCCTATTTGAACCAACAAACCCGTTGGTAAAAAATGGAAAATGATGGGAACCCTAAATCTGGAAGTGAATGTTTCCATATAAGTAACATATCCGAGATGCCGATAGAACTAACCAAATCGAAATTCTAAGCAGTTCCGTTCAGTTCGGTTCGATCTATGGCTTGAGAATTTCCGGTTTAGTCTCCCCTACCCAATGTAACATTTCATAATAAAACAAAACAAAGACTTGGCAGGTCAAGGTCAAACTTCTACTGCGACCACAGCTGAAATTTCCAGTCCTCCCAGGGGCGTTTAAGGCAAAAGCCAATTTCTGGTAAATTTATACAAATGCTTCAATCTGTCTTCCCTTCACTCTCACTGGCCGGTCCACAATGGCCGAAAAAACGAGACTCTCTCTCTTCTTCTTCTTGTCACTCGCTCTGCTCTTTCTCTCATCTTCTTCGGAGATTATTTTCGAAGAACGATTTGAAGGTATCAACACCAGTTCTTGAATTCTTCAACTAATCATTTCTCAGAATAGGGAGATTTTTAATTTCTTGCTTCTATCTAAGATTCGATCGGTATGTTTTGATATATGAGTTATGAGTCCTTCGCTCTCGGGAGCTTTTTCTACTGAATTCAGCTCACAACGCGTTTATATATGTTTTGTATTTTACCATTTAATTGATTCAGTTAAGCTTTAGATAACTTCCCCCAACTTTAAAAAAAAGGTAATTAGTCAAATTTTTGGAACGGTGAGTTGTGATCAAATGATCTTTTACTATTTGCAAGGTTGATTGGGAAAGTGAGATCCATTTTGGTTCCCATTTGAACGAGCAAACCCGTTGGTAAAAAATGGAAAATGATGGGAACCCTAAATCTGGAAGTGAATGTTTCCATATAAGTAACATATCCGAGATGCCGATGGAAGCGGCAAGAGCTCAACAGTCGGAAACCAAACTTAGTCCTGAATCTGGTAGTGAAAGTTTCCATATAGGTAACATATTTAGGACTACTTTAAAGATTAACGTTACAATACATATAGATAGTGAAGGATCTGGATTCTGGAATGTTGCATATTTTTTATATGCTTTTTTGGTGGTGGACTGCAAAATACCGAACTCTTTATGATCTTGTCATTCAAATAATTGATTGCTAGTTTTGCTAATGGACTGCTCAGTTCGACATGCTGACAAGTCCGTCATGGTTTTAATAAAAGTTTATAAAGCTGTATACGAACCCACAAGTTCTAATTTATTAAGGGTGTTTTGTTGGCATAGGTTGTAAGGGTGGAATTTATGAACTCTGAGCTTAGGTTCTTGGATTGATATAAACATCTTTTAATCCCTAAAGTCATCATGGATTTTGTTGATTCTACCTCCATTGGAAATTGTAAAAATTTCTTTATGCACAAAGATATTAAGATATCTTTATGTTTATGTAAACGAGGGTGTACAACCAATAATAATAACAATATCTAGCTATCAATTTTTTAAATATCATGAATCAGTGGTGTTAAAGTCGCCCAAAAGGTGTGAGGCGATGTTTCACTGCCTAAACCAAAGGCAGAAGATGTATCTTCTCTAGGTGACGCCTTTACGAGAAAGACGCTAAAGGTGAGATTAGACGAATGGATAATTAGGCGAACCTACGCACACACATAGGTGTGCGTGGTGTTTTATGCAACTTTTTGGGCTTTCTGTGGATTGATTTATAAGTTTTATGGATTTTTGGTTTTATTGGTTTTTAAAGTTGCACATTTAAGTTTTAAAAGTCAAAATATAATCTTATTTAAGTTTTAACACCATAAGTTACTAACTAAATAGACATAAATCAAAAAAGAACGAAAAAAAGAGAGGAGAATAACATGCGACGGTGACAAAGAAGAGAACAACGACACTCCTCTCGATTGAGTTCCTCCATAGGACAATTTTTTGGCCGATTTTCACCATTGTTGGCCAAATTGTGGTGAGTTTCATCTCCTTTTTCTTTATCTATTCTTTTTTGATGATTCTATTTTTGGTTGCACCCACCTTAAAAAAGTTGGGATTTATTTCTCTTTTTTCTTCCCATGTTTTTTACTTCTATTCTTTTTTTCCTTCTCTTTTCCTTTTACTTTCTCTATAAAACTCTCACAAAAGGCAACATATTTCACACGAACAACATCATTTAACACATGATGTGCTGGTTTATATATGCTTGTTCTTTATGTTTGTTTTTTCCATTTGAACAAGTTGTCTTCTATATAATGATTTATGTGTGATGTTATTGTTTTTAAACTTAATTTTGTGTTTTTTTCTATTAGTAATTTGCAATCGTATTTTACTCTTTTTTACTTTATTGTTTAAAAATTAAATTTTGATGTGTTTATAGATATATTGGATAGATCTGAATAAGCTAACATCAGCTACAAAAGTGACCCAAGGTGTTACGAAAAGAAAATTTAAGAAGTTTTTCAAGTGGTGATTTTCTTCTCAGGTCGAGGCTAGGCACGCCTAGGCGATCCCAGATGATGAGGCGAGGTAGCTCGCGTAGGGAAGCGCATAAAACTTTTTAAAACACTTTCATAAATCATAAAAAGAAATGTTTGAATTCTATATAGTGAATATTTCTACTTAAAGAGTATATATTGGTATGGGCTATCGTCTACGTGGAGGTTATCTTGGAAGGTGATAAGTGATGCTCGTGCGTCAAGGAAGCTCAGGAAGAGTCGATGATCAACGGGAACTCAACGGAGCGATATTGGGCTCATTTTAGAGTAAGATTGTAGCTAAACAACTTGACCAGAATTTTTGTTTTGGCCTGGTAGATTTTCGGTTTTGGCCGAGAGGAGCAGTGTAGTCGACAAATATGCTTCCAGCTTACTGGTTATTCTCGAGAATAGGAATTGCAGGAACTGGTATGTCATTAGCATATCGGTCATGTGCAGGCAACTCGGATTCGTGTGGTCCAAATTAGTTTTAGGTTGATTTTTTGGACAGTTGGATTTGCTCTTTCTTTAGGAGTTTGAGAGGAGTTCAATATAAGGTTCTCAACCTATTTTTTTGCCTAATCAATTTGTAAGAAGTGTACAACTTTTGGTGATCAAGAGAGGGATTTCGAAGAGTCAAAAGAAAGCTTCGCATGTTGATGAAGGACAAGAACGTGCAGGTGTGGATGCAGGCGATATAGAAAAATATGAGTTCTTTGCACTCCAATCACACTTATGATATGGTGGGATTTCCAAAGAGAGAGGGCCTTGAAGAATCGTTGGGTCTTAGCAAGGAGATGATGCAATCATGCGACCCACCCGCAGTACAAGACGAGACTAGTAGTCAAGGGCTACAGTTGGCAGAAAGGTATAGATTTTGATAAATCTTCTTGCATGTTGTCAAGATGTCTGCCATATGTGTGGTGCTGAATTTGGCAACTAGGCTCAATTTGGAGGTTGAGCAAATGGATGTGAAGACGATATTCTTCTACGATAATTTTGAGGAGTTGTATAAGGAGCAACCCAAGAGTTTCAAGCATATGGTTGTCATTTGAGGAAGAGTCTATATAGTTTGAAGCATGCTTCATTGCAGTGGTACATGAAGTTCAATTCATTTATGGAGGAACATGGTTACTGGGAAGCACTTTGCCAAGAATGACTTGTCATTCTTTTGTAATATGTGAACTACATGTTTTTTGTTGGTCGTAATGCTTCGATGATTGCAAAGTTGAAGTACCAATTTAGAAAAAAAAAAATCTCTATTAGTGATCTTGGAGCAACGAAGACTATTTTTGGAATAGAAATTGGTCGAGAGAGAGGGTTGAAGATGTAGTAGTTGTCGGATGGAAGGATCGAAGAATGTGAGCACCCCACTTGTAGCTCATTTCAAGCTTATTACCGAACATAGTCCATCGTCAGAGACGGAAAAAGTACGTAGGAAAAAGTGCCTTATACTTTAGCTGTGAGTAGATATTGCGTATGTGGTCGGATACGTTAGTTGATTTCTCTCCAATCTAGGGACAGAGCATTGCAATGCATTAAAATGGATCTTGCGGTATCTTGAGGGCACTTATAATTGGAGGCATTCCTTTGGGAGTGATGAGCAGGAGATCGACATCATACTGTGTGGTGATGTTCGTAGATGGAGATGTATCTTGGTAATCATAGTTGCATAATGCGTGACTTTGTGTACGACGGAAGAATATATTGCAGCAATAAACGTGTGCAAGAAGTTATTGTGTCTTAATTTTTTTTTTTGAGGGATCTGGGACTAAAGCAGGAGTAATAAACGTGTGCAAGAAGTTATTGTTGCTTTTTTTTTTTTTTGAGGGATCTGGGACTAAAGCAGGAGTAATCTACTTTGTTATGCGACAATTATAGTGCAATTTAGTCCGGTAAGAACCCGATGTTTCATAGTAGACCAAGCATATTGCGATTCGGTATTATTGGATACGAACATGTTGGATGAGAATGACATCGAACTTAAGAAGGTCCATATAAAGGACATTTTCGTTGACATTCTTACTAAGATTTTGTTTGTGTAGTAGGGGTGATTTTAGTTCTATAGGAAGGGAAATTGAATGGCGAGCTCCTCCGCCTATCCGGGAAGGTAAGATTTGTTGGGGTGGGTTCCCGCCTACGTAGAGGTCATCCATCCTAGAAGGCGACAAACGCCGCTTGTTCATCGAGGAAGTTTGGAAAGCATCGAGGATTGTATAGGGCCCAACGGAGTCGAGATTGGGCTTGTTTTGGAGCCAGATTGCACCCAAACAACTTGATTGGAGTTCCATCGGAATTACAATTTTGGCCAAGAGGAGCAGTGCAGTCGACTGTGATGTTGCCAGCATACTGGTTATTCCCGAGAGCAGGAGTTGCAGGAATCATTATACCGGCATCATATCGGTCCTGTGCGGGCAACTCACTTTTGGGTACTCCAAACTAGTTTTGAGTTGGTGTTTTGGACGATTGGATTTGCTCTTCGTTTAGGAGTTTGAGAGGAGTTTAATATAAGGTTTCTCAACCTGTTTTTGTGGCTAATCAATTTGCAAGAAGTGTACAACTTTTGGAGATCGAAAGGGAGGTATCTCATAGAGTCCGAAGAAAGCATTGGAGGAGATCGTTCTCGAACTTATGTCTTGATTCGTCTTCGTGATTCTTGTGCTCCGGTAACTTGTTTCTCTTAATTGTAATTATTCTTCATCTCTACGTAGTTTAAATGATCCGTCGTTAGGATCGGTGGAGGAGTTTTTGAGGAGGTGTTATCCTTCAATCCATTATTGGAGCTTTTTCAGGTTGGACTCAGATCATCATGTGTCTTTCTTCCGTATTGGATTTCCACATAAAAATTCTTCTTGTTTGTGTTTGTGCTATTGTGGTTGTGGTTTGTAATTGTGCATTGTAGATTGATCGGTTTAGTTCAGTTCTCGCGGGTTTTCTTTCGGTTGGGAATGGTATTATTCCTCTACGTTCCGAGCTCCGTTCCCAATAGTATAGACTAAGCACTTTAGATGTAAATAAAAGAAATCCTCTCTTTAATTTTGGGTACGCTTTGGATTTCCTTCCAATCGAATGGATATTTCAGTTAATTTATGGATCTCTTACAAAGTTGACCAATTTTAGCCTTGTATTGGAAAGTTCCGCTAGCTCATGGCATTTTAAAATTTTGGGAAGTTTTAGCTGATTTTTAAATTATCAGTTATTTCAGTGAGTTTCGACCAATTCCACCCAGCTTTGAGCTATATTGGGCCATAAATTGACGGAAACTTTTCAATATTAGCTTGACATGAGAGGGATCAACATTACCTATTTTATCGTGTTTTAAATCAGCTCGGCTAAGTTATGGCCAACATGCATTGGTTTTGGCTCATTTATTAAAACTTGGGTTAAATTAGTGTTGATATGACCAATAGCAGACAATAAACCTGAGACACTGGGAAGTGACTACTATCTATATGGCGACTTTAGAATGCTCAGATGGTAGCCAATACAATGCAATTAGCTTGGAATTCTACTTGTAAAGGCCAGAGCTAATATGCTGAATACAGGTTCGTAAAAGACTTGTGTGTCATAAAGGTTTGGTGTAGCTAACTTTAACATGTTGGACACTAAATAATGTTGGTACAACAATGTTGGTTTTGATTGTCCTTTACTCTTTATTAAATGTGTGTGTTATGCTCTTTTTCTTCTTTATTCATGATAACAATTTGATACCCCCTAATTTTCTTGCTAAGCAGATGGTTGGGAGAGCCGCTGGGTTAAATCAGACTGGAAAAGGAGTGAGGGAAAAGCTGGTTCTTTTAAGCATACAGCAGGAAAATATTCTGGAGACCCGGATGACAAAGGCATGTATATATGGCATTGTTTGTCAATTTCTATATTTTCCTGCTCGTAGGAGTTTGAGCTCACAAATCCTAGACACGGTTTGCCTGTGACTTTGTAATGTCTGCATACTAATTGAATTTGCTCGTTCTCTTGTTAATACTTTGGTGGTTGATTTAGATTTACTTATCCACGTACTTCTGAAATTGGTACCAGGCATTCAAACGTATCCAGATGCCAAGCATTATGCCATATCTGCAAAAATTCCAGAATTCAGTAACAAGGACAGGACATTGGTGGTGCAGTATTCTATAAAATTTGAACAGGACATTGAATGTGGTGGTGGTTACATAAAACTTATGTCTGGCTATGTCAACCAGAAGAAATTTGGCGGTGATACTCCATACAGGTTATTTCTAATTATTTTTTCAAATTGTGATAAATATGCTCTCTCTACATTAAAGCTTAATCCTTTGAAATTTTCATTGATTACCTTTTCCTTATGCCCTCCTCTTTTCCCTGGGTAATTGGAAGAGCATCAAAAAAGATGAAAGCTTATGCATGGCAGAAATCCTGCCTTTCCTTTCGAATCCACACTAATATATTGGGATTAGTTTTTAATGACTACAATTTTACCAATAAACCAAATTTTTTCTGATACTGCTCCTTGAAATGCTTAAACATCTATTATATCCTGGCTCTACTTTTAATTGTTTGAATAGTAGCTTGCATAAGAACTTCTTGCGCCATTGCACATCTTCAAAATGGTAGCGATGTTGCAAATTTGAAGCAAAGAACACTGTTATCTACTTATGTTGTTACATAATGTTTTATTTAACTTTCCAAGATAATCACTTCAGATATCGGTCATGGAATAATTTTGGTGAATATTTTGTTGGAAAAATTGAATGAATATTGGAATAGGTGTGTCTATTCACTCTTTGTGTCTCTTCATCATTTATATAAGGAGAGTCATTTGGGTCATTCATTCATTCACTCATTCATAAATCAAGCATTCAAGTCCAATAGAGAGAGAGAGACTACCTCCATTGCTTCGATAAGTTCCTGCGGTTTGAAGTGCTACTACCAGAGGAGAAGTACCGTTGTATCCTGGGAGACTAACTCCATTAAACTATAAGCACCTGTGCCGGGCGAATATTTGACACGTATTCTAAAACTGATTGGCTTTTACTTTAGCCTAGTAGACATTGACTTGCTGATCTATATGTTTAGGCTTTGAGTTTTGATGTTTTCTCCTTAGTTCATTGCTAAGAATCTAAAATGTAGATGCTTTTTGTGGATACCATTTCAAACGTAGCAACATGCTCAAAATTCTTTTATTCCAAACTTTTGTTGTCAGCTCATTAATCATTTTCTTTCATTCATCTCTACCATATCCTCTTTTATAGATTCAATCCATATTTGTTTTGGTCCACTACCTAACAGGTAACTCCAACTTGATACCATCACTCCCAACAGGTACATCTAGTGTCTCCATTATACTGTGTCTAAATCTTCCAACTGACTCTTTTCATTGTATCCTCATTTGAGGACCTATCTTACTTTCCATGAATGCAATCATTTCTTATCCTTTTTATTGTATCACCATGTTCATGGATCACTTGATGCGTTTCGTTTCTGTTTACTATTGTTTATATTTTAATCCTATGTTGTTGCCTCTACCCGATGAGATGTTTTCTTGTGTATCAAGTATTATTAGTTGGATAGTTTCTTTCATTCTCGATGACAATATTCTGCATACTGAATGTTAGGATTTGTTATAATGCAGCTTGATGTTTGGGCCTGATTTATGTGGTACACAGACAAAGAAGCTCCATCTTATACTTGCCTACCAGGGTCAGAACTACCCTATCAAGAAAGATCTGCAATGTGAGACAGACAAGTTAACTCATGTCTACACATTCATCCTTAGGCCTGATGCTACTTACAGTCTTCTGGTTGATAACCGTGAAAGAGAATCTGGAAGCATGTATACAGACTGGGATATCCTTCCACCTCGAAAGATTAAAGATGTCAATGCCAAAAAGGTTGCAGCTTTGCTGAATCACACCATTCTATTCTATATTGTTAGACATCTTGCTGAAGCTAGACTCAGCCTGTTTTTCCGATGTTCATGATGTTGTTTCTTTAACAGCCTAAAGACTGGGAAGAAAGAGAATATATTGATGATCCTAATGATGTTAAACCTGAGGTTTGGTCCTAAAACTAAGAAATATTTTGTATCATGTAAATGCTCGGTCTTTTGCTTACTTCTTGTCTATCATCTGCAGGGATATGACAGGATTCCTGCTGAAATCCCAGATCCAAAGGCAAAAAAGGTATTCAAGTTGTCTCTGCAGTACACATGCATTACAAGATGCAATGATACTGCAGTGCCTGCCCCTGCTTTGAATAAGATCATTAGACATGTTTTGATGTTTAAGATGATCCCATACTTGATGATTTTGATGCAAGTTCTAGAATAAATTGTACACCTGACATAAACGCTGAATGACCTTCTTGCTTTCAACCAGCCCGATTCATGGGATGAAGACGAAGATGGTATCTGGAGGCCACCGAAGATACCAAATCCAAAATATAGAGGAACATGGAAGCGTAAGGTGTGTTCATGGGAACTTTATGAATTTTATTGACCAGAGTAACCATGATGAACTCCAGTATATTTGCTCACATGTCAAATATGGTAAAATTGCAGAAGATTAAGAACCCGAACTATAAGGGAAAATGGAAGATCCCATGGATCGACAATCCAGGTAAGTGAAGCATATCAACTATATAAAGAGGTCTTTTCCAACTACATGGAATTATCACCTGAAATGAGGACAATACTATATACAAAGGGTGTCTCATAAGTCTATTATGCATGTCACAATCTAATTGTTACCTAAACCCTTGTTCTTAATTGGTGAACCGGCACATTTTCCTAGCTTTCAAAAATCCAGAAATTTGTCAAAATGGTGTAAAATGAGAGTAGTAATCTTCGAGATTTGGTTTTACAGTTAAAGGTTTTTGGGCACCCATGATAGACAAAAAAGTGACAATTAGCATTTATGACTCTTTTTTATCTTCTATGGAGGATGTAATGTAAATTATACTTTTCAAATTTCAGAGAGTAAGAATGTTGCTGTGTTAAAGCATTTCAAAGTTCCAAATAGAAACCCTATTCGAGCAGATCAGACTTTTAAATTTTAAGATCAGACTTTTAAATTTTAATTTTGTTATCATGATTTCTTATCATTTTATTAAAGAAAAGGGACGAGGGGACTGCACGTAGACATAGATTATTATATAAGACTAACTTCTTCTTAGTTCTACATTACTTGCATGTTATAATTTTGCAGGGCAGATTACTCAGGGACGTTATAATTTTGCAGGGCAGATTACTCAGGGATAGACCTTTCAATAACACTAGATTATATGGTAACATGCAAGTAATCTAAACTGCAGATTACTTGCAGTTCTCTTTAGTGTGTCCTCCATTAGGAGAACTGCAGTGCAAATGATGATAGCAAATTTAATTAACGACGATATGAACAATATGACTTGTGAACTAGAAGGGATCTAAATATGCATATACTTCTTGAATTTGGATGTCTGCTTCCTTTAAAGACATTCACAGCTGGACCATTGTACTTGTACTTCTAATTACTTACATTCAACAATAATTGTTTTAAATTGTATTAGGATAGCTGACTTTGTTCCTTCTTCGACAGAGTTCGAAGATGATCCGGATTTATATGTAATGAAGCCTCTGAAATATGTGGGCATTGAAATATGGCAGGTAACCTTTTCGTTTTAATGAAGGTTAATATATGACTTGGTAATTATTTTAGGCAACTAATCGAATCGGCATGAATTAATGTAATGTAGGTAAAGGCTGGTTCAGTTTTTGACAACATTTTGATATGTGATGACCCAGCATATGCAAAACAAGTTGTGGAGGAAACAGTGATAAGAAATAGAGAGGTGAGTAAGCACATCTTTCCCCTACTTACTGCTGTGACTATTATAATTCATCTTCAAATAAACCATTTATTATTTGCTCAAATATTAAGGCTGAAAAGGAGGCTTTCGAGGAAGCAGAGAAGGTTCGGCGAGCTAAGGAAGAAGAGGTGAGGCTGCAGTGGGCTTAATTCTGTTGAAGTTTAGTAAACATTTTTCAAGCCATCTCCTAAATTTCTGCTGATATAGAGTACAACCATACTTATAAATTGCACTGTTAGAGTTAGTACTGCAGTGGGCATAATTCTTTTGAAGTTTAATTGTTTACATTGACACCATACACTATGGAACTGCTGATTCGTATAGAGAATCACCATAATACACGGATTGGACCATGGATTTTGACCAAACACAAAGCAAATTGCCAACTGGAGTTAGTGCTGTTTAGTATAAAGAAAATATGAGCAAATCTCCGCAAAAATCTAGACATTAATTTAGCTGATAGGGAGATTTATGGTGTTGTTCGCAAGATTAAGTTCATCCTCAGGGAAGACTCTAGAAAAAGAAAAAGGCACAAGGTTTTCTTTAGAAGCATTCACCATTTTTGCAGAATATAGGCCAACAACCTTAATAAATTGTGGTCCACAGATCGAACTTCATCGCTTAGTTCTGTGTTTGAGGTTTAAAAATATGTTAAGAGGATCGTATTAATTCTTAAATGCCTCAGAGGCTAATGAATAATACATATCAATTTTCATCCAATAGTATTCATATATATTTTCCTACTGCTCTTTGTGTACAGGAAGCTCAACGAGCAAGGGAGGAAGGTGAGCGAAGGAGAAGGGAGAGGGGGCATGATCGACACCGTGATAGATACAGGGATAAGTACAGAAGGGTATGGCTTTCTCATCTCTATTTTAGTTTCTTACTGACAGTTCACTTCCATATAAAATTAAGCATCACTCTATGGTTTAGTTGTTTTCTTCTATAAAGTCGGTTCTGTGATTGCAACTATAAATCTTGATTTACAATACCCTATAGTCCAAGATTTTGGATTTCAAATTTTACTCTTTTAATCATTGCAAATCCAAATTTTACTACCTTTCAAGTTTCATTACTTGATCATATTAGTAAAAGAGTTGTATCTAAATGGAAACAACAGATTTTGAGCTTTCTTCAAGCTTGTGGTATAATTCGAAGAAACCTTAATGCTACTGCAGACCATGAATTTTGAAGCTTAAACTGAGCAGTATTAGAAGTGTTGGCCTTATAGTTCATCAGTAGTATAATGTTAAACTGCATATCTAAAAGGTAGATTTACCTACTTACCAAGTTACTAACCGGCCCCTTGGCTAAGAATTTGGCATCAACATAGAATGTTGACGAGCTGGTCATTAAAATTCTGCTCCATATCCGACACGAAACTAGAGAATTAAGAAAATTATTAGGATTTGACCTTTTCATGATCTTACCATGGTTAGAGGTATTGTCTTTTCGTAATGCTACACGAATTGGTATTTTTCATTGTGTACGTGTGTAGACACGCGCACGTTTACCAAATTCCTTGGCTCAAGACCCACCATCTTGCAAAATGTTGCAAGGTTTACAGTGTTACATTGTATATTGTTTGCTAACGTGGAGTGCTTACTTGCAGCGCCGGGATTATATGGATGATGATTATCATGTAAGTGAACTCTCTATTAGTTATTATCAGAATAGAGGATTTAAAAAAAAAAATGTATTCTCTTTGGTATCTGAATCCAATACCCTATTTCCATGACAGGATGAACTATGAGAGGCCAAAGAGCAAGGAAAAGCATATTGCATAGAAAATATTTCTTCCCAATAACTATATGTTGGAAGAGTCCATCGGGAAGCATGCTGTATTTGACCATCCATTGAACAGTGAGGACTGAAGCGCAAAACTTTGATCATTTTGTTTTAATGCATAAGTTGTATTTCATTTTGTTGTACTGTCTCAGTTGTACGTATTGTTGGCCATGCATGTTACAGGACGCTTGATGTCTGGATAAATCATTGTGGAAACTGATTTAATCATTCCACGCAAATAATATTTGTCCATCTCTGTCATGCTAGGTCTAAAAATGTTTGTTCCATCACCTTGTTAGGATTTAGTTCATATTAGTAATCCTAATAATAATAGGATTGGATCAAAGTTAGTTCTACCTTATTGAGTTTTTTTATGTCATGTGAATTTAAGATTACACATGGTATGCTATATAAAGGGGTCTTGTGCTCAAAAGGAAGGTGTTGGCTAGCCAACAATAGATTGAGAAAAGAAAGATAATAGAGGTTGAAGAAGAGATTGAATTTTTGAGATTTTTAGTAGTAAACGTCGGAAAAAAATGTTCTATTTGAGTACTTTTTTTATTATTTGGGGTTACAAAGTTGTAGCGTTCTTGTAAAACTTTGTACTTTATTTAAAGGCAATCTCATAGTGGATTTTTATCGGTTAGGATTTTTCACTAAATTTTGTTCTATATATATATAGAGTTGATGGTGGCTACGTCTCCTTGCGATCTAGGGTTTCGTGCATCTGCATGGGAACCTGGAGATGGGAGGGAAACGAACCCAGAAGGAGAACATGGAGGCTCGAAAGGATTAAGGAAGGAGGTAGGCGGCTGGTCAACTGTGACACGCATGCAAAAAGGAGGGGGCACAGGTAGGAGAGAGGAGGGAGGAGGTCGTGCGGGTAAGGTGATGGCTATGGCCGCGGTGTAGATGGCCAAAGATACCAACGTCGATAAGTCCCACCGTCGACTAACTGGGGGTTGAAGACTGGCGAAGCAAGGTCTGTACCAGCCTGGAGGGTGGGTCAACCTCCTCCTTTGGATCGTAGGGATGACAATACGATACCGTTGATTCATCAGGAATCGAACCCGCACTTGGAAGGCCGCAGGCATTAAGGTGGGATCCTAGAAGGAGTTAGCCGATCATGGCAGACATATATATGTCGGTCTACCACCGCGGAATCTACCACACACTGACGATATATTGAACCCCAAATCCAGGATGGAAATAGGTGGGTGGCCGTCTTCACGGAGGAAGATTGGGCCGAGGCAGTTGCTTATTGGAGGAATACTCTGGTTGTGTACATCCTTGGGGGCATATCGTTCTATGGGCAGTTCATAGCATACACAAGTCGAGTTTGGAGGCCACGTGCCAGCATTGAGATTCTCTTGTGAAAACGGTTTTTCTACGTGATATTTGGGCTACAGGAAGACGTCGAGCGAATATTGCACGGAGGTCCTTGGACTGTTTGCTCAACCAGTTCCGGGATGAGAACCTGACGTTCCCCAACTTTGTCCCAACAGATCAGTGATATGCACTTTCGCCCATACAACACCTCGCACGGAGCTATTTGGATGCTGGATTGGTAACTATTGTTGTATCCAAATTATGCCAGCGGTAGATGAACATCCCAATTTGACTTTGAATCAATCGCACAGAGCCGTATCATGTCTTCATAAATCTAATTCACTTGTTCGGTCTGGCCGTCGATCTGAGGATGATAGGCTGAGCTAAACTTCAAATTGGTCCCTATAGTTGACAGAAGGCTATTCCAAAAACGTGACATGAATCGTCCATCTCGATTCGATATGATGGATACTGGAACTTCGTGCAGACGGACTATCTCATCAAGATAAATCTGAGCGAGGCGATCGACGCTCCAAGCAAATTTGATAGGGATAAAGTGGGATGACATGGTAAATCAATCGATGATCACCCAGACGACATCGTTCCCCTGTTGAGTCTTCGGCAGGCCAACAATGAAATCCATGCAAATATGTTCCCATTTTCACTCCGAAATAACAAGGTTTTGCATCTTCCCGTCCGGTTTCTGGTGTTCTGCTTTAACCCTCTGACTGGCCATGCATTGCGACACGAAGCGCGCCACGTCCTTCATGCCATGCCACCATAATATAGTGCGAAGGTCTTGATACATCTCCGTTCTTTCAGGGTGTGCTGCATAGGCTGCTTAATGGTCTTCCATCAGGATTTCCTTTCTGAGTTCCGAATCATTAGGGACGCAAAGTCTTCCCTTTACCCGTATCATTCTGTTTCGTCTTCCGTTGCCTTCCCTGCCGCATTCTGCTCACGCATCTTCGTCAGGAATGGATCGTCCTTCTAGGCGAATTTGACTTTCCATATCAGGTCTGGCTCGAGTAATAATTGAGCAAACTGTACTCCTTTGTATCTAATACTGAGTGTAATACCCAAACTCTCCAAATCTTTTTGCAGCCTGTCACTCATCGTTCTCGATATACGTATTTGGAACGTATTTTATTTTAGCATGGTTGCATGTGCATGGAGACTAGACCCATTCTATGGTTTAACCTAGTTCATGATTTATTTTGTCGGTTGGTTCAACTCATGAGAGCCTTTGGTTCAACCCTCAAATCCTACCATAAATAACCCAGCATTTTCTCTCTCTTCACTTCTTCATTACTTTCGTCTCTTTAGTTTTCTCTCCCATTTTCATAGGCAATTACACCTTGCATGAGAAATAGAAAAACCCTCCATATTATTGTTCCATTATGTTTATTATGTGTTTCTAAGCACTTTTAGTTCTTGGAATTTTCTGTTTTGATGGATGTATTAGTGTAGATCTATATTTCTAAACCCTATGGTTTGTGGGTTTCATGAGTTTTTTTTGGTTTTGATCTATTAAACTTGTCTTTGAAAACCAAATTTTGCTACATGATAGAGCTTTCAATTTAGAGCGTTTTGGCTTTTAGTTCACCTAATTTGGACTTAAAATAATATTTTTATGAACAAAAAAAGATTTTAGTTTTTTGGAACTTTTTTTCCATGGCTGAACCTGCTGTTGGAGAAGACGAAGTTCCCATGCGGCCAGTGAGCATATGTGGCTGAGAGTGTTATGCGGCCCGAGAGGGTTATGCGGCCTAAACTCTTGCCACATACTGACAGCATGCGTCCATCTTGTTGGACGCATGACAGCTGATTTGTACAAGTGTCCTTGAACACCTTGTGCTTTCACTCGCTGAACGAATGAGAAATTCGCTAAGTCCTAGAGAACTCCAAGCGGCAGAGAACCTCATACAGCATCGTCACCCATGCGACGTGGAGAGCATGCAGCTACTATTTTCTTGGTTTGGACGCATGGCTCTGCACCGTTAGCACATTTTTCTATGATTTTTGTCTTTTTTTTCTAACACACTTTATGGCATGTCATATTAGTCACATCAGTCACTTTATGTCACATCACTGAACTTTATTTATTGTCCGTCACTTCATCACTTGACCATAGGAGTAGACCTTAACCCTGAGCATGCGGCCAAGTGGTTCATGCGGTTTGACTTCATGCGGCCTGGACTTCCCATGTAGCCTAGAGACCCATGCGGCCTCGCTTATTTTGATTGAATATTTTCTTGACCCTTGTGACCTAATGTATATTGGTAATTAGACTCGAATACTATATCCGTGTTGATACCCCTATTGCCTGATTATTTTAATGATTTAATGTGCACCGAAGTACGACATATCGTGTCACGTGTTAAGTGATTATATTTGGGTTGTGCATCGAGAATGCCTCCAAATTTCTGAACGCGTGATATTATAAATATATATATTGTTTTTCCAGCACGGGTATGATAAGCGAGTCAACTACCAAAGCGTGGTTAGGATATTGATTGACTGAATGTTGCATACACGCTCGGGTGAATCCAGATTTGACTTCCATGGATTCGTATCTAGCGTGCCCGTATTTTGTGCGATATCTTAAGGGAAGTTCTCATGTGATCACGCCTTGAGATTTCAAACACAACCTAGGGCTAATTTGGTAACTAAAAGTGGTAGTAATATTTGGAGGGAGCGGTATCCCGAGATCATGCCAAGGAACCTTCCCACAGAGATTCATTCTAAGTGCGCTGTGGGCTGGTCACCACAGATACTGTATATGATCTGCCTTAGTGGGGTGCTGTATCTGACTATTATTATGCCGAGCTATTGTTTCAATATAGGAACACTAGAACCGCTAATACCGTTTTTAGCGCTGTGGCCCTACAGGGGACCGGTGCATCCTGCAAGTGCCTGTTTTATTTACTTGGTTCGGTTAGCTCATGTTCGGCACTGGCGTGGTCTGAGGATACTTATTATGTATTATTCTGAGATAACCCCAGACTCCACAAAATAGCAAGCTGTACAAATGATTGGCCGATATAAAAAATATATTTGGTTGTGATTATATTATTAAGCTAGTAGCCTAGGGAAGTGGACTATCATAGTGTGATGGTTCAACCTTTGTCCTTGTTTGGTTGTAGGGTTGGACCTTCGCGCTAGGATATGCCATGGACCTAAGTTACGACACTAAACCTATGTATTATTATATGTTTTCCCTTGGGTTTTTGTTTCTCCTTTTCGTTCTTCCTTTGTGGTACTTACTATTTGGGGTCTAACCCCGCTGGTTTTGCATGGCCAGGTTTTGAGCCAGCACCTGAGAATGCAGCGTACTTTCCTCCAACTCATGGCGTGCACCGGGAATATGGTTGCAGGGGATAGCGAGTGGGTTTTCTTCTTCCCTGCTCGTCTTGCACAATTACTTCTTTTTGGCGTTTAGCCACCGGCACCTGTTAGCCGGCTCGTATGGACATTAGTTTTTCTTACATAATTGTATTAAATCAGACTGCAGGTGATCACTGTCAATTATTTTGTTACTCTTCTAGCTTCTTATTTTGCACAGTTGGACTCCAGAGCATTTTGAGAAAGTGTTTGGGATGCCTTATTGCTTATCATACATGCTCTATGCTGACTGTTCTTGTTTGAATGATTGAGACATATAAGTTCTTGACCATAAGAGACTTGATTATAGCATGCACCCCCTTGTCTATACAGCCGTGACCGTCGTACGATGTATAGTACCTTGTACGGGGTATCTGGCAATGTCCGTCTCCGTATTCTGGTACTGGGGCGTGACACAACCTGCTGTCGATAGCTAGACTCCCCGTAAATAGTCGACTCAGTACATCGGCTAGAACATTACCCTTGTACAGTGTATATTTGATCAACAAGTCAAAGTCGCTAAGGAGTTTAAGCCACTGCCTTTGCCATAAATTTAGATCCTTTGGGTATAAAGGTACTTGAGGCTTTTATGGTTGGTGAAGATTTGGCACGGTATTTTGTAGAGGTAATGTCGCTATAACTTCAACACGAACACGATCCCTTCCAGTTCTAGGTCATACGTGGGATAGTTTCTCTCGTGTGGCTTTAACTTTCTTGACGTGTAGGCTATCACCTTGTCCCTTTGCATAAGGACAAATCCTAATCCCTTGACAGACGCATCTCTAAAAATTAAAAAATTATCTGGCCCGTCTGGGAGTGTGAGGATCGGTGCTGAGATGAGGTGCCACTTTAATTCTTCGAATAAAGCTTCTCAGTCGTCTGACTATGCGAACGTTACTCCCTTCTGAGTAAGATGAGTCAGAGGCGAGGCAATCTTTGAAAAGTCTTTGATGAATCTTTTGTAACAACCCGCAAGACCAAGTGTCATTCCCCATCCCCGATACGTATTTGGAACATATTAGTTTCCCTGCGTATATTATTTGTTGCTTGCATATTAATTATGTTGCATGTCATGGAGACTAAACCCATTCTTTGGTTCAATTAGACCCATGGTTTAATTGTTGGGTTGGTTTGGTCATGAATTGAACCTATGGTCTAAACCTCAAACCTTGGTTATATAAGTTAACTTCTTTCTCTCTCTTCCCTCATTCTCTCATTTTTTCCATTCCTTCATTTAGGCAAGTACACCTTGCACTACATGGAAAAATCTCTTGATTTTTGATTCTTGCTCTTTTCTTGCATTTTAGTAGTCTAATATGTGCACACTATGATTCTAAACACTTTTAGTACTTGATATTTTTGATTTTAATGGGTAGATTTGAGTAGATCTATGTTTGAAGTTTAGGATTTTCATGGGTTCCAAAAGATTTTCTTGGTTTTGATATACTTAAACATGGTATTTTTAGAAAATAGTTTTTAGGATGGATGAAGCACTTTATTTCGAGCATTTTTGCTTTTGCTTCACTTTATTCGGAGTTAAAATGAAATTTTTATGAAAAAAATATTAATTCGGTATTTGGAGTTTTTGCCATGGCTGAAACTGCTGCTGGGTGAGACGACTTTCCATGCGGTCTGAGCTCATGCGGCCGACTCATTTGACTCATGCGGTCTGAGCTCATGCGACCCGACTCATGTGACCAATGCGATCTGAGCTAGTGCGACCCATGCGACCTGAGGCCATGCGGCACGACCCATACGACCCATGCGGCCATGCTGCCTGACTTCCTATGCAGCAGCAACCTCTATGCGGCACCTATCATATGCGACACTGACTCTATGCGTCCCTAACCTTATGCGGCCATGTGTACATGATTTGTTGATTTTTCTTGGTTTGATGCTTTATTGGATTTTTGTGATTCTAAGTGTGAGATTGATGATTGGAATGCATAAGAACTGAGTGACCATGTGTTGAACCTGACTATATGCTTGACCCGACTATGAATAAAGATAGACCATGAGGCCAAGTGACTATGACTACATATGTTCCTGACTCGACCTACGTATTGCTATGTGCTAGAACTCATGTGATTTACCAATGATTGGTAACTTGACTCGACTATTGGTATTCGTGCTGATACACTTACTACGTGCTATGTGTTCCTACGTGCTAAGTGTTTCTACGTGATTATCTTACATGTTTCACACCGAGGTGTGCCTATGTGTTAAGTGACATATGATGCAATAAATTCCTCTAACATGGACATGATAGTTGGTTAATAACCAAGTGTGGCTAGGATTAGTTTGACTGTTGCATCACGCTGGAGTGAATCCAAGTTGAACTGCAAAGTGACAAAGTAGATTCGTATCTAGCGTGCCCGTACTATAGTACGACATACAAGAGGAGTAACATGTGATTACGCCATGTGATTCCAGCTAACCGTAGGGTCAACTAGGCAACTAAAACATGTAAAGCATTGGAAGGGACGAAATTTCGATATCGTGCTTAACTAGCCACCCTCAATCATTATATGGGGAGTGAAGGTTGCCCCCCCATGAATATTGTTTAAATCTTCATTAGTGGATGACAATATCCGACTATTATATTATACTATGTGTTCTATGCGATCTTCGCACGTTGGACTTACAAGGGACCGGTGCATACTACTATGTGCTATGTGACAATTCTTGGCTCGGTTAGCCCTTGCTAGAACATGGTTCGATCTGAGGATTCCTATTATATGCATAATACCTCTGGGATAATCCAGACTCCATCTAGTAAGCCGTATAAGTGATTGGCCGATTATGTAACTGAGCTTGTTTGTGCATTGTATCTGCTGTCAAATAGTCTAGGGACATGGTCTATCATGGTGCGATGGTTTAACCCTTGTGCTTGTTTGGTTGTAGGGTTAGATTATTGTGTCACGATAGGCTATAAACCAAAACTACGAGACAGAACTATATATACATCTATTTCATAACCTGGTTTTATTTCTTCATTCGTGCTTCCTTTGTGGTACTTGCTATTTGGGGTATAACCCCACTGGTATTGCATGGCCAGGTTTAGAGCCAGCACCCGAGGATCAAGTGTACTTTTCCCTGAATAATGGCGCGCACCAAGCAGATGGCCACTGGGGGAAACAAATGGGTCTCTTCTTTCCTGCTCATCATTGCATACTTTATGGGCGTTTAGCCACCGACACTTGTTAGCGTGAATCTGGACATTTAGTTTTTCTACATAATTGTAATTAATCAGACTGTAGCTGATCATGGTTATGTACTTTTGATACTCTGCCAGCTTTCTTATTTTTTGCACAACTGGTTCCCAGAATATCATAGCATGGCATTTGGGACGCCTTACTTCTTTGTCATATATGTTCTCTGTTACTGTTCTTACTTGACTGATTGGGACAATCGATGTGCTGTGTGACCTTAAGTGACTTGCTTATAGTATGCCCCCTTGCTTAGTTACAGCCGTGACCGTCGTACGACGTTCTATATCTTGTACGGGAGAGCTGGCCATGTCTGTCTCCGTATTCTAGTACTGGGACGTGGCAAAGTTTTAGTGGTGGCCCATGCAGGTCTGTGTTTTCAGACTTGTGGGGTGTTATGATCATAGTTGTCTCAATCAAACATGTGCCTTTGAAATCCTGAATTTATTCTTCTCTAATCCTTGCTTGACTATCGAATCAATTGTTTCCTTGATCCTTCCCATCCTGTTCTTGTTATTTCTTGTCATTTTCTTTAGGGCTTCTTCAGTTGTTGGAGCAGCAGGCTTGGTAGGACAGGGTTCCCTTGGGCAACAATGGAAGGTAGCACCGGTTTAGAGTCAAATTCGAATAGAGCCAGTAGTTGAACAAGCTGGCATGGTAGAACCAAAAGTTGGACATGTAGAGCAACCAGCCCCTGAGATCCCTGTACCCCCAGTAGTATCGGCAGTACCAACGGTACTTGACACCCCGGCATTTCTGGAGATCCTCTGGGGACTGATGGATATGTAGTAGCATCAAATGGCAGTGCAACAACATTAGCAGTTTCAACAACAAGAGCAAAATGTCTGTTGAGTCAGGGTTTGCAGACGGCCCTGGAAAGAGGCGGAAGGACTGATTCAGGGGCGTCGGTTAGATTTTGCCGACTTAACCCGAGATAATTCGATGGCACGGAGGACGCCATCACAACAGATGCCTGGTTGCAAGAAATTGAGGTTATTCTGGCAGCAGCAAGGGTTCTGGCGGATGAACAAGTTGATCAAGTTCGATTGCAGCTTCAGGACCTTGTTCGTGATTGGTGGGCGTCAGTAGAGGTTGGCTTGAGGCATCCTATCTCTTGGGACAGTTTGAGGGCTCGATTAAGGGCTAAATATATTTGAGTCGTAGCGCATATGAGCCCCAACAGAGATTTATCGATCTTAAGCAGACCGGTAGAACAGTGGATGGATATATAGTCGAGTTCTGCAGGCTGAGTAGATTCGCTCCGACTATGGTGTCTACGGAGTCGGATAGAGCAATGAGGTTCCAACAAGGACTACATCTAGAGATTCTATAACTGGTAGAGGGACACGACTACCAGACTTATGAAGAAGTACTGATAGCAGATCAGAGGCACGAGCTTACCATGCAGAGGTTATCGGCAAGAAAAGGAGGCCAGAAGAGGTCGTATGCTCAGAGTGAAGGAGGAGGTAGAGGAGTACCTCGGACGTCAAAACCATCACCTGGCGTTCTCATCCATGATTCAGCACCAAGGAGGGCGGTTGTTTCAACAGTGACAATACCAGTTCGACAGCAGCCGAGGCAGCAACAACAGCAACAACGCCAGGGAGCACCGGTGGGTTACACTTATTGTGGCAAGGGAGGCCACAGTAGAGATGTGTGTAGGGCAACCAATGGGTTGTGTATGATGTGTGGCAGTCCAGATCACCAGATTGTCAATTGTCCGATGATACAGAGGCTAGGAGGGACAATCCAACAATTACCAGCACTGCCAGCGCCAGGGGTAGTCCAGCAGAGAGGGCCAGCAATAGCAGTAAGGCCATTAGCTCAGCATCTGCCATCGATGTAAGCTCAGATATACCAATAATAGTAGAATCAGCAACAGGGCCAGCAGAGGCCACAACAACATGTCCAAGGGAGTCAACAACGAGGAGCCCAGCAGGGCCAAGGATAAGCTTTCATTTTATCTCTTTTGGAGGCTTAGGCATCTGGCAATGTGGTAGCAGGTAACATCTCTGTTGCATCTTATCCTGCAGTAGCATTATTTGATTTAGGTATATCTCATTCATTTGTATCTTCACGATTCGCCACACACATTGGATTGGAGTTCGAGGCATTGCCAGAGAAGTTTAATATACTCACTGGTAATGGGCTCGTAGGAGTTAGTAGAATATGTATAGCGTGTCTAGTCGTAGTATACGGACGTTCACTACCTGCACGGATGATCACTATAGATAACTTTGACGTTATCTTAGGCATGGACTGGCTGAGAGACAGTCATGCTACGATAGATTGCCATAAGGTTAGGATATTTTTTAGTATCCCGGGCATAAAAGATTTTACCTTTGACAGATCTGTGGGAGATCAGCATGAAGAGAGGATCATAGCGACAGTGATAGCAGAAGAACAACTTCCCGAGATAGTTAAGGAGTTCTTAGACGTCTTCTCAGAAGAACTACCAAGGTTACCCCCAGTACGAGATGTTGAGTTTTGTATAGAGTTGATCCCTAGAGCAGGGCCAGTATCTTGTAAAGTTTACCAAATGGCACCATCAGAACTAGACCAGCTTGTACCAACACGTAGAATAGCAAAAGGCAAAGAAGTTTATCCGAATGAGTGGATCACCTTGGGGAGCGCCAATGGTTCTAGTAAAGAAGAAGGATGGGTCATCACTGTTATGTATCGATTACAGACAATTAAATGCAGTAACAGTGAAGAACAAGTATCCATTACCAAGAATGATAATTTTTTTGACCAATTGAGCACGGCCAAGGTTTTCTCCAAGATCGATCTTCAATTAGGGTATCATCAAGTAAGGGTTCAAGAGCAAGACATACCCAAGACAACATTTTGGTTACGATATGGACATTATGAATTCATAGTTATGCTATTCAAACTGACTAATGCTCCAACGATATTTATGGATTTGATGAACCATATTTTTATGCCGTATCTAGATCAGTTCGTGGTGGTTTTCATAGACGACATTCTTTTTTCATTCCAGTAACAAAGAAGAACATGGGGAACAACTTCGAAAGGTCTTCAAGATTTTGAGGGAACATCAGTTGTATGCAAATCTCAGCAAGTATGAGTTTTGGTTGGATCATGTATCATTCTTAGGTCATATCATCTCTGGAGCAGGAGTAGCAGTAGATCCGAAGAAAGTTGAGGTCGTAGAGAGTTGGTCAGTTCCTAAGATAGTAGCTGAAGTGCGTAGTTTCCTGGGATTGGCAGGATACTACAAAAGGTTCGTATCATACTTTGCAAGAATTTCAGCATCGTTGATTCGATTGACGCGCAAGGAAGCTAAGTTTGATTGGTTAGCAGAGTGCTAGTGTCATACCCCAGTTCCAAATATAAGGAACTGAACCACGTAACATTGGCCAGCGGGTACACTTCGACGGGCATCCCAATCTAATGTACCCGATAGAGTGCTCCTAAGATGTAAAGTACAATGATATAACCCAATATTTAAAACATAAGTAATGTAACTATTCTCATCCACAGATATAAGAATATAAAACACAGAGAAAACCAGTCTACTGATGTGCAAAAAAAAGTCTGGAATGCATCATAATACAATACGGATAGAGTCACATGGGGACAAACCCGCTAATACAAGTACTTAATAAAAGGAAGCAATAAGATAACTAGGGCCGATATCTGCTAACTAGATAATGATACTGAACCCAAGGTGAAGCCACTACCGGTGATCAGGCAAAGTCCTCGGGGAGGATCTCGTCCTCTACTACAAGTCATGCTCCTGGATATACACCCGATCCATACTCCTCCGGGTAGTCCTCCTCACCTATGCTTGGAAGGGAACAAAGTCCTCAGAGGGACGTAACAAGGTACAAAAATAGCATGCCATAATAAAACAGAAAGGAAACATGTGATACGCCGGTGTAATCTAGAATAATCACCTAAGTGAGACACAACTTGAAGATAATGTTCGACACGTGGGCTTTCCAAATATAAATTCATAGCTCCGAGCACAAAGACACACAATAAGTAAGTATTGTGACTCCGGATACATGATCTCTATGTAAATAAGGATATATATATATAGTGCATGCAAAGTAGCCTAAGCATCTAGTAACTGTCTTCCCCTCCTAATGCGGTCAACAAGACGCATCCGCAGCTCCTGAGCCCGAACCTCTATCTAAACAATCTCGTCATACTGAAGTAACTAGCACCAATCACGATCATATAGTCATCACAGGTTCCAGTCATGCTTACACTATCAGGATACAAGAAGTATGATATAATGACAGTGTCTGAATGTGTCCTAGGGTTTCGATGTAACCAAGTAGGTACATAAAGGTATCGAGAAACATCTAACAATCGATTCTAGACGTTACCGACGAACGTCTACACCCGGATATGACCCGGACACTAAGTAACAATTTCGATCCAAATCGCACACAATGTATAGATAAAATAAATAAGTAAATCTAGAACTGAGTTATAGTATGGCAAGGTACACTTGCCTGGATCAGCAGGCTGAAGATGAGGCTCTTGTCCAATGTCCAAGTCCGAGGCATCCAAAGAACCTAGAGAGTAATTAAAACTAATTAATAATTAACTCAAAGTCTATTTATTATTGAAAATGTGTCATTGAGAACTTAACATAGGTTTTGTCATAGTACATAACTCACGACTAAGCATACTAACTAGGGTGTTGACAAAAGTTGACTAGGGAAACATTATAATAAATACATAATCATCAAGTCACATAACGTCCTCAAACACCATCCTTAAAACTAGTATTCATCGTGTAGATTTGATCAACTGCGAATAATGTTCATCCTCAACCCATCTCATCAATGTAACCATAAACACAAGTGCATCAGTCATAAATTAGTTGTCACCTCTTAATACGCAGAATGATCACATTTTCATCTTTCAATTATACAATCAATACTGCCTAACACAAATTTTATTTGAACAACATCCTCATCAACTCATGCATTTCACACTTATATATAACCCTAAACAATGAATGCTACTATTCTTGATCAATATAAACTAAACATGGGTATTTAACAAAGTGTTCACAAGTATTGCTCAATAGAACCTATAACCTAACTAGGGTTTTTAACAAATCGAAAGAGTTGCAAAAATAAATGAAGAAGGAGAAGAAGAGGTGAGTGATACCATAGGTGGCGTTCGATGGTGGAGGTGGTGTCTTAGCTGCTGCTGTCGTTGGTGGTGGTTGGCCGCGGTGGGGATGTTGTCGTGAGGTGGTGGCAGTGGTAGTGATGGCGTGCGATGGTAGTGTTGTTAGGTGGTAGCAGTGGGGGTGATGTTGTGGTTGTGGTGGTGGCAGTGACGTCTGATGATGGTGGCAATGGTGGTGGTGGCAGTAGTGGTGGTGTTGTCGGTGGTGGCAGTGGTGGTGGTGTTGACGGTGGTGGCAGAGGTGGTGATGGTGTCGGCTGTGGTAGTGGTGTTAACGGTGATGGCATTGGTGGTGGTATTGACGGTGGTGGAAGTGGTGGTGGTGTTGACGGTGGTGGGGAGGTTTAGGGTTCCAAGAAGAGAGGAGAGGAAGAAGAAGAAGAAAAAAAAATAAAGATGGAGAGAAGGTGTCGGCTGTGAGATGAGAGGGAGAGAAGTGAGGAGAGAGAGTGATGATGGGGGTTCTCTTGGGATTAGGGCCAGCTATATGGGGGTTTTTATGAGTGTGTGTTTCCATGAAGGAATTGGGTGGTAGTGATTGATGGAGGAATGAATCAATGGCTAGGATTAAGTGTGAGTGTATGAGGATGAAAAGTATAATACAAATGTAAGGAAATATGTGGTCATAACCCGTCACATGGCCAAGGGTGGTCTTCTTTATTTGAATTACATCAATAGGAGGTTGACACCTTGCATTACTTTTGCATTTGGGTCCTTAAGAGTTTGGGGTTTACAAATGAAGAAAAAAAAAGGATTTGATGTAGAAAAAATGGTGTTTGGTATTTTGTATGATGGAGTGGGTGTTGGGTGTTTTGTATGAGTCTCAAGATTTGGTGTGAGGGTTTAGTTGGGGTTAAGTTAAGTCGGTTTCACCAAATTAAATAAATATTGTGTCATTGGTGTTCTTAAATAAAATAAGAGTATATGGGGTCTCAATTATGAGTGACACAAATGTCATGGACGTTGTAGGCTTGGTATTAGTCTTGAATCCTTTAATTGGTTAGACGAAACGGGTTGACTTTGTGTCCCAAAAATCGATGACAACGATATAGGTACAAGGCATAGAATTTAAATTAAATTTTTGTGACTAAAATGTTGTGCTATTAAAATAGAGCACAATGGAGTATGTTTGTGAGTGACAGAAATTACCATTGCCTAGGTTGGCTCGTCAGGTCAAGAGTACAAAAAAATATTGGAAGGTAAAGGCTATTATTGTGCTCCAATTATTGTAGCAACGGTAAGGTCGACCAAGAGTTTAAATTAAGAACCAGTCTTGATAACCCTAATTTCTAATCCGTAAACAACCTGAAGCTAAACCAAAATTCTTACCATACCTAGTCTACCTAAAAAATTATTGAGGGGGTTTACATCCTTCCCAACTTAGAAGAATTTTGTCCCCAAAATTAAAAGTAAAGCACGAATAAGAGTTGCAAGAATTAAAAAGTTAACATGTAATTGAAATTTAATACGTAAATTCATACCTTGGTCCTCAAATAAATGAGAAAAACACTATCGAATAAAATCTTCGCACTTCCAGGTAGACTCACTCGGCGAATGATACTTCCATGTAACCCGTACCAGTCAAATAGTCTACCCCCTAAAAACTTTTTCACTGTGATCGAGTATCCATTCTGGCTGCTCCACATATGATAAACTGGGCCCGACTGTAATCTCTGAATGATCGAGCACGTGGCTAGGGTCTACCATATATCTTCTCAACTGTGATACGTGAAATACATCATGCATGCCCTCTAATAACGGAGGCAATGCCTATGCCTATGTCAAAAGGTTCGATGTACCTCAGACTCAGCTTGCCTATGCCTCCAAATCTGATGGTACCATGAGTAGGCGATATCTTCAAAAACATATGATCACCTTCCTTGAATTCCAAAGGTCGGCGGTGCGCATCTGCCCAATGCTTTTGCCTGTCCTGTGCTGCACGGAGATGGCTCGAAATCTGCTTCACTTTCTCTACTGTCCGAGTAACTAACTCTGGACCAAGTATCTGGCGTTCTCCTACGTCACTCCAACACACCGGAGACCAGCACTTCCTGCCGTAAAGTGCCTAAAACGGTGCCATCTGGATGCTTGCTTGGTAGCTGTTGTTGTCGGAGAATTCCACCAAGTGTAGATGGTCCTCCCAAGATCCTCCAAAGTCGATCATGCACGCTCTCAACATGTCCTCTAGTATCTGAATCGTGCGCTCTGACTGAGCATCAGTCTTTGGATGATATGCAGTGTTAAACTTGAGGCGAGTTCCTAGACTCTCCTGCATACTCCGCCAGAAATATGACGTGAATATGGAATCATAATCCGCTACAATGTTAACAGGCACTCCATTTAGTCGTACTAACTGCCTCATGTACATGTCAGCCAATATCTACGTGGACTGCCCAACTCTGAAGGGCAAGAAATGCGCCGACTTGGTGAGTCGGTCCACGACAACCTAGACTGCATCCTTCCCACTAGGGGTCCTCAGAAATCACATGACGAAGTCCATGGTAATGTGCTCCCACTTTCACTTGAGAATGGGAAGCGGCTGCAATAGTCATGCAGTCCTCTGATGTTCGGCCTTGACTTGCTGACAGATCAAATATCTCGCCATGAATCTCACAATCTTCCTCTTCATCCCATGCCACTAGTAGTGTTGTCTCAAATCTTGGTACATCTTCGTACCCCCGGGATGAGTAGAATAAATCAAACTATGGGCCTCGGTCATCAACTCCTGGCATAGCTCGCCACTCGGAACATATAGGCGATCTCCATACCTCCACGTTCCGTCCTCTTGAATCCGGAGTCCCGTCTGCATGCCGGCCTCTGTCCTCTCTCGTAGTCTTCGAAATCTTATATCAGTAGGTAAGGATGCCTAGATCCTCTCAACCAATGTAGACTGAACCTCTAGACTGGCCAATTGTCCATCTATGCCTAGTAATACAAGCTCTATCCCGAGCTCCTAAAGATCCTCTAACAACTAGCGTTGAGTCATCAAGAAGTATGCCCCAGGCTTCCTGCTTAAGGCATCTGCTACAATATTTGCCTTGCTAGGGTGGTAGTGCAACTCGATATCATAGTCTG
The DNA here is from genome assembly GCA_036927795.1 of Iris macrosiphon. Lineage (NCBI taxonomy): Eukaryota > Viridiplantae > Streptophyta > Magnoliopsida > Asparagales > Iridaceae > Iris > Iris macrosiphon. The sequence continues at coordinate 76,203,652 of JAYESA010000006.1, forward strand.
TCATCAACTCTAGCCAACACCTCTGTCTCATGTTGATCTCCTTCTGAGTGTAAACATACTTCAGATTTTTGTGATCTGTGTAAATCTCAAATTGCTCTCCATAAAGGTAGTGCCGCCATAGCTTTAGTATAAATATCACCGCGGCTAACTCTAGATCATGTGTCAGGTAATTCTTCTCATGAACCCTCAGCTGTCTCGATGCGTAAACTATCACCTTACCATGCTGCATCAATACACATCCTAGTTCGCTCCCAGATGCATTGCCATACACTATAAATCCTCTAAATCTAGAAGGAAGTGACAGTATCGGTATTGTCGTCAGACGCTTCTTCAGCTCATCGAAAGCTGTCTGACACTCCTCAGTCCAGATAAAATCCTCGCCTTTATGCGTCAACCGCGTCATAGGCACATCGATCCTCGAAAAGTTTTCCATGAACCTCTGATAACATCCGACAAGTCTGAGAAAACTCCTAACCTCCGTAACTGATATAGGGGTAGGCCATGTCTCCACTGTGGCGATCTTCTCCGGGTCAGCTAATAGTCCATCTCCAGTAATTATGTGACTAAGAAAAGGTACCCTATCTAAGCAGAACTTGTACTTGCATACAACCTCTCATGCCTCAGTGTCTTCAACACAATTTTGAGATGCTCCTCGTGTTCCTCCTGGCTCTTGGAATACACCAAGATGTCATTGATAAATACCACCATGAACTTATCCAAGTACTGGTGGAAAACCTTGTTCAACAGGCTAATAAACACAGCTGGCGCATTGGTTAAACCAAACGACATGACTAAAAACTCATAGTGCCCGTACTTCATATGAAAAGCTGTCTTCGTAGTGTCCTCCTTTCTCACCTTAATCTAATGATAGCCGAATCTGAGATCATCTTCAAGAATACACATGCACCACTCAACTAATCAAATAAATCGTCAATGCGCGGCAGAGGGCACTTGTTCTTTATTGTTATAACATTTAGCGTCAAGTAAACGATACACAAATGTACCAGTCCTTCTTCGGCACAAATTAGATGGGCACTCCCCATTGAGAAATACTAGCCCGAATGAAACCCTTATCTAAGAGATCATCTACTTGGACCTTCAACTCAACCAACTCTTTCGGTGCTAGTATGTTGACGGAGGAAGTAACTGGCTCGGCTCCGGGAGTCAACTCTATAGTAAACTCTATCTCTCTGTCAAGTGGCAGGCCTGAAAGATCCTCGAAAAATACATCCTCAAAAATCTGATATAATGTGGGGGTACATTGGTTCACCTTCTGTAATGTGTGATGCGAAGGTAGGTTGGATACCATGCTCTCGGGTTCCCCGAAGAAACTCAAACTCAGGGTGATCTGGTGGTCTAAATATAACGCATCCATGTCGGCAATCTAGCGTCGCATGGTATTGGCTCAACTAATCCATGCCTTGGACAATGTCATAGCCTGGCATGGAGAAGACTAAAAATTGGGTACGCGTCTCTCGCCTGTAATAACTATTGAACAAGTTCTACAAGTGTTGCTAACCGGTACTATTCCACTTACCGTAAGTATCTCCTTAATCTTCGAAAGGGTGCAGTTGCTATTCTATGGGTGGCCACAAAACTAGCAGCTATGAAAGAGTGTGTGACACCAGTATCAAATAATACTACTGATGGTAATGAACCTACTAAAATAGTACCTACGATCACCTCTCCAGCGGTCTCTGCCTCCTCAATGGTCAAAACAAAGGCCTGGCCCTGTCCCGGTGCTGGTGCCCTCGGCTACTGTCGAGCATGCTGGAAATAAACTGCCTGTGGGGCCAAGGGTGGCCTCCTCTGATTTTCTCCTGGTACCGGTGGTCACATCGCCCCAACTCCTGCGTAGGGCGACCTCGATCCTGGAAAGACGGGCTCGGGAGGCTGCTGGTAGGGCCTCGGTGCTAGTAAGGCTGGGCGATGAACCATCGGTACTATAACACTTTGATCTGGGCAATCCCTGACTACATGCTAGTCAGATCTATATCTCATGCATACTCCCAACCTCCGTCGATAATCCCTAAACATGTGTCCCCTCTTGCTGCAATAATATCAAGTGGGAATCACTGGTCCCTGCAAGGGTGCTGTTCTCTGCTGCTGTAGTACCAGGGGATATTTCGCAGGTCCTCCTTGCGGTACTCTAACTGACGATGATGATGCATAGGAGCACTTCAGACTGGCCTCCATCTTGTTGATACGATCCTGGCGTCGGGCTGCTAAAAGAACCTTAGAGTAGGAGGTGGGGGCTATAAATCTAATAAATCTCTGTGTCTCAAAACTCAGGCCTTCGTAGAACTTCTCGGACTTCTTCTCCTCAGTCAAAATAAATTACGGGGCAAAACGACTCAAGCGGAAGAACTCAACATTGTACTCCTTATTGGTCGAACTGCCCTGCCTGAGGTTTTGGAACTTGTCTCGAAGTTCCGCACTGGCAGTGAAGGAATAAACATCTCCTTGAAGAGCCTAGAGAGCTCCTCCCAAGTGACCCGATCGGGCCCTAAACACTCCTCCTCTGAAAGCTACCAGTGATGAGAGTTACCGGTAAGTTATATCCTAACAACGGTCATCCATCTATGTCTCGGGAGATCGGTAGCCTCCAACTGGTGTTGAATATTGGTTTCTCATGGTTAAATCTCAAATCTTAGATCTAGAGTCTATACGAAGAAAGTCTATAATAGACCCCATCGTTGACTGGAGAGCTGGTGGTGGCGCCTGTCCTAAAGCCGTCATAATACTCTCTCTCAAAGACTCAGCATGGCGCTGCTGGACCTGCTTCTGAACCTACTGCTGGGCCTGCATCATAGCGTAGATCATCTGAAATATCTGTGGCCTGTCCATGGGTTTCCTTGGTGGGAAGGGCATGTATTGTCACTCTCATATTTTTATTTAAGGGTAGTTTGGTAATTGACATGAGTAATTTTAATTTTAGGATTTATTTGTATTTAAATATTGTGCATGCATGATTATTTAATTTTTGTATTAATTATTGATTGTTAGTTGTAGATTTATTTTAGACTTGTGTAGTAGACCTAACCTAATTATTAGATGTATGAACCAACTTTTTAGATGAGTTTAGATTGAGCCCATGAATTAGGCCCATGGATTAGGAGGTTGTATTAATTAGTATAACCATTAGATTAGAACCTTCCCTCCCTAATTAATTTTTTCATGAGAGCCCCCAAGGGGTAAATGAGACATTTTACATTGCATGGAGAGGGTGTATATGGCCGGCCCTAGAGTGAGGAGAGAGAGTGCTTATTTCATTTCAATTCCCAATTCCTTTAGATCTGCATTCTTCCCTCTTCCAATTTCCTTCATTCCCTCATCAATTCTCCACCAATTCTTCACAAATTCCTTCCCTATTCTTCATTGGAGGCTTCTACATCAAAGATCTACAAGAAAGAAGCAAGGAGCAAGAATGAGGAGGCCAAAATCTACAAGGAAATGAGCTACTTTGTATTTGGGGACTTTTTATTGGAAATCCATCTCCCAATAGGTATAATTCAGTTTTTTTCCTCTAATAGACTCTAGATCTGAGATTTAATCATGAGAAACCAACCCACATGCATAAGCTACCCATAGAAATTGGTTTTAGGTTCATCGGAGACCTACGGTGGAAGTTATGTGCATTTTGGTGCCAATTTTGGGAGAATTCTGAGATTAGCACTTGAGGTGTTTGTCATTTGGTCTAATAGATCAAATTGACATATGATTATTTGTTTATGACTAGTGACGTATCCACAATTAGGTACGTGTAGGCCATATCTTGTCAATTTGATGAAACATATTGATTTGGGGGTTCTTCTCTGACACGGGACCTTGTGCATATCACATTGTGACACGGACACGTAGTTAATCTAATTACTATATGTATTATTCATATTTAGTGTATTAGACTTGCTCGTGTCCTTCGAGATATGTTTGTTTATGTGTTTGAGCCGTATCACAAGCGTATCATAGAGTTAGTGTGATACAGATGTGGTGCACTCCACGTGTTTGGTGTTTTGCTCTCATTTCTATATGTACATATGTATTTATATATCTATATGATATTTATGTAGTATATATAATTATATATATATATATGTGTGTGTGTGTGTGTGTGTGTGTATTTGTATATATATATATATATATATATATATATATATATATATATATATATATATATATATATATATATATGTGTGTGTGTGTGTGTGTGTGTGTATTTGTATATATATATATATATATATATATATATATATATATATATATATATATATATATATATATATATATATATATATATATGTGTGTGTGTGTGTGTGTGTGTGTGTGTGTGTGTGTGTGTGTGTGTATTAGTATTTACTTATATATATATATGTATATATGTGTTTGTATTTAGGTGTGTGAGAGTGTAGGTATATATATATCTATCTATAGGTAGTTGTGTTTGTATATACATATATATAGAGTGAGGGACCTTGAAATATATATCTATATGTGTGTTGATATATATATAGAGATATGCATAGAGTGAGAAGTATATATATATATATATATATATATATATATATATATATATATATATATCTATATATATATATATATATATATATATATATATATATATATATATATATTGTTATATATTCATAGAGGGTTATATGTGTATGTGTTTGTGAGTTGTGTGAGCTTAGTGTGCTTTGTGTTGTGCTTGGGTGTGTGGCTGTGGATGTGTGCAAGTGGGTGAGAGAGGTAGCAGTGGCAGCTCGGGACAGGGACTCACATTAGCAGTAGCAGTTTTCAACATGAAGAGAGGTAGCAGTGGCAACCCAGGAAGAGGATTGCACAGCAAGAAGTAGTGCATGCTGCAACAGTAGCAGGGAGTAGCATAGTCGGGCACTTACAGCTGTACAAGCAAATTAAATTCAGCACTGCAGTACAAGAGAAATAGCAGCCCAACATTCAATTGTGCTCAGCAAGAGAAGGAAGAGCTCGGGCTAGTGTGCAGCCATTGAAAAGCAGCAGTTCTACTACATTCAGCAAAGAGGCTCGGGCAGCAACAACAGGGGAACTGAAGGTGCACATCAAAGTGCAGAGAGTGCAACAACTACAGTACTGGGAATCTGCACAGTTGCTGAGCAGCTATGAGCAACACAGTGCCCGTTCAGTTCAGGTTTTGTTTCCACTGTGCAGTATCAGTGTTAGTATCAGTTTCAGTTATGAGGTATTGGTATGTATATTGTATAGTAGTTAGTTATGTATACTATTGGTATTATATGTTAGTAGTTTAGATACATTATAGTAGTTAGTTATTTATATTAGCATAGTATTTTGGGTATTATTTAGCCATACTCATAGTATTTTGGGTTACCTCGGGATGCCAAGGTAATACCAAGGTATTGGGTCGATACCCAAGGTATTGAGTTTGGGTATCGAGATAGGTGCGATACGCATTGGTTCAAGGTCAAGGTATCCTATTTTATTTGTATTACAATCCTGACAATTTCTCAGGAAACACATCCAAAAACTCCGCTATCAACGGATGCGACAACTCTTTGTCTTCCTCCATAGCTCCACAAAAATGCCTTCTCCCTGTTCTGCAGCTCCTCTAGCAAACTCGAACTCTGGCTCTCCCGACGGACAAAACAAAACTCTACCTCCTCTGCAATCTATGCTAGCATGGTGCTTGCTCAACCAATCCATCCCGAGTATAATATCGTAGGTCGGAAGTGGCATTACAAGTAGACACGCACTCAACTTCCGGCCTCCCAGAGTAACTCTTCGATCCTTACAAATATTATTAACCAGGATAATGCCTCCCCCGGTCGTGATTTTGCAAGTCCTAAGCAAAGACTCAGCTACCAAACCATACTTCAGAGCAAAAGAAACAGATACAAAATTATGGAAAGTACCACTATCAAACAAAGCTAAAGCTAGAATAGAATCAAGAAGAATAGAACCTGCGATGACATCTCCGGTGGGTTCGTCCTTCTCAATGGTCATAGCAAACGCTCGTCCCTGACGTGCACCTCCCTGCTGCTGATGCGGGACATAACGCAGCTGCTGTGTCGGAAGCTGTCCCTTCGGCTGTACTGTAGGTGGTCTCGTCTGTGCCCTCGGAGCTAAAGCTACTCCCTGAACTGCACGACAAGGACACTCTCTCGACTGATGCCCTTCAGTACCATAATACAAACAAACTCCTAGCCTCCTCCTACAAACTTCCCAGATATAGCCGGGCTTCTTACAGTAGTGGCAGAAAGCTTGTTGTAACTGTCTTTGCTGCTGTGGTGCCTGGTAAAAAGGCACCCTAGCTGGAGTCTGGAGCTGCTGTGGCTGCTGGAAAGGTTTGGACTGGAAATGAGGACGTTTTGATGATACAGCACTGTTGTTGGCCCCCAGAAAAATCACGGTTTCTCTTGGGCTTCAAACCCAACTCCTGCTCAACCTTGCGTGCCTCTGCAAGTATCTCCGAGTATGTCTCATAAAAAGACGGAATAAGGATCTTCACTTCCCAATTTAGACTCTCACAGAAACAAATAGCCCGAACCTCCGGCTCTCTCACCAAATACTCTGTAAATTGGCTCTACCTACCGAACCCCGCAACGTACTCTTCCACAGACATGCTCCCCTGAATGAGACTCTCGAACTGCCTCCCCAAGTCTAGCCTGTCTGCCCGAGCAAAAAACTTCTTCTTGAAGAGGTCCTTGTATACCTCCCAAGACTGTCATGCGTCAACCAGAATCGGCTCATTCCTGAACCAAGTATGGGTGACGTCGAATAGTTGAAGTCCTACCGCCTCAACCTTCAGATCCTCAGAAAGATGGGACACCTTCATAAGACGCTCATTGTCCTTGAGCCAATCATCAGCATAGACGATGTCCTCCGTCCCCTTGAAGACCCTAGGCTCCAACTTCTTGAAGTCCTGAATGTTGCCTGGTCGAAGCTGAGCAACCTGAGGATTAACCTGCTGCTCGTTCGGAACTCCTCTCTCGAATACGACACGAACAAGCTGCTGAGCACTCTCGATGCCCTGCCGTAGAATGTCGGTCTGCCTCTAAGTACCTCAGACTGAGCCCTCTGTGCCTCGAGCATATCACGAAATAGTGTAAACATCTGTGTCGCCTCTGCTGGCACAGGAGGTGGAGGTGGATGCCCCTTAGATATAGTTGGCACAGTCCTCTGAGTAGGTGGTTGACCTCCAAAAGCAGCTGACACTCCAATCACTGGAGAAGTGACTGGTGTAGGCCCTCGTTATGTCGCAGACCTTTCAGAAACTGCTATCCCCAGCTACGATCTAGTCTTAGGCGGCATCCTGAGACAAAGCAAAAGAAAAGGATCAATATGGCACATGATGTAAGATACTCAATGAAAGGACAGTTTAAGAGATCAAGTATCAATATCAAGGAAGAATAGTTGAATCAAAAGAATTTTCCTAGATGTGATTGAGTATTCTCAGCCTATAGCCTAAACCCTATATCCTATCGCAGGCTCGCAGTAGTACAACTAAATCGTCGCACTACCATGATATCGCATAACTTACGAAGCTTGACCTGCATGGGCCACCACTAAAAATGTGTCACGACCCGCACCCGACATAAGGATGCAAGTTGGAAAAAACGTCCAGCCTACGCCGCAAAATCGGTAGTAGAACACTGTCTGGGTAATCTATCAAGCAATATAATGAACCACCAACAATGACAATATACTCAATCACAGATCTAAGATGGAAATGAGCATGAATAAGATAAAAAAATAGAAATGGTCGCATACAACTCATGAGTCTAAAATAATACATCAATGAGTCTGAAAGAATGCTAACAATAAGTTGGAGACAAATCCAGTATAAGAAATACTAAGAAGATACTAATCCCGGGTCATCTGTCTTAGTCGGGATAAGTCCTTCCTGAGCCAGGATCTTTGACTCTAAGCCCACAATATCCTGAGATCCATAATGTGTAGGGTACCACGCCTCAGTATCATCTGAAAAAAATATATCCAGCCAGGAAAGGAGTAGAGTACATCTCTAACAGCAGTTCTAATCAATGATAAAAACTATTTAACAGTAAATAGATATAAATATACAAGATGCACAATAGATACGAGAGATATACAATAAGGAAGTACTGGAATGAATACAATAATGAATAATATGACAATGAACAAGAATACTAATGACTAAGTGTGTGAGTACTAGCTTTAACATGTGATCGGCTTGGGAACATGATACAATATATATGGCCTGGCTAATCATATGTGCGGTGTATGATTAACACTATTCAATAAATAATACTTGATATAATGAGGGTATGATCACATATCTGCACTAAAGTACTCCCCACACTCGACTGGTATAATAGATCCAACCACGGTACGCTATGGCACAAGATTCTCCAAGAAGATAGCTAGTCTTCCCGAGAATCAGTGTTTGTACATGTACAAGATAATTAATGAAATAATGCTTGCACAAGATACACCATATAAAAAGGAATAACATCTCATGACGAGATCCGGATATACCAATTCGTGTAACCATCGTGTCAAAAGAAAATGGATATCTACACTAAATACATTGAACATAGAGGATATCATAAATAAAAAACTATCAAAGAATGTACTCGCCCGAAGTCCAAAGAATAGCCTCACAGATGTTTGATACTGTTCCTCAATGACCTAGATATGGAATACAACATCAATACAAGGTTCCAGAAAGAAAATAAGTTAAACTAGTCAACTTCTAGGTCAACAAGTCAATTCTATGTCAAAAGTCAAACTAGGTCAACTCTAAGTCAGTTATGGTCAACTATAGTCAAACTATGGTCAACTATGGTCCAACTATGGTCAACTACCTATTACTAGGTTGCATAAGTCTAACACAAAAATATTGGGTTCAAATACTAAATTCTGGGTCATAAAAACTATATCTTAGGATACTAGGATACCGTATCTCTGGATACGTAAATCAATAGGTAAATCATCACATACACATATCAAACAAGCATTAATTATATAAAATCCTAATTACAAACGTTAAATAGATGCCTTGGTTTTGAACTAACTTGGTATCACAACACTAAACCATAAACTTGATACCCAAACCCAATACCTTGGGTATTCCTAAATACCTTGATACTTACCTTGGTATCTCAAGGTAATATCCAATACCTTACTTATACTAACTACCCGTAAATATATATACTAACAAACTAAATATTATACATATAGTATACTAAAACACAATTAGAAAGTTAGGAACATATATACGTATATATTAATTACTATATATATACACATATATAACTATTATAATTAAACTATAACTATATATATATATATATATATATATATATATATATATATATATATATATATATATATATAACCGTAAGTCCGTCGCTAAAGAGCTGCTGCTGCCGTCGTAATTGCTGCTGCTGCTGCCGTCGTAATTGCTGCTGCTACTGGCGAAAACTGTTGCTACTATGACAGTTTTTATGCTGCCGTCGCTGTAGGTGCTAGTACTGCTGCTTTTCTGCGACAGTTTCCTGCTTTGTCTCTAAACTGATGCCGCTGCCTGTCCCTATTGCTTCCTCTGCTGTTGGTAATGCTGCCTCTACTGTTGCTCTCGCTGCTGCTGTCTCTTTTTGTGACGTTGAATGTCACAATAGCTGCTGTCGCCTCTCTCAATACTTATATATATACACACAATAATATATATATACTAAATATATGTATATACTATAACTAATAAATATACATACACACATACTCCTCACATACATATATATGCACATAATACTACATAGTAACATATAGATGCATAGTAACATATATATAACTACACATATACGTACATGTATATATAATATACACAATATATATACATATAACAATATATAATATAAAAATATATATAACAACATATAATATCCACTTAACATATACATATATGTACATACTACAATATAAAAATATACCTTATATGTAGAAGAATAGGTACATAACAATATATACACATATAGTATATACATAGATTTATGACACATAAATACAACATATATACATCACATTATATATATATATATATATATATATTATACATCACCATGTTTAAAAGCAAAAGAGAAATAGATCTAAAATTAAATTGCACAAACACATGGATAGTATCATCCCATATCCCACTAGATCTAGGATTCGCATGTGACACGAGTCTACCACACATCCAAACGTACCCCGAAGGATACGAGAAAGTCTAAAATATCATTTATGAACAATACGAAGAGTCAAATACAATTCTACGTGTCCGTGTCAAAATGTGACATGCATAAAGTCCCGTGTCGGAGGAAAATCCCCCAAATCAACACGTATCACCAAATTATTGGGATACGACATACACGTACCCAATTATGGATATAACACTTGCCCTAAACACACAAGAACATGTAAAAATGATCTATAGGACCAATTGACACACACAACTATTGTCAATCTTGGAATTCCCCCAAAATTGACACAAAAAGCACCATAACTTTCTCAATAGGCCTCCTATGAACACAAAACCAAATCCTATGGGTAGCCTATGCATATGGGTTGATTTCTCATGGTTAAATCTCATATTTAGAACCTAAATTAAAAGGGAAAACTGAATTATACCTATTGAGAGATGGATTCCCAATGCAACCACTAAATATGATGAAATTGGCCTCCAACTTATAGATCCTTGCTTCCTCCTTCTAGATCCTTGCTCCACTAGTCTCCAATGGTGATTTGGAAAGGAATTAGGATGAAATTTGGTAGGAAAATAAAGTGGAAATGAAGGAATTTGGTTGAGGAAAATTCTAGATCTAGTTTTCAAATAAAAAAGAGCAGAGAGAAACAAATTCCCCCCACTTTAATAGGCCGCCCCCCTTTCCCCTTCCTTAAGTCACTATGAATTGTCCAATATACCCCTTGGGGCCTCTCATGAAGAAATAATTAAGGAGGGAAGCTTCTAGTCTAATGGTTTAATTAAATTAATACTCCTCATAAACAATAGGCTTTCTAAATGGGCTAAAATCTAACAATTAATACATGTTAGTCCATGAGTCTAAACTAAACTAGATAGGTCCACTAACACAAGTCCAAAATAAATAATTAATATCTAACAACAATTAAATAATACAACAATAATTATTTATCATGCATAATATTTAATTAAATATGAAATTACTAAAATACCTTTTCCAAGAAATGTGGTTTTGACAAACTCCTCCAGAAATAAGAAGTGAAACGACTATCCCGATCCGAGACTATGCTGGCGGGAACTCCATGTATCCTGACGATCTACCTCACATACATCTCTGCCAGCTTCTTCGTAGACGAACCGACCTTGAAAGGCAAAAAGTGGGCCGACTTGGTCAACCTGTCAACGATGACCCAAATCGTGTATTTTTCTCCTGGAGATCATGGAAGTCCGGATACAAAATCCATAGTAATATGCTCCCACTTCCACTCTGGAATGAGTAATGGCTGAAGTAAACCTCCTGGCCTCTGCCTCTCGTCTTTCACCTGCTGGCACATTAAGCATCTGGATACAAACTGTGACACTTTCCTTTTCCTGCCATACCACCACACTCTCTCTCCATATCCCGATACATCTTGTTGGCACCTGGATGTATAGAATACTGAGAGCGATGCGCTTCCTGAAATACCTTCTCACGCAGCTCCCTACTCGGCACCCACAATCTAACACCATGCCGCAAAGATCCATCCTCAACAATGGTGAAATTATCCTCCAATCCTGCTCTCACCTGAGCTCTGATGCTCCTCAAAGATACATCCTCATACTAGGCTATCTTGATCCTGTCCATCAACTTTTAGTATACTTGCAATCCCTACTACTGCATAGCAAAACCATAAAATATTACCTCAATGCCCAAGCTCTCCAAGTCCTCCAATAAATATCAATCCTGCGTCAAGAATATAACTACCGGATACCTGCTCAAAGCATCGACAACTACATTAGCTTTCCCAGGATGATATTGCAAAGAGATGTCAAAATCCTTCATCAGTTCCAACCACCGATGCTGCCTTATGTTTAACTCCTTCTGTGTAAAAATGTACTTCAAGGTCTTGTGGTCTGTGAAGATCTCCACACGCTCTTTGTACAAATAGTATTTCCACAACTTTAGGGCAAAGATGACTGCTGCCAACTCCAAATCATGGGTAGGATAGTTCTTCTCATGGGGACACAATTGCCTAGATGCATAGGCAATCACTTTTCTATTCTGCTGAAGAACACAATCCAAACATTTCCCCGATGCATCACTATAAATAGTAAAACCTCCAGAACCTGATGGCAACGTTAAAATAGTAGCAGACGTCAACCTCTTCTTTAATTCCTCAAAAGTAATATGGCAATCCTCCGTCCAAACAAACTCTATATCCTTCCTAGTGAGTCTGGTTATCGGCTCGGCAATCCTCAAAAAATCTTGTACAAACTTCCTACAGTAGCCTACCAATCCCAAGAAATTCCTGATCTCTGCTACTGAACTCGGGGTCTTCCAAGACTCCACTGCTGCGATCTTCTTCTGATCCCCTGAAATACCATCACCAGTCACAACATGCCCCAAGAACTCCACCTTATCCAAGAAGAACTCGCACTTGGACAACTTCCCATACAGCTTCTCCTTCCTCAGCATATCCAACATAATCCGCAAATACTGCTCGTGCTCCTCCGGTGTCTTAGAGTATATGAGTATGTCGTCGATGAACACCAGCACGAACTTGTCAAGGTACTAATGGAACACCTTGTTCATTAAGTTCATAAATACTGTCGGGGAATTATTCAACCCAAATGATATCACCATAAACTCATACTGACCATACCGAGTCCGAAACGCAGTCTTCGGTATGTCCTCCAGCTTCACTTTTACCTGGTGGTAGCCTGATCTCAAGTCTATCTTAGAAAACACCTTGGCACTATTCAACTAATCGAATAAGTCATCAATCCGTGGCAAAGGGTACTTATTCTTGATAGTGAGATTATTCAATGCCCTGTAATCAATGCACATGCGCACTGATCCATCCTTCTTCGGTACAAACAATACCGGGGCTCCCAATGGTAAATAACTTGATCTGATAAACCCCTTGTCCTGTAATTCGTCTACCTGCTTCTTCAGCTCGACCAACTCGCTATTTTTTACTCTATAGACATGTTATAAAATTGGTTCTGCACCTGGCACCAAGTCTATAGAGAATTTAACATATCGATCTGGCGGCAATCCTAGCAATTCCTTAGAAACACATCCAAAAACTTCGCTATCAACGGATGTGACAACTCTTTGTCTTCCTCTATAGCTCCACAAATAATATCTTCTTTCTGCTCTGCAGCTCCTCTAGCAAACTCGAACTCTGGCTCTCCTGGTGGACCAAACAAAACTCTACCTCCTCTATAATCTATACTAGCACGGTGCCTGCTCAACCAATCCATCCATAATACAATATCGTAGTTAGGAAGTGGCATTACAAGTAGATATGCACTCAGCTCCCGGCCTCCCAAAGTAACTCTCCGATCCTTGCAAATATCATTAACCAAGATAATGCCTCTCCCGGTCATGATCTTGCAAGTCCTAAGCAAAGACTTAGCTACCAAACCATGCTTTAGAGAAAAAGAGACAGATACAAAACTATGGGAAGCACCACTATTAAACAAAGTTAAAGCTTGAATGGAATCAAGATGAACAGAACCTGCGATGACATCTTCGGTGGGCTCGTCCTCCTCGACAGTCATAGCAAACGCTCATCCCCGACGTGCACCCCCCTAATGCTGATGCTGGAAATAATGCTACTGCTGGATCAAAAGCGGTCCCCTCGGCTGTACTGCATGTGGTCTCGCCCGTATCCTCATAGCTGAAGCTGCTCCCTGAACTGTACGACGAGGACACTCTCTCATCTGATGTCCCTCGGTACCATAATATAAATAAACTCCCAACCTCTTCCTGCAAACTTTCCAGATATGGTCAGACTTCTTGCAGAAGTGGCAGAAAGCTTGCTGTGACTGTCTCTGCTACTGTGATGCCTGGTAAAACGGCGCCCTAGCTGGAGTCTGGTGCTGCTGAGACTGCTAGAAAGGCCTGGACTGGGAATAAGGATGTTTGGTAGATACAGCACTGTTGTTGGCCCCCAGAAAAGAATCATGATCCCTCTTAGGCTTTAAACCCAACTCCCGCTCAACCTTGCGTGCCTCTGCAAGAATCTTCGAGTATGTCTCATAAAAAGACGGAATGAGGACCTTCACTTCCCAGTTTAGACCATCACGAAAACGAATAGCCCGAACCTCCGGCTCTCTCACCAAATACTCTGCAAATCTATTCAACCTGCCGAACTTCGCAGCATATTCCTCTACAAACATGCTCTCCTGAATGAGGCACTCAAACTGCCTTCCCAAGTCTAGCCGGTCTGCTCGAGTGAAGAACTTCTTCTTGAAGAGGTCCTTGAATACCTCCCAAGACTGTCCCGCGTTAACAAAAATTGGCTCATTCCTGAACCAAGTATGGACGACATCGAACAGTTGAAGTCCTACCACCTCAACCTTTAGATCCTCCGAAAGACGGGACACCCTCATAAGACGCTCAATGTCCTCAAGCCAATCATCAGCGTAAACGATGCCCTCCGTCCCCTTGAAGACCCTAGGCTCCAGCTTCTTGAAGTCCTGAATATTGCCTGGTCGAAGCTGAACAACCTGAGGAGCAACCTGCTACTATATCAGAACTCCTCTCTCTACTACGGCACGAGCAAGTTGATAAGCACTCTCGATGTCCAGCCGTAAGACATTGGTCTGTCTCTGATGTGCCTCAGACTGAGCCCTCTGTGCCACCAACATCTCACGAAACAGTGAGAACATCTGTGTCGCATCTACTGGCATGGAAGTTGGAGGTGGAAGTCCCTCAGATATAGCTGATACAGTCCTCTGAGTAGGTGATGGACCTCCGAAAGCAGTTGATACACCAATCACTGGAGAAGTGACTGGTGTAGGCCCTCGGGACGTCATAGACCTCTCAGAAGCTGCTCTCCCCTGCTGCAATCTAGTTTTAGGAGGCATCCTGATACAAAACGAAAGAAAGAATCAATATGGCACATGATGTAAGACACTCAAGGAAAGGACAATTAAAAGATCAAGTATCAATATCAAGAAAGAATAATTGAATGAATCAAAAGATTTTTTCCTAAATGTGATTGAGTATTCTCAGCCTATAGCCTATATCCTATATCCTGAAACATACTCGTAATAGCACTTAATTCAGAGCACCACTACGAATCGCACTAATTGCGACCTCGAAGACCTGCATGGGCCACCACTAAAAATGTGTCACGACCCGCATCCGGTGTAAGGGTACAAGTCGGGAACAACGCCCAGCCTATGTCGCAGAATCGGTGGTATAACGCTATTTGGGTAATCTATCTAACAACAATAATAAGCCACCAACAATATCGATATACTCAATCACAGTCGCTGTAGGTGCTGATACTGCTGCTTTTTTGCGACATTTTCCTGCTGCTATCGCTAAACTATTGTCGCTGCTGCTGCTACTGTTTTGGCGACTTTGTTGTCGCTATTGTGGCTGCTGCTGCTGTATGCTATTGCTACTGCTGCTGCTGCTGTTTTGGTGACGCTGACCGTCGCCAAAGCTCCCTGCTCTCCCTCTATTTCTTATATATATATATATATATATATATATATATATATATATATATATATATATATATATATATATTACAACTAATAAATATACACACCCATATACTCCTCTCATACATATATATATACATAATAACTACATAGTAATATAGCATACATATATATATAGCAACATATGTATAACAACACACATACGTATACACAATATATAACATACAATAATATGTATACATATCATATAAGTATAAATATAACAACATATAAATATATTCATGATACATAACAATAACATATATATATATATACTACAATAGTTAGTAGATCTTACATATGTAGAATAATAACTACATAAATATACAACACATATATATAATAGATACATAGATCTATGATATTTAATACATAAATATGTATAACAACAATACATATACATATAATTATACATCACAATAGCTAAGAACAAAATAGAATTAGATCTAAAATTAAATTGCATAAACACATGGATCGTATCACCCCGTATCCCACTAGATCTAGGAAACGCTTGCGACACGAGTCCACCACACATCCAAACGTACCCCGAAGGACACGAGCAAGTCCAATATATTATTTATGAACAATACGAAGAGTCAAACACAAATCTATGTATCCGTGTCAAAATATGACATGCTCAAAGTCCCGTGTCGGAGGGAAAACCCCCAAATCAACACGTATCACTAAATTTTTGGGATACGACCAATACGTACCCAATTATGGACATGACACTAGCCCCAAACACACAAGAACATACAAAAATGATCTATAGGACCAATTAACACACACAACAATTGTCAATCTCGGAATTCCCCCAAAATTGACACAAAAAGTACCATAACTTTCTCAATAGGCCTCCTATGAACACCAAACCAAATCCTATGGGTAGCCTATGAATATGGGTTGATTTCTCATGGTTAAATCTTAGATTTAGAACCTAAATTAAAGAGAAAAACTGAATTGTACCTATTGGGAGATGGATTCCCAATGCAACGTCCAAATATGATGAAATTGCCTCCAACTTGTAGATCCTTACTCCTCTTTGTAGATCCTTGCTTTCTCCTTCTAGATCCTTACTCCACTAGTCTCCAATGGTGATTTGGGAAGGAATTATGATAAAATTTGGTAGAGAAATGAAGGAATTTAGTTGAGAAAAATTCTAGATCTAGTTTTCAAATGAAAAGAGGAGAGAGAAATAAATTCCCCCCTCTTTAATAGGCCGCCCCCCTTTTCCCTTCCTTAAGTCACTATGTAATATCCATTATACCCCTTGGGGCCTCTCATAAAGAAATAATTAAGGAGGAAAGCTTCTAGTCTAATGGTTTAATTAATTTTAATCCTCCTCCTAATCATTGGGCTTTCTAAATGGGCTATAATATAACAATTAATACATGTTGGTCCATGAGTCTAAACTAAACTAGTTAGGTCCACTAACACAAGTCAAAAATAAATAACTAACATCTAACAATAATTAAATAATACAACAAATAATTATTTATCATGCACAATATTTAACTAAATATAAATTTACTAAAATACCCTTTTCTAGAAAATATGGTAGTGACAAGTCTACCCTCCTTAAGATAATTTTGTCCTCGAAATTTTAAAGACGAAAACTACTCCCAGAAAATAACAGAACATAACAAAATGACATAACTAAAGAACAGAACTAACTATGAAAGAACATAACATAATTAGGAAAGAACATACCTCAAGGCATTGACAAATATGGATAACACTCTCGCATATGATCCTCTCTCTCCCAGGTAGACTCCCCTGGAGAGTGATGCCTCCATGAGATGCGTACCAAAGGAATAGTCTGGTTTCTCAGCACCTTCTCTCTTCGATCCAGAATCTCAACTGGCTGCTCTGGATAGCTAAGAGTAGGGCCTACCTCTATCTCCGAGTAATCCAACACATGACTAGGATCTGCCACATACCATCTCAAGTGTGACACGTGAAACACGTTGTGTACTTTGTCCAATGCAGGTGGCAAGTCTAGTCTATAAGCAACTACACCGACCCTCTCTAGAATAATGAAAGGTCCGCTGAATCGCGGACTAAGCTTCCCGCCTCCACCGAAGCGAATAGTGCTTCGTATCAGAAAAATCCTCAGAAACACCACACCTAGAACAAAATACTACCTTAAGAACTTAATCTATAACAACCAACCAACAACAAACACAAAACAAAAATCTAAAATTATACCTCAAACTCCAAAGGTCTTTGGTGGCTATCGGCCCAATGTCGCTGTATGTCCTGAGCCACACGAAGTCTGTCTCTGATCAACTGAACCTTTTTTGCTGTATCTACAACCATCTCTGGCCCAAGCAAAACTCTCTCTCCAATATCGTCCCATGACAAGGGAGTATGACATCTTCGACCGTACAGAGCTTCAAAATGTGACATCTCTATACTAGCCTGGTAGCTGTTATTGTAAGCAAACTCTACCAAATGGAGATGGTCCTTATAAGAACCCCCAAAATCTAGTACACAAGTGCGCAATATATCCTCGAGAGTCTGAATAGTCCTCTCTGACTGCCCATCTATTTGGGGATGATATGTAGTACTGAACTTGAGCTGAGTGTCCAAACTCTCCTGCAAACTCCTCCAGAAATGAGAAATAAAATGACAATCCCGATCTGAGACAATGCTGACGGAAACTCCATGTATCACGATCTGCCTCATATACATCTTTGTCATCTTCTCCGTAGACAAATCCACCTTGAAAGGCAAAAAGTGGACCGACTTGGTCAACCTATCAACGATGACCCAAATTACGTCTTTCCCTCCTGGAGATCGTGTAAGTCCGGACACAAAATCCATAGTAATGTGCTCCCACTTCCACTCTGGAATGGGTAATGGCTGAAGTAAACCTCCTGGCCTCTGTCTCTCAGATTTCACTTGCTGGCACACTAAGCATCTGGATACAAACTGTACCACTTCCCTCTTCATGCCATACCACCACACACTCTCTCGCATATCTCGATATATCTTGTTGGCACCTGGATGTATGGAATACTGAGAGTGATGTGCTTCCTGCAATACCTCCTCACATAGCTCCCCTCTAGGCACACACAATCTAACTCCATGCCTCAATGATCCATACTCAACAATGGTGAAATCATCCTCCAATCCTGCTCTCACCTGAGGTCTAATGCTCCTCAGAGATACATCCTCATACTGTGCTGTCTTGATCCTGTCCATCAAATCTGAATGTATATGCAATCCCCATATTTGTATAGCACAACCACAAACTTTTACCTCGATGCCCAAGCTCTCCAAGTCCTCCAGCAAATATCGATCCTGCATCAAGAATATAGCTACCAGATACCTACTCAAAGCATCGGCAACTATATTAGCTTTCCACGGATGATATTGCAAAGATATATCAAAATCCTTCATCAGTTCCAACCACCGACGCTGCCTCATGTTCAACTCCTTCTGCGTGAAAACGTACTTCAAGATCTTGTGGTCTGTGAAGATCTCCACACGCTCTTCGTACAAATAATATTTCCACAAGTTCAGGGCGAAGATGACTGCTGCCAACTCCAAATTATGAGTAGGATAGTTCTTCTCATGAGGACGCAATTTTCTGGATGTATAGGCAATCACTTTCCCATTCTGCTAAAGAACACAACCCAAACCTTTCCCCGATGCATTACTATAAATAGTAAAACTTCCAGACCCTGATGACAACGTTAAAATAGGAGCAGACCTAAACCTCTTCTTCAATTCCTTAAAAGCAACCTGGCAATCCTTCGTCCAAACAAACTCCACATCCTTCCTGGTGAGTTTGGTCATCGGCTCGGCAATCCTCGACAAATCTTGCATAAACTTTCTGTAGTAGCCTGCCAATCCCAAGAAACTCCTAATCTCTGCTACCGAACTCGGGGTCTTCCAAGATTCCACTGCTGCAATCTTCTTTGGAACTACTGAAATACCATCACCAGTCACAACATGCCCCAAAAACTCTACCTTGTCTAAGAAAAACTCATACTTGGACAACTTCCCATATATCTTCTCCTTCCTCAGTACATTTAACACAATCCTTAAATGCTCCTCGTGATCCTCTGGTGTCTTCGAGTATATGAGTATGTCATTGATGAACACCACCACAAACTTGTCAAGGTATTGATGGAACACCTTGTTCATCAAGTTCATAAATACCGCCGGTGCATTAGTCAACCCAAACGATATCACCATAAACTCGTACTGACAATACCGTGTTCTAAAAGCAGTCTTTGGTATGTCCTCCGGCTTCACCTTCACCTGATAGTAGCCTGATCTCAAATCTATCTTAGAAAACATCTTGACACCACTTAACTGATCGAACATATCATCAATCCGTGGCAAAGGGTAATTATTCTTGATAGTGAGATTATTCAATGCCCTATAATTAATGCACATATGCACTGATCCATCCTTCTTCGGTACAAATAATATCGGGGCTCCCCACGGTGAAGAACTCGATCTGATAAACCCCTTATCCTGTAATTCGTCCACCTGCTTCTTCAGCTCGACCAACTCGCTGTTGTTTACTCTATAGACATGTTAGAAAATTGGTTGTGCACCTGGCACAAAGTCTATAGAAAATTTAATATCTCGATCTGGCGGTAATCTTGGCAATTCCTTAGGAAATACATCCAAAAACTCTGCTATCAACGGATGCGGTAACTCATTGTCTTCCACCATAGTTCCATAAATAATGCCTTCTCCCTGCTCTGCAGCTCCTCGAACAAACTTGAACTCTGGCTCTCCCAGCGGACCAAACAAAACTCTACCTCCTCTGTAATCTATGCTAGTATGGTGCCTACTCAACCAATCCATCTCGAGTACAATATCGTAGCTCGAAAGTGGCATTACAAGTAGACACGCACTCAACTCCCGGCCTCCCAGAGTAACTCTTCGATCATTGCAAATATTGTAACCTCCGATTTCCAATTTCCAAAATAATTAAATTTTAATTTATTTTAAAATATCAAGTTTTATAAAATAATTCTCCTTGAAAATTTTTATTTGATTTTAGAAGGTAATTTAAAAATCTTTATAAAAATCATTTTTCCTAAATGACGATGTATTACAAAATAAATAAATAAATAATAATATATATATATTTCTAGTTTCAAATATTTATTGGCTTGAATCATAAAATTATTGTTTTAACTAAACATTTATTTAAAAGACTAGTTGATAAAATAAAATAGATTTTTTGGGATAGTAAATAAATAAATGTCATACTTTCTAAGATTTTGCAAAATATATTAATTAGTAGCAAATTGGAAATTTGCTAGCTTTCCTAAAAATATTTCTGAAAATATAATCTTTATTTTTATTTTTTTTATTTTTACAAATTTCCATTTCCTATTAACTAGCCCACACCCTCATTTCTCCCACATGAATTTATTCATGTATGATTCTGGGCCATTCATTATTGGGCCAACCCGCAACCCTTTATCCCACACCCTTCTCCCTATTTAAGTTCTCATTCTCACAATTTCCCAGAAACCCTAATTTTCAATTTATTGGCTAGCCCCCACAAATTTCCACAAGCCAAAGCCACCACCATTTTGTGTGCTCGTGTCCGTGTGTCCAGCATCCGTGTCAGCCGTGATGGCCTCGGGTCCGACCCCGGGTGTCCCACAGTCTCCATTCATTTCCTGTGTCCGGTTACAATATTACAACCTGATTTCCGTGTCCGACACACCCGGACACATCCACCCCCACCACAGCAGACACCCATTACCACATACATCATTCCTCGTCGTGTCCGACACAGGGGCATGATCACAGAACATCTACAGAGCGACCATCTGTTGTGTCCGACACTTCCCCACCAACCCCAAATCAATCGACACAGGAAATAACCTAACCCTAACCTAACCCCGGCGATCGCCGTGGCCGCCCAGATCCGCCGAGATCTCCACCGCTGTAGCCGAGCCTCGCCGTGGCCGCTGGGACGAAGCCGCCTCCTCAGACAGAACGCCGTCGCCCGAGACGCACACCCGCCGTCGTCGAGATCCCGCCGCCGCGTCGTCGAACTCAGCGCCGCTGCTCCCGAGAACCGCCACCGCCGCTGAGTCGTCGACCGCCGCTGCTCCAGAGAACCGCCACCGCCGAGATCGAAGCCGCCGCCGCCTCGAAGAACCCGCCGCCTCAAGCTCCACGCCGCTGCCCTCGAGCACCACGCCGCTGCCGCCTCGAGCTCCACGCCGCCGCCGCCCTGCCCGACGGACCCCCACCGCGCCGGCGAAGGGAATCCCCCCATGTGAGCCTCCCCTTTCCCTGCTTCCTTTCGTTCTCAGAGTGAAGAAATAGGGTTAGTTAAGTAATATAGTGATTTAAGTAATTAATTGTAAATAGTTAAGTAATATAGTGATTTAAGTAATTAATTGTAAATAGTTAAGTAATATAGTGATTTAATTAATTAATTGTAATTAGTTAAGTAATATAGTGAATTAATCAAATAGATTATTTGTAATTAGTTTAAGTAATCTATAATTAGTTAAATTAAAGTATAAATTAGTTAAATTATATTAATCAGTTTAGTTATAATTAGATTAATTAGTTAATTAATAATCAGTTAGTAATTTATTAATAAATTAGTTAATTTGTAATTAGTTTAGAAATTTATGTAATTTGTTTAGTAATTAAATATATTAGTTTAGTAATTTCATGTAATTAGTTAGTAATTAAAATATAAGTAGTTTTATTGTTTTAATGTATAAATCTAGTTATTTATTATGAGTAAATTTACTTATGTAATAATTAAAAAGGGTTTTTAATTATGTAAATAATAATTTTGGGGTTTTTATAATTAATTAAAAATATAGTTTTAATAATAAAAATAAGATAAATTGGTTATTTGGACTGGTAACAGAAATAACTAGAGATATATAAATATGATGGCTTTTACATAAATTCTAGTTTTATAAATAAACTTTTATTTGAAATTATTGTTCAAAATAATTTCGAAACGATTTATATACGTAAATACGCATTCCAGTGTATGTAATTGATTTGGTATATATGTATATATATTTTAGTATATGTATATAATTATTTTGGTATATATATATATGTATATATGTCTATTTTGGTATAATGATACATATGTTTAATCGGTATAATTTCATGTAGTATAAGTGTAATAAAACGTATTTTTATATATGAATTAATTGGCATCTGTACATATATATATAGTATAAATTTGAATTGGTAAATTAATATAGTATATTCTAAAATGATGTTAACAAAATATATGTATATTTAAACAGTGTTTTTGCATATATATGAGTATACGTATGGTTCAACTAGTATAAATCAGATATGTATTTAAAGGGCATATATATATATATATATTGTAAATACATTAAATTGGTGCATGTATAAATATTGTAAGTATAATAAGTGTAATGTGTATTATATACGTATCCCTACTAGATGACCCTAGTTGACTAGAGCCATGCCTGGCAGAGCCCTGAGTTCATGTATTTGTGATGTGTTAGTGTAGCACCTGATGCAAATGTGGTTTTGCTTGTGATATGTTTATAGGACTGTTGGTTTACCCAGGGGACACTCTGGAACAGGACCTCGGTATTCACCAGCTAAGGACCAAAGGCGAGTACATTCTCTGATTAGTTTCTAATTTATGATATCTCCTATGTTCACTGTATCTAGTGTAAATATCCATGATCTTGACACGATGGTTACACGGATTGGTATACACGGATCTCGTCATGAGATGTTATTCCTTATTCATGGTGTAGCTTGTAGGAGACTTGTTTCCTTGATATCTTGTGCATGTACAGACACTAATTCCCGGGGAGATTTGCTACCTTCCTAGGGAATCCTGTGCCATAGCGTACCATGATTGGATCTACTATACCAGTCGGGGGTTTGGGGAGTACTTTAGTGTAGATATGTGATCATACCCAACTTTATATGTACCATAGCTCACCCCACATCTCACGTCGGGTGCGGCCTGACCATTTATATGCTCCATAGCTGTTACGTGTGATTAGCCTGATCTCTACATGCACCATAGCTAACCAACGGTTAGCCTGACTTTATATGAACCATAGCTAACCAACGGTTAGCCTGACTTTATATGAACCATAGCTAATCACATGTAACTAGCCTGATCAAGTTCCCAAGCCGATCACATGTTAAAGCTAGTACTCACACACTTAGTCATAGAATTCTTGCTCATGGACATATTGTTTCTTTTCCTGCATTACTTACAGTATTTCCAGTACTTCTCTCATTGTACATTTCTCGTACTTATACATGCATCTGGTATATTTCCATCTAGAACTGCTACATAGTTTATGTCATTTATATAGAACTGCTATTTAGAGATGTACTTTGCTCCTTCCTGACTGGAAAATATTTTTCCAGACCGTGACCTTAGTAGACTGGTTTCCAGCACACTTGGGGGATTGGATGTTACTGATTGCAGGTATGATTATGTTGGGCTTGTGTTGTATTCTTTTATTCCTTCAAATTCCTATCGTGCTGCAGTTGTGATTGAGTATGTTGTTAATATTTTTAGCATAATCCGAGTCTCCTTATGGAGTTGGATACTAGTGTGAGATTATTTAGATAGTACTTGACCTAGACAGCGTTCTACCGCCGATGCTGCGGCGTAGGCTGGACGTACCCACGCACTCGTGCCCCTAAACCGGGTGCGGGTCGTGACACATTTTTAGTGGTGGCCCATGCAGGTCAAGACTTCGCAAGTTGTGCGATGTCGTGGTGGTGCGACGTTATAGTTGTACTACTACGTGCCTGCTGTAGAATATAGGACATAGGATACTAGGATGAGAGAGGATACTCAATCACAAATTCTTGAGAGATTCCTGGGACGACCCCTTGAGAATCTTATTCCAATTTAAATCTTTTTTCCCTTGATTTCGTCCGCTCTCGCTTGTTGTCACTGAACTTGATTCTTGTTGAGCAGTTTTTAAAATCTTGGTATCATTGTTGAGTTTGATTCTTGTTGACCAGTTGTTAACTTTAATTCCTGGTATCGTTGTTGAGTTGATTTCAAATTGAGATGAATTTTTACGGACTAGGATTTATGGTATCATCTGATGACATATATTGATGAGGACAGTGAGGAAGGTAAAACGTCTACTTTGGTTATGGAACCTAGAATTTATCGCAGCCATATTAGCTGTGGTGACGAGAACGTAGGAACCTGACTTGGATGTACGTACTATAGTTATGAAGCTTAGAGTCTTTCGCAGCCATACCGGTTGGCGTGGCAAAGATTCTAGACGACATGATTATAGAGTGCATACCTTAGTTACGAAACCTATCGTTTATCGCATCTATGCTTACTGGCGTGGCGAGGATTCTGAGTGTCATGATTTCAGACAGACGTGTATGATTATCAGGTTGTATCCTAAATTGGTTCTTAAAATATCATCTCAAGACTTATCTATTTCTGTTATTCCAGGACTTTGTTCCACCGCTTCTTTCTTTACTAGCAGTAAAGATACCTTCTGTCCTCAATTCAGTCTTTGAGCTCCTATTCCTTGAGGATTTCTTGTTAAGTATGATAATTAGTGGCTTGTAATTTTGTTTGTGTCTTGTATTAGTATTGACTGTGTTGCTAGTGAGTTGTAAGTGTTTCTTAGTTGGACATGTGAGCAGTAGGCTTTAATCTAGAGTTAGCCTTAGCATAGTACCTTGTACCAATGATTCTGGGAGTAGTGTCATTAGAGACTAAGAGTTGAGGAGAGTATAGAGTATCAGTGATAGTTCTCAGAGTTAGTATCAGAGCCAATTACCCGTCCTGGATAATCATGATTATGTAATTGAGTGATCTATGTAAACGATTAAGTATCCGGGAATTGTGTTAAGGATTTGTGGAGCATGATGTCCAATTTGATGATTGATATCGGAAATGTTAAAGGTAAGGAAATGTATATGTATAAAGGGTTTAATGAGATGTCATAAGTAGAGAAATATCAGGATTAGTAATGGAAGTTGTGAAGCGTATCACGGATTAGTTTAATAGGCTTTAAAGGATTGAAGGAAATACATATACAACCATCGAGATGAGGAACCATACACATACCCATGAGAGTAAAGAAGCATGAGTGTTATAGAGGATACAGGTGATCATGAGTCTAATGGGCTCGATGAGATAATCCATTAATGCAGTTAGTGATATAATACCAAGAGTGCTAATGATTCTATATCGAGGATTAGTTAAGGATGACGTTAATAACAGTAAGCACTCTGTGTGTTGATAATTAGATGATATACCAATTGACATAAATTGAAATCATGAAAGAAAACACAGTTGATGATAACTTTGATCATTGGAGGTAATAGTGCAAGTATATATTAAGCAGGTTCTTTCTTTTCTTTCCTCATGTTCTTGTTGTCTTCTGATTGATTGATACCTTAGTACCGTAGCTGGATGCATGAGTTCTTGTTATAATGTAGTTAGTAGTACCCCTGATACAGAGACTGCAATACCATGACAAGAGACACCATGATCATACATATTTCCCTTAGGTTGCATGTTGTATGGTTGTAGGTAGAATTCTCTTAGACTTGATTGTTGAGGATTTAACTGTAGTAAAGATCTATGACGAGGTTATGACTGACAAAAAGAGACAAGAGGATTAAATTTGTGAATGAGCATTAAATTAAATAAAGAATTTAGGGGTTGTTATAACGGAGTTGATGGATCATTAATTTTATGAAAATCGAGGTATGATTGAAATTCGAGGACAAACATTTACTTAAAGGGAGAATTAAGAAATTCACAGAGCCAAAAATTTGAGGATTTATTAATTTTAAGGAGGTCTTGATATGATTGAATTGAAAAAAAAAAAAAAAAAAAATTGAGAAATTTAAGAGATTATCATTTTATCTAGTTGATTGCAAGATAGAAATTTTATATAGTAGGAATGTTGCATTGAAGATACTAGAAGCATCGCATCGTTGAGTATTTGAGGAAAAAGAAAAGCAGGAAATAAAATCGTAAATGGAATAGTGTCAAATTAAATTCTTGGGATGAGGAGTTAGATTGGAATAAGCATCAATTGAATTTGAGTTAGATGATTGATGAGTGCTTAAAGTTAAATTTTGGGATGCAGATTTTTAAGTTTTATAAATATGCATTAATTGGATTTCAATTAAAAGGATTGGATAGTAAATTTTGTATTTAGTTATTTACTCAAAAATTTGAGGAGATTATGATACGACTGGAATTCAATTAAAATATTGAGGATTTGAGTAGTAAAAATTTTACATTGGGATAATAAATTCAGGGGATGAAAAAAAAAAATATTAGTTCAAAATTCGGAAACATTATACATACGGATAAAGAAATATGGAATGAAATGAAGCTCATGGTAAGGAAGATTATAATATAATTGATTATGGGATCATATAATTGAAGGTCGTAAGGTAAGATCATGGTATATTGAGGCTGTGATTTAAATTAAAATCTTGACCATGACAGTAACATTTGAAATCGAAGAAAATAATCGAGGTATAGTTGATGTTAAGATAAACAAACTCGAATTTGATGATAAGAATTTTGGGCAGGTAATAAATTTTGATTCGGAAATTCTAAGATTTAATAAAGTTTGTGGAATTTGAAACTTTTATAGATATTAGTTAAATGATGAATCACAAGATTGAGAAAAGTAAAATGAACGAGGATAAAAAGGAAGGATTATTTTCAGATGGTAGTAAAGACTATTTTTCCTAGAAATTAAGAGAGGCAATTAGATGTCTCTTGATTACATTCTGAAGGATGTATTTAATTTTCTTAAATCAAATTGTCGATCGTATCTTTCGAATTAGCTATAACTTTCATGTCTATATCATTCTTTATACTGGGTCTTCCTTGGTTGAGTTACTTTGGAAAGGTAATGTGCATTATTCCAATTATCTGTTTTTGTGATCGTGTCTACTTCCCAAAACCTAAAACTTTCTAGAGGATTCAAGGCCGAGCCATGATTCCTTCAAGTTATTCCTGTCTTAAACCATATTTTCTTTTCTTCATGTTTCCTTCTGTTTGGTAAATATTTTCCTCATAGAAATATTTTCTTCAATGATATATTCATCATTATGAACAACAAATGTTTTTCTATCCTAGTCATCCCTAAAATTTCGAGGACGAAATTTTTCTAAGGTGGATAGACTTGTAACCTCCGATTTCCAATTTCCAAAATAATTAAATTTTAATTTATTTTAAAATATCAAGTTTTATAAAATAATTCTCCTTGAAAATTTTTATTTGATTTTAGAAGGTAATTTAAAAATCTTTATAAAAATCATTTTTCCTAAATGACGATGTATTACAAAATAAATAAATAAATAATAATATATATATTTCTAGTTTCAAATATTTATTGGCTTGAATCATAAAATTATTGTTTTAACTAAACATTTATTTAAAAGACTAGTTGATAAAATAAAATAGATTT
Source organism: Iris macrosiphon (assembly GCA_036927795.1). Classification (NCBI taxonomy): domain Eukaryota; kingdom Viridiplantae; phylum Streptophyta; class Magnoliopsida; order Asparagales; family Iridaceae; genus Iris; species Iris macrosiphon. Next base: position 76,231,810 of record JAYESA010000006.1, read on the forward strand.
TTTGGGATAGTAAATAAATAAATGTCATACTTTCTAAGATTTTGCAAAATGTATTAATTAGTAGCAAATTGGAAATTTGCTAGCTTTCCTAAAAATATTTCTGAAAATATAATCTTTATTTTTATTTTTTTTATTTTTACAAATTTCCATTTCCTATTAACTAGCCCACACCCTCATTTCTCCCACATGAATTTATTCATGTATGATTCTGGGCCATTCATTATTGGGCCAACCCGCAACCCTTTATCCCACACCCTTCTCCCTATTTAAGTTCTCATTCTCACAATTTCCCAGAAACCCTAATTTTTAATTTATTGGCTAGCCCCCACAAATTTCCACAAGCCAAAGCCACCACCATTTTGTGTGCTCGTGTCCGTGTGTCCAGCATCCGTGTCAGCCGTGATGGCCTCGGGTCCGACCCCGGGTGTCCCACAGTCTCCATTCATTTCCTGTGTCCGGTTACAATATTACAACCTGATTTCCGTGTCCGACACACCCGGACACATCCACCCCCACCACAGCAGACACCCATTACCACATACATCATTCCTCGTCGTGTCCGACACAGGGGCATGATCACAGAACATCTACAGAGCGACCATCTGTTGTGTCCGACACTTCCCCACCAACCCTAAATCAATCGACACAGGAAATAACCTAACCCTAACCTAACCCCGGCGATCGCTGTGGCCGCCCAGATCCGCCGAGATCTCCACCGCTGTAGCCGAGCCTCGCCGTGGCCGCTGGGACGAAGCCGCCTCCTCAGACAGAACGCCGTCGCCCGAGACGCACACCCGCCGTCGTCGAGATCCCGCCGCCGCGTCGTCGAACTCAGCGCCGCTGCTCCCGAGAACCGCCACCGCCGCTGAGTCGTCGACCGCCGCTGCTCCAGAGAACCGCCACCGCCGAGATCGAAGCCGCCGCCGCCTCGAAGAACCCGCCTCCTCGAGCTCCACGCCGCTGCCCTCGAGCACCACGCCGCTGCCGCCTCGAGCTCCACGCCGCCGCCGCCCTGCCCGACGGACCCCCACCGCGCCGGCGAAGGGAATCCCCCCATGTGAGCCTCCCCTTTCCCTGCTTCCTTTCGTTCTCAGAGTGAAAAAATAGGGTTAGTTAAGTAATATAGTGATTTAAGTAATTAATTGTAAATAGTTAAGTAATATAGTGATTTAAGTAATTAATTGTAAATAGTTAAGTAATATAGTGATTTAATTAATTAATTGTAATTAGTTAAGTAATATAGTGAATTAATCAAATAGATTATTTGTAATTAGTTTAAGTAATCTATAATTAGTTAAATTAAAGTATAAATTAGTTAAATTATATTAATCAGTTTAGTTATAATTAGATTAATTAGTTAATTAATAATCAGTTAGTAATTTATTAATAAATTAGTTAATTTGTAATTAGTTTAGAAATTTATGTAATTTGTTTAGTAATTAAATATATTAGTTTAGTAATTTCATGTAATTAGTTAGTAATTAAAATATAAGTAGTTTTATTGTTTTAATGTATAAATCTAGTTATTTATTATGAGTAAATTTACTTATGTAATAATTAAAAAGGGTTTTTAATTATGTAAATAATAATTTTGCGGTTTTTATAATTAATTAAAAATATAGTTTTAATAATAAAAATAAGATAAATTGGTTATTTGGACTGGTAACTGAAATAACTAGAGATATATAAATATGATGGCTTTTACATAAATTCTAGTTTTATAAATAAACTTTTATTTGAAATTATTGTTCAAAATAATTTCGAAACGATTTATATACGTAAATACGCATTCCAGTGTATGTAATTGATTTGGTATATATGTATATATATTTTAGTATATGTATATAATTATTTTGGTATATATATATATGTATATATGTCTATTTTGGTATAATGATACATATGTTTAATCGGTATAATTTCATGTAGTATAAGTGTAATAAAACGTATTTTTATATATGAATTAATTGGCATCTGTACATATATATATAGTATAAATTTGAATTGGTAAATTAATATAGTATATTCTAAAATGATGTTAACAAAATATATGTATATTTAAACAGTGTTTTTGCATATATATGAGTATACGTATGGTTCAACTAGTATAAATCAGATATGTATTTAAAGGGCATATATATATATATATTGTAAATACATTAAATTGGTGCATGTATAAATATTGTAAGTATAATAAGTGTAATGTGTATTATATACGTATCCCTACTAGATGACCCTAGTTGACTAGAGCCATGCCTGGCAGAGCCCTGAGTTCATGTATTTGTGATATGTTAGTGTAGCACCTGATGCAAATGTGGTTTTGCTTGTGATATGTTTATATGACTGTTGGTTTACCCAGGGGACACTCTGGAACAGGACCTCGGTATTCACCAGCTAAGGACCAAAGGCGAGTACATTCTCTGATTAGTTTCTAATTTATGATATCTCCTATGTTCACTGTATCTAGTGTAAATATCCATGATCTTGACACGATGGTTACACGGATTGGTATACACGGATCTCGTCATGAGATGTTATTCCTTATTCATGGTGTAGCTTGTACGAGACTTGTTTCCTTGATATCTTGTGCATGTACAGACACTAATTCCCGGGGAGATTTGCTACCTTCCTAGGGAATCCTGTGCCATAGCGTACCATGATTGGATCTACTATACCAGTCGGGGGTTTGGGGAGTACTTTAGTGTAGATATGTGATCATACCCAACTTTATATGTACCATAGCTCACCCCACATCTCACGTCGGGTGTGGCCTGACCATTTATATGCTCCATAGCTGTTACGTGTGATTAGCCTGATCTCTACATGCACCATAGCTAACCAACGGTTAGCCTGACTTTATATGAACCATAGCTAACCAACGGTTAGCCTGACTTTATATGAACCATAGCTAATCACATGTAACTAGCCTGATCAAGTTCCCAAGCCGATCACATGTTAAAGCTAGTACTCACACACTTAGTCATAGAATTCTTGCTCATGGACATATTGTTTCTTTTCCTGCATTACTTACAGTATTTCCAGTACTTCTCTCATTGTACATTTCTCGTACTTATACATGCATCTGGTATGTTTCCATCTAGAACTGCTACATAGTTTATGTCATTTATATAGAACTGCTATTTAGAGATGTACTTTGCTCCTTCCTGACTGGAAAATATTTTTCCAGACCGTGACCTTAGTAGACTGGTTTCCAGCACACTTGGGGGATTGGATGTTACTGATTGCAGGTATGATTATGTTGGGCTTGTGTTGTATTCTTTTATTCCTTCAAATTCCTATCGTGCTGCAGTTGTGATTGAGTATGTTGTTAATATTTTTAGCATAATCCGAGTCTCCTTATGGAGTTGGATACTAGTGTGAGATTATTTAGATAGTACTTGACCTAGACAGCGTTCTACCGCCGATGCTGCGGCGTAGGCTGGACGTACCCACGCACTCGTGCCCCTAAACCGGGTGCGGGTCGTGACAAATATCATTAACCAGGATAATGCCTCCCCCGGTCATGATCTTGCAAGTCCTAAGAAAAGACTTAGCTACCAAACCATGCTTCAGAGCAAAAAAAACAGATACAAAACTATGGGAAGCACCACTATCAAATAAAGCTAAAGCTGGAATAGAATCAAGAAGAATAGAACCTGCGATGACATCTCCGGTGGGTTCATCCTCCTCAATGATCATAGCAAATGCTCGTCCCTGACGTGCACCTCCCTGCTGCTAATGTTGGACATAACGTTGCTGCTATGTCAGAAGTAGTCCCCTCGGCTGTACTGCAGGTGGTCTCGTCTATGCCCTCGGAGCTGAAGATGCTCCCTGAACTGCACGACTAGGACACTTTCTCGACTGATGCTCTTCAGTATCATAATACAAACAATCTCCTAGCCTTCTCCTGCAAACTTCCCAGATATGGCCGGGCTTCTTGCAGTAGTGGCAGGAAGCTTGCTGTAACTGTCTATGCTACTGTGGTGCCTGGTAAAAAGGCACCCTAGCTAGAGTCTGGTGCTGTTGTGGCTGATGGAAAGGTCTGGACTGGAAATGAGGATGTTTTACAGATACTGCACTGGTGTTGGCCCCCAGAAAAGAATCACGGTCTCTCTTGGGCTTCAAACCCAACTCTCGCTCAACCTTGCGTGCCTCCGCAAGTATCTCCAAGTATGTCTCATAAAAAGATTGAATAAGGATCTTCACTTCCCAGTTTAGACCCTCACGGAAACGAATAGCCCGAACCTCCGGCTCTCTCACCAAATACTCTATAAATTGGCTTAACCTGCCGAACTCCGTAACGTACTCCTCCACTGACATGCTCCCCTGAATGAGATTCTAGAACTGCCTCCCCATGTCTAGCCTGTCTGCCCGAGAGAAAAACTTCTTCTTGAATAGGTCCTTGAATACCTCCCAAGACTGCCCTGCGTCAACCAGAATCGGTTCATTCCTGAACCAAGTACGAGCGACGTTGAACAGTTGAAGTCCTACCGCCTCAACCTTCAGATCCCCAGAAAGATGGGACACCCTCATAAGATGCTCAATGTCCTCGAGCTAATCATCAGCATAGACGATGCCCTCCGTCCCCTTGAAGACCCTAGGCCCTAGCTTCTTGAAGTCCTGAATATTGCCTGGCCGAAGCTGAGCAACCTGAGGAACAACCTGCTGCTAGAAAGGAACTCCTCTCTCGACTACGACACGAGCAAGCTGATGAGCACTCTCGATGACCTGCCGAAGAACATCATTCTGCCTCTGATGTGCCTCAGACTGAGCCCTCTATGCCTCGAGCATCTCACGAAACAGTATAAACATCTGTGTCACCTCTGCTGGCACAGGAGGTGGAGGTGGAAGCCCCTTATATATAGTTGGCACAGTCCTCTGAGTAGGTGGTGGACCTCCGAAAGTAGATGACACTCCAATTACCGGAGAAGTGACTGGTGCAGGCCCTCGGGATGTCGCAGACCTCTCAGAAACTGCTCTCCCTGCTGCGATCTAGTCTTAGACGGCATCCTGAGACAAAAAAAAAGATGATCAATATGGCACATGATGTAAGATACTCAAGGAAAGGACAGTTTAAGAGATCAAGTATCAATATCAAAGGAGAATAGTTGAATGAAAAGAATTTTCTTAGATGTGATTGAGTATTCTCAGCCTATAGCCTACATCCTATATCCTATCGCAGGCTCGCAGTAGTACAACTAAATCGTCGTACTACTATATCATCGCATAACTTGCAAAGCTTGACCTGCATGGGCCACCACTAAAAATATGTCACGACCCGCACCCGAGATAAGGATGCAAGTCAGAAACAACGCCTATCCTACGCCGCAGAATCGACGGTAGAATGCTGTTTGGGTAATCCATCTAGCAATATAATGAACCACCAACAATGATAATATACTCAATCACAGATATAAGATGAAAACAAGCACAAATATGATAAAGAATAGAAATAGTCACATACAACTTATGAGTCTAAAATAATACATCAATGAGTCTGAAAGAATGCTAATAATAAGCTGGAGACAAATTCAGTACAACAAATACTAAGAAGGTACTAATCCCGGGTCATCTGTCTCAGCCGGGATAAGTCCCTCCTGAGCCAGGGTCTCTGACTCTAAACCCACAACATCCTGATGTCCATAATGTGTAGGGTACCACTCCTCAGTGTCATCTAGAAATAATATATCCAGTCAGAAAAGAAGTAGAATACATCTCTAACAGCAGTTCTAATCAATGATAAAAACTATGTAACAGTAAATAGATGTGAATATATAAGATGCACAATAGATACGAGAGATATACAATAAGGAAATACTATAATGAATACAATAATGAATAATATGACAATGAACAAGAATACTAATGACTAAGTGTATGAGTACTAGCTTTAACATGTGATCGGCTAATCATACGTGCGGTGTATGATTAACACTATTTACTGAATAATACTTGATACAATGAGGGTATGATCACATATCTACACTAAAGTACTCCCTACCCTCGACTGGTATAGTAGATCCAACCACGGTACGCTATGGCACGAGATTCCCCAACAAGATAGCTAGTCTTCCCAAGAATCACTGTCTGTATATGTACAAGATAATTAATAAAACAATGCTTGGACAAGATACACCATATATCAAGGAATAATATCTCATAACGAGATTCGGATATACCAATCCTTATAACCATCGTGTTAAGAGAACATGGATATCTACACTAGATACAATGAACATAGAGGATATCATAAATGAGAAACTATCAGAGAATATACCCGCATAAAGTCCAATAAATAGTCTCACAGATGTCTGATACGGTGCCTTAAAGACCTAGATATGGAATACAACATCAATACAAGATTCCAAAAGAAAATAAGTTAAACTAGTCAACTTCTAGGTCAACAAGTCAATTCTAAGTCAAAATTCAAACTAAGTAAACTCTAAGTCAACTATAGTCAAACTATGGTCAACTATGGTCAACTATATCAAACTATGGTCAACTACTTATTTCTAGGTTGCATGAGTCTAACGCAAAAATATTGGGTTAAAATACTAAAGTCTGGGTCATAAAAATTATATCTTAAGATACTAGAATACCGTATCTCTGGATACGTAAATCAATAGGTAAATCATCACAGACACATATCAAACAAGTATTAATTATATAAAATCCTAATTACAAACATTAAATAGATGCCTTGGTTTTGAACCAACTTGGTATCACAACGCTAAACCATAAACTTGATACCCAAACCCAATACCTTGGGTATTTCCAAATACCTTGATACTTACCTTGGTATCTCAAGGTAATACCCAATACTTTGCTTATACTAACTACCCGTAAATATATATACTAACAACTAAATATTAAATATATAATATACTAAAACATAATTAGAAAATTATGAACATATATACGTATATATTAATTACCATATATATATATATATTAAATACACTATAATTATATATAATGAAAACCGCAGAAGCGTTACTAAAGAGCTGTTGCTGCTATCGCAATTGCTGCTATTGCTGGTGGGAACTGCTGCTACTGCGATAGTTTTCCTGCTGTCGTCGTTGTAGGTGATGATACTGCTGCTTTTCTATGACAGTTTTCTGCTGCTGTCGCTAAACTGCTGTCGCTGCTGCTGTATGCTATTGCTGCTGCTGCTGTTTTGGCGACGCAACTGTCGCTATTGCGACTGCTGTTGTTGTATGCTATTGTTGTTGCTGCTGCTGTTTTGTTGACGCTGACCGTCGCCAAAGCTCCCTGCTCTCCCTCTATTTCTTATATATATATATACCCAATATATATATATATATGTCATGACCTGCACCCAATGTAAGGATGCAAGTCGGAAACCATGCCCAGCCTACGCCGCAAATATTATGAGCCGCCAAAAATAACAATAAACTCAATCACAGATATAAGATGGAATGAGAACGAATATAATAAAGAATAGAATAGTCACATACAACTCATGAGTCAAAAATAATATATCAATGAGTCTGAAAGAAGTACTAACAAATAAGCTGGAGACAAATCAAGTATAAAAGAATACTAAGAAACTACTAAACTCGGGTCATCTGTCTCAGTTGGGATAAGTCTCTCCTGAACCAGGGTCTCAGACTCTAAACCCACAACATCTTGAGGTCCATAATGTGTAGGGTACCAGTCCTCAGTGTCATCTGGGAAAAATATATCCAGTCAGGAAAGGAGCAGAGTACATCTCTAACAGTAGTTCTAATCAACGATAAAAACTATGTAACAGTAAATAGATATGAATATACAAGATGCATAATAGATTCAAGAGATACACAATAAGAAAATTCTGGAATAAATACAAGAATGAACAATATGGCAATGGACAAGATACTAATGTCTAAGTGAGTACTAGTTTTAACATGTGATCGGCTTAGGATCTTGCACAAGAGTATAATGGCCTGGCTGATCATACGTGCGGTGTATGATCAACACTCATAAGGAATAATACATGCACAAGGAGGGTATGAACACATATCTAAACTAAAATACTCCCCACCCCGACTGGTATAATAGATCCAACCATGGTATGCTATGGCACGGGATTCTCTAGAAAGGTAGCAAATCTCTTCGAGAATCAGTATCTTTACATGCACAAGATAACAAATAAAACAAGACTTACACAAAATACACCATATACAAGGAATAACATCTCATGACGAGATCCGGATATACCAATCCGTGTAACCATCGTGTCAAGAAACATGGATATCTACACTAAATACAATGAACATAGAGGATATCATAAACGAGAAACTATCAGAGATTGTACCCGCCTGAAGTCCAATGAATAGTCTCACAGATGTCTATTATGGTGCCTCGAAGACCTAAATATGGAATACAATATCAATACAAGGTTCCGGAAAGAAAATAAGTTAAACTAGTCAACTTCTAGGTCAACAAGTCAATTGTAAGTCAAAATTCAAACTAAGTCAACTCTAAGGTCAACTATGGTCAACTATGGTCAACTATGGTCTACTACCTAATTCTAGGTTGTACAAGTCTAACACAAAAATATTGGGTTCAAATACTAAAGTCTAGGTCACAAAACCATATCTTAAAATACTAGGATACCGTATCTCCGGATACGTAAATCCATAGGTAAAATATCACATACAAATGCCAAAATAATATTATTAAATAAATCTCAAAGACAACATCAATTAGGTACCTTGGTTTTGAACCAACTTGGTATCACAACATAAACCCATAATCTTGATACCCAAACCCAATATCTTGGGTATTCCCAATTACCTTGGTACTTACCTTGGTATCTCAAGGTAATACCCCAAACTTGTTTATACTAACTAACCATAATATACATATGCTATACTAATTTATACTTATACTACAATGCAATTAGCAATTTAGAAATATATTTACTTATATATTAAACAACAAATATATATATATATATATATATATATATATATATATATATATATATATATATATATATTATAGAAAATTTGCCAACTGTCACTAAAAATAGAGGTGAACTATCGCTGAATCTCCGATACTTTGATATGCTGCCAATTTAGTGACGGTTCTGCTCCGTTGCTAATTTGTTGTCGCTGCTGCTGCTGAATGTTCCTGCTGCTGCTGCTGCTTTGGCGACGGGTTTCTGCCGTCGCTAAACTGTTGTCGCCGCTGCTGCTGAACGCTGCTGCTGCTGTTCTGCTCTATTGCGACGCTGCTGTGGTTGTCGCTTTTGCTGCTGTTGCCTGCTACAGCGGCTGCTGCTGCTGTTGCAAATTCGCTGCTGTCGCCTTTGCTGCTGTCGCTAAAACCATTATATATATATATATATATATATATATATATATATATATATATATACTTATACATACCACTATATAATATATACTTACACCTAATACATGCAACTATTACATATAAATATACATACACTCATACTCCTCATATACATATATATATATATGTAGTAAACATATGTATATACATAACACCATATCTAATTGCATATACATATAGCTTATACTTATAAGATATATATATATGTACATAATATTACATATAAAAATATAGTATTATATATATATATATACATAGCTACCCTCAAATAAAATATGTACATAATAAATACATGGTAACATACACACATACATTGTATTATGTATATATATAACTATACATATATGTTTACCTATACGTAATCATAAAATAATATGTAACACACATTATATAAATAGGAATATAACAACATATAATTATCTATTGAACATATGCATATCTATACATACTAATATATATAATTATACTTACAATTAGAAAAATAGCCACCTAACAATATATACACTTATAGTACATACATAGATATATAGATCTAAGACACAATATTATGTAAATATAATTACGCACAATATATATATATATATATATATATATATATATATATATATATATATATATATATATATATATATATATATATATATATATATATATAATTTTATATCATAATGATAAGAGAAATAGATCTACAATTTAAATTATACAAACACATGGATCGTATCACCCCGTATCCCACTAGATCTAGGATACGCTTGCGACACGAGTCCTTCAAATATCCAAACGTACCCCGAAGTACACGAGCAAGTCATATATATTATTTACGAACAATACGAAGAGTCAAATATAATTCTACGTGTCCGTGTCAAAATATAACATGTACAAAGTCCCGTATCGGAGAGAAAACCCCCAAATCAACACGTATCACCAAATTGTTGTGATACGATCAACACGTACCCAATTGTGGATACGACACTAGCCCCAAACACACAAGCACATGCTAAATTGATCTATAGAACCAATTGACACACACAATAAATGTCAATCTCGAAATTTCTCCAAAATTGACACAAAAAAGTACCATAACTTTCACAATAGGCCTCCTATGAACACAATACCAAATCCTATGGGTAGCCTATGCATATGGGTTGATTTTTCATGATTAAATCTCAGATTTAGAAACTAAATTAAGGGGAAAAACTGAATTGTACCTATTGGGAGATGGATTCCCAAAAAAATCTCTAAATGTGATAAAATTGGCGTCCAACTTGTAGATCCTTGCTCCTCTTTGTAGATCCTTACTTCCTACTTCTAGATCCTTGCTTAACTAGCCTTCAATGGTTATTTGGAAAGGAATTGGGGTAAAATTTGGTAGGAAAATGAAGTGGGAATGAAGAAATTTGGTTGAAAAAAATTCTAGATCTAGTTTCCAAATGAAAAGATGAGAGAGAAATAATTCTCCCCCTCTATATAGGTCGGCCCCTCTTTCCCCTCCCTCAAGCTACTATGAATTGTCCAATATACCCCTTGGGGCCTCTCATGAAGAAATAATTAGGGAATGAAGCTTCTAGTCTAATGGTTTAATTAATATAATCCATCTCATAAACAATGGGCCTTCTAAATGGGCTAATTTCTAACAATTAATTCATGTTGGTCCATGAGTCTAAACTAAACTAGTTAGGTCCACTAACACAAGTCCAAAATAAATAACTAACATATAACAACAATTAAATAATACAACAAATTATTATTATCAAGCCCAATATCTAATTAAATATAAAATTATAAAAATACCCTTTCTTAGAAAATGTGGTAGTGACAAGTCTACCCTCCTTAAAATAATTTCGTCCTCGAAATTCAAAGATGAAAACTACCCCCAAAAAATAATAGATCATAACAAAAGAACAGAACTAAGAACATAATTAACTATGAAAGAACATAACATAAAAGGAAAGAATATACCTCAAGGCACAAACAAATATGGAAAACACTCTCGTATTTCATCCTCTCTCTCCCAAGTAGACTCCCCCAGAGAGTGATGCCTCCATGCGACGCACACCAAAGGAATAGTCTGGTTCCTCAGTACCTTCTCTCTCCGATCCAGAATCTCAACTAGCTGCTCTGGATAGCTAAGAGTAGGGCCCACCTCTATCTCCAAGTGTTCCAATAAATGACTAGGATCCACCACGTATCATCTCAACTGCGATACATGAAATACGTTGTGCACTTCCTCCAATACAGGTGGCAAGTTTAGCCTATAAGCAACTGCACTGACCCTCTCCAGAATAGTGAAGGGTCCGATGAATCCCCGACTAAGCTTTACGCCTCCACCGAAGCGAATCGTGCCTCGTGTCGGAGAAATCCTCAGAAACACCAAACCACCCACCTAGAACAAAATACAACCTTAAGAACTTAATCTATAACAAACAACCAATAACAAGTACAAAACAAAAATCTAAATAATACCTCGAACTCCAAAGGTCTCCGGTGGCTATCGGCCCAATGCCGCTGTCTGTCTTGCGCCACAAAAAGTCTGTCTCTGATCAACTGAACCTTCTCCACTGCATCCACAACCATCTATGGCACAAGCAAAACTCTCTTTCCAACATCGTCCCATGAAAAGAGAGTACGACATCTCCGACCGTACAGAGCTTCAAAGGGTGACATCTCTATACTAGCCTGGTAGCTGTTGTTATAAGCAAACTCTACCAAATAGAGATGGTCCTCCCAAGAACCTCCAAAATCTAGTACACAAGTGCGCAACATATCCTCGAGAGTCTGAATAGTCCTCTCTGATTGTCCATCTGTCTGGGGATGATATGCAGTACTGAACTTGAGCTGAGTGCCAAAACTCTCCTACAAACTCTTCCAGAAATAAGAAGTGAAATGACTATCCCGATCTGAGACTATGCTGACGGGAACTCCATGTATCCTAACGATCTGTCTCACATACATCTCTGCCAGCTTCTCCGTAGACAAACCCACCTTGAAAGGCAAAAAGTGGGCCGACTTGGTCAACCTATCAACGATGACCAAAATTGCATCTTTTCCACCTGGAGATCGTGGAAGTCCGGACACAAAATCCATAGTAATGTGCTCCCACTTCCACTCTGGAATGGATAATGGCTGAAGTAAACCTCCTGGCCTCTGCCTCTCGGCTTTCACCTGCTGGCACACTAAGCATCTGGATACAAACTGTGCCACTTCCCTCTTCATGTCATACCACCACACACTCTCTCGCATATCCCGATACATCTTGTTGGCACCTGGATGCAAGGAATACTGAGAGCGATGCGCTTCCTGTAATACCTTCTCATGCATCTCCCCACTAGGCACACACAATCTAACTCCATGCCTCAAAGGTCCATCCTCAGCAATGGTGAAATCATCCTCCAATCCTGCTCTCACTTGAGCTTTGATGCTCCTTAGAGATATATCCTTATACTGTGCTGCCTTGATCTTGTCCATCAAATCTGAATGTATCTGCAATCCCCATATCTGTATAGCACCACCAGGAACTATCATCTCAATGCCCAACCTCTCCAAGTCCTCCAGCAAATATCGATCCTGCGTCAAGAACATAGCTACCAGATACCTACTCAAAGCATCAGCAACTATATTAGCTTTTCCAGGATGATACTGCAAAGATATATCAAAATCCTTCATCAGCTCCAACCACCGACGCTGCCTCATATTCAACTCCTTCTGCGTGAAAACGTACTTCAAGCTTTTGTGGTCTGTGAAGATCTACATACGCTCTCTGTGCAAATAATGTTTCCACAACTTCAGAGCGAAGATGACTGCTGCCAACTCTAAATCATGGGTAGGATAGTTATTTTCATGAGGACGCAATTGCCTGGATGCATAAGCAACACTTTTCCTATAAATAGTGAAACCTCCAGACCCTGATTGCAACGTCAAAATAGGAGCAGACGTCAACCTCTTCTTCATTTCCTCGAAAGAAACCTGGCAATCCTCTGTCCAAATAAACTCTACATCCTTCCTGGTGAGTCTGGTCATCGGCTCGGCAATCCTCGAAAAATCCTGCACAAACTTCATGTAGTAGCCTGCAAATCCCAAGAAACTCCTGATCTCTGCTACCGAACTTAGGGTCTTCTAAGATTCCACTGCTGCGATCTTCTTCTGATCCACTGAAATACCATCACCAGTCATAACATGCCCCAAGAATTCTACCTTGTCCAAGAAGAACTCACACTTGGATAACTTCCCATACAGCTTCTCCTTTCTCAGCACATCCAACACAATCCTCAAATGCTCCCCGTGCTCCTCTGGTGTCTTCGAGTATATGAGTATGTCATCGATGAACACCACCACGAACTTGTCAAGGTACTGATGGAACACCTTGTTCATCAAGTTCATAAATACCGCCGGTGTATTAGTCAAACTAAATGGCATCACCATAAACTCGTATTGACCATACCCAGTTCTAAAAGCAGTCTTCGATATATCCTCCGACTTCACCTTCACCTAATGGTAGCGTGATCTCAAATCTATCTTAGAAAATACCTTGGCACCACTCAACTGATCGAACAGATCATCAATCCGTGGCAAAGGGTACTTATTCTTGATAGTGAGATTATTTAATGCCCTGTAATCAATGCACATACGCACCGATCAATCCTTCTTCGGTACAAACAATATCGGGGCTCCCCACGATGAAGAACTCGATCTGATAAATCCCTTATCCTGCAATTCGTCCACCTGTTTCTTCATCTCGACCAACTCGCTGTGTTTACTCTATAGACATATTGGGAAATTGGTTCTGCACCTGGCACCAAGTCTATAGAGAATTCAACATATCAATCTAGTGGCAACCCTGACAATTCCTCAGAAAATATATCCAAGAACTCTGCTATCAATGGATGTGGTAACTCCATGTCTTCCACCATAGCTCCATAAATAATGCCTTCTCCCTGCTCTACAGCTCCTCTAGCAAACTCGAACTCTGGCTCTCCCGACGGACCAAACAAAACTCTACCTCCTCTACAATCTATGCTAGCACGGTGCCTACTCACCTAATCCATCTCGAGTACAATATCGTAGCTCGGAAGTGGCATTACAAGTAGACACACACTCAACTCCTGGCCTCCCAGAATAACTCTCCGATCCTTGCAAATATCATTAACCAGGATAATGCCTCCCCCAGTCATGATCTTGCAAGTCCTAAGCAAAGACTCAGCTACCAAACCATGCTTCAGAGCAAAAGAAACAGATACAAAACTATGGGAAGCACCACTATTAAAAAAGCTAAAGCTGGAATAGAATCAAGAAGAATAGAATCTGCGATGACATCTCCGGTGGGTTCATCCTCTTCGACGGTCATAACAAATGCTCATCCCTGACGTGCACCTCCTTGCTGCTGATGGTGGACATAACGTTGCTTCTGTGTCGAAAGCGGTCCCCTCGGTTGTACTGCAGATGGTCTCGTTTGTGCCCTCGGAGCTGAAGCTACTCCCTGAACTACACGACGAGAATTGGAAGGACACTCCCTCAGATGATGCCCTTCAGTACCATAATACAAACAAACTCCCAACCTCTTCCTGTAAACTTCCCAGATATGGCCGAACTTCTTGTAGAAGTGGCAGGAAGATTGCTGTAACTATCTCTGCTGCTGCGGTGCTCGGTAAAAAGGTGCCCTAAATGGAGTCTGGTGCTGCTGTGGCTGCTGGAAAGGCCTGGACTAGAAATAAGGATGTTTTGCAGATACAGTACTGCTGTTGGCCCCCAGAACAGAATCACGGTCTCTCTTGGTCTTCAAACTCAACTCCCGCATAACCTTGCGTGCTTCCACAAGTATCTCCAAGTATGCCTCATAAAAAGACGGAATGAGGATCTTCACTACTCAGTTTAGACTCTCACAGAAACGAATAGCCCGAACCTCCGGCTCTCTTACCAAATACTCTACAAATTGGCTCAACCTGTCGATCTCCGCAGCGTACTCCTCCATATACATGCTCTCCTGAATGAGCCTCTCGAACTGCCTCCCCAAGTCTAGCCTTTCTGCCCAAGCGAAGAACTTCTTCTTGAAAAGGTCCTTGAATACCTCCCAAGACTGTCCTGCGTCAACCAGAACTGGCTCATTCCTGAACCAAGTATGAGCGATGTCGAACAGTTGAAGTCCTACCGCCTCAACATTCAGATCTTTAGAAAGATGGGACACCCTCATAAGACGCTCAATGTTCTCGAGCCAATCATCAGCATAGACGATGCCCTCCGTCCCCTTGAAGACCCTAGGCTCCAGCTTCTTGAAGTCCTGGATGTTGCCTGGCCGAAGCTGAGCAACCTGAGGAACAACCTGCTGCTAGACCGGAACTCCTCTCTCGACTACGGCACGAGCAAGCTTATGAGCACTCTCGATGCCCTGTCGTAGAACGTCGGTCTGTCTCTGATGTGCCTCTGACTGAGCCCTCTGTGTCTCGAGTATCTCACGAAATAGTATAAATATCTGTGTCACCTCTGCTGGCACAGGAGGTAGAGGTGGAAGCCCCTCAGATACAGCTGGCACCGTCCTCTGAGTTGGTGGTGGACCTCCGAAAGCAGCTGATACTCCAATTACTGAAGAAGTGACTGGTGCAGGCCCTCGGGATGTCATAGACGTCTTAGAAACTGCTCTCCCCTGCTACGATCTAGTCTTAGGCGGCATCCTGAGACAAAGCGAAAGAAGGATCAATATGGCACAAGATATAAGATGCTCAAGGAAATGACAGTTTAAGAGATTGATATCAATTATCAAAGGAGAATAGTTGAATCAAAAGAATTTTCCTAGATGTGATTGAGTATTCTCAGCCTATAGCCTATATCCTATATCCTATCGCAGGCTCGCAGTAGTACAACTAAGTCGTCGCACTACCATGACATCGCACAACTTACGAAGCCTGATCGGCATGGGCCACCACTAAAAATATGTCATGACCCGCACCCGATGTAAGGATGCAAGTCGGAAACCACGCCCAGCCTACGCCGCAGAATCGGTGGTAGAACGCTATCTGGATAATCTATCTAGCAATATTATGAGCCACCAAAAATAACAATAAACTCAATCACAGATCTAAGATAGAACGAGCACGAAATTGATAAAGAATAGAATAGTCACATACAACTCATTAGTCAAAAATAATATATCAATGAGTCTGAAAGAAGTACTAACAAATAAGCTGGAGATAAATCCAGTACAAAAGAATACTAAGAAACTACTAAACTTGGGTCATCTGTCTCAGTTGGGATAAGTCCCTCCTGAACCAGGGTCTCAGACTCTAAACCCTTAATATCTTGAGGTCCATAATGTGTAGGATACCAGTCCTCAGTGTCATCTGGGAAAAATATATCCAGTCAGGAAAGGAGCAGAGTACATCACTAACAGTAGTTCTAATCAATGATAAAAACTATGTAACAGTAAATAGATGTGAATATACAATATGCACAATAGATACAAGAGATACACAATAAGAAAATACTGGAATAAATACAAGAATGAACAATATGGCAATAAACAAGAATACTAATGTCTAAGTGAGTGAGTACTAGCTTTAACATGTGATCGGCTTGGGAACTTGCACAAGAGTATAATGGCCTGGTTGATCATACATGCGGAGTATGATCAACACTCACAAGGAACAAGACATGCACAAGGAGGGTATGATCACATATCTACACTTAAATACTCCCCATCTCCGACTGGTATAATAGATCCAACCATGGTATGCTATGGCACAGGATTCTCTAGGAAGGTAGCAAATCTCCCCAAGAATGAGTGTCTGTACATGTACAAGATAACAAATGAAATAAGACTTACATAAGATATACTATATACAAGGAATAATATCTCATGACGAGATCCGGATATACCAATCCGTGTAACCATCGTGTCAAGAAACATGGATATCTACACTAGATACAATGAACATAGAGGATATCATAAACGTTAAACTATCAGAGAATATACTCGCCTGAAGTCAAGTGAATAGTCTCACAGATGTCTGATATGGTGCCTCGAAGACCTAGATATGGAACACAATATTAATACAAGGTTCCGAAAAGAAAATAAGTTAAACTAGTCAACTTCTAGGTCAACAAGTCAATTGTAAGTCAAAAGTCAAACTAAGTCAACTCTATGGTCAACTATGGTCAACTATGGTCAAACTATGGTCAACTATGATCTACTACCTAATTCTAGGTTGCACAAGTCTAACACAAAAATATTGGGTTCAAATACTAAAGTCTAGGTCACAAAACCATATCTTAAAATACTAGGATACCGTATCTCCGGATACGTAAATCCATAGGTAAAATATCACATACAAATGCCAAAATAATATTATTAAATAAAATCTCAAAGACAACATCAATTAGGTACCTTAGTTTTGAACCAACTTGGTATCACAACATAAACCCATAATCTTGATATCCAAACCCAATACCTTGGGTATTCCCAATTACCTTGGTACTTACCTTGGTATCTCAAGGTAATACCCCAAACTTGTTTATACTAACTAACCGTAATATACATATGCTATACTAATTTATACTTATACTACAATGCAATTAGCAATTTAGGAATATATTTACTTATATATTAAATACCAAATATATATATATATATATATATATATATATATATATATATATATATATATATATATTATAGAAAATTTGCCAACTGTCACTAAAAACAGAGGTGAACTGTCGCTGAATCTCCGATACTTTGATATGCTACCAATTTAGTGACGGTTCTGCTCCGTTGCTAATCTGTTGTCGCTGTTGTTGCTGAATGTTCCTGCTGCTGCTGCTGCTTTGGCGACGGGTTTCTGCCGTCGCTAAACTATTGTCGCCGCTGCTGTTGAACGCTACTGGTGCTGTGCTGCTCAGTTGCGACGCTGTTGCGGCTGTCGCCTTTGCTGTTGTTGCCTACTACAGCGGCTGCTGCTGCTATTGCGACTTCGCTGCTGTCGTCTTTGCTGCTGTCGCTAAAACCATTATATATATATATATATATATATATATATATATATATATATATATATATACTTATACAAACCACTATATGATATATACTTACACCTAATACATGCAACTATTACATATAAATATACATACACTTATACTCCTCATATACATATATATATGTAGTAACATATGTATATACATAACACCATATCTAATTGCATATACATATAGCTTATACTTATAATATATACATATATGTACATAATATTACATATTACAATATAGTATCATATATATATACATAGCTACCCTCAAATAAAATATGTACATAATAAATACATGGTAACTACACACATACATAGTATTATGTATATATATAACTATACATATATGTTTACCTATACATAATCATACAATAATATGTAACACACATTATATAAATAGGAATATAACAACATATAATTATCTGTTGAACATATGCATATCTATACATACTAATATATATAATTATACTTACAATTAGAAGAATAGCCACCTAACAATATATACACTTATAGTACATACATAGATACATAGTTCTAAGACACAATATTACGTAAATATAATTACACAATAATATATATATATATATATATATATATATATATATATATATATATATATATATATATATAATTTTATATCACAATGATAAGAGAAATAGATCTATAATTTAAATTACACAAACACATGGATCGTATCACCCCGTATCCCACTAGATCTAGGATACGCTTGCGATAGGAGTCCTCCACACATCCAAACGTACCCCGAAGGACACGAACAAGTCATATATATTATTTACGAATAATACGAAGAGTCAAATATAATTCTACGTGTCCGTGTCAAAATGTGACATGTACAAAGTCCCGTGTCGGAGGGAAAACCCCCAAATCAACACGTATCACCAAATTATTGGGATACGACATACACGTACCCAATTGTGGACACGACACTAGTGCCAAACATACAAGCATATGCCAAATTGATCTATAGGACCAATTGACACACACAACAAATGTCAATATCGAAATTCCCCCAAAATTGACACAAAAAGCACCATAACTTTCACAATAGGCCTCCTATGAACATAAAACCAAATCCTATGGGTAGCCTATGCATATGGGTTGATTTCTCATGGTTAAATCTCAGATTTAGAACCTAAATTAAGGGAAAAAACTGAATTGTACCTATTGGGAGATGGATTCCCAATAAAACCTCCAAATGTGATAAAATTGGCCTCCAACTTGTAGATCCTTGCTCTTCTTTGTAGATCCTTGCTTCCTCCTTCTAGATCCTTGATCCATTAGCCTTCAATGGTGATTTGGGAAGGAATTAGGGTAAAATTTGGTAGGAAAATGAAGTGAGAATGAAGGAATTTGGTTGAGGGAAATTCTAGATCTAGTTTCCAAATGAAAAATGGAGAGAGAAATAATTTCCCCCCTCTATATAGGCCGGCCCCTCTTTCCCCTCCCTCAAGCTACTATGAATTATCCAATATACCCCTTGGGGCCTCTCATTAAGAAATAATTAGGGAAGGAAGCTTCTAGTCTAATAGTTTAGTTAATTTAATCCATCTCCTAATCAATGGGCCTTCTAAATGGGCTAATTTCTAATAATTAATTCAAGTTGGTCCATGAGTCTAAACTAAACTAGTTAGGTCCACTAACACAAGTACAAAATAAATAACTAACATATAAAAACAATTAAATAGTACAACAAATAATTATTATCAAGCCCGATATCTAATTAAATATGAAATTACTAAAATACCCTTTCCTAGAAAATATGGTAGTGACAATATATATATATATAATATATATATACTAAAATATGTATATAATTACAACTAATAAATATACACACCCACATACTCCTCTCATACATATATATATACATAATAACTACATAGTAATATACCATACATATATATATATATATATATATATATATATATATATATATATATATATATATATATATATATATATATATATATATATATATAGCAACAAATGTATAACAACACACATACGTATACACAATATATAACATACAATAATATGTATACATATCATATATATATATATATATATATATATATATATATATATATATATATATATATATATATATATATATATATATATATATATATATATATATATATATATATATATATATGTGTGTGTGTGTGTGTGTGTGTGTGTGTGTGTGTGTGTGTTGTATATACTATAATAGTTAGTAGATCTTACATATGTAGAATAATAACTACATAATATACAACACACACACATATATATACATATATATATATATATATATATATATATATATATATACATATATATATATATATATATATATATATATAATAGAAACATAGATCTATGATATTTAATAAATAAATATATATAACAACATTATATATACATATAATTACACATCATAATAGCTAAGAACAAAAGAGAATTAGATCTAAAATTAAATTTTACAAACACATGGATCGTATCACCCCGTATCCCAGTAGATCTAGGATACGCTTGCGACACGAGTCCACCACACATCCAAACGTACCCCAAAAGACACGAGCAAGTCCAATATATTATTTATAAACAATACGAAGAGTCAAACACAAATTTATGTATCCGTGTCAAAATATGACATGCTCAAAGTCCCGTATCGGAGGAAAAACTCCCAAATCAACACATATCACCAAATTATTAGGATACGACCTACACGTACCCAATTGTGGACACGATACTAGCCCCAAACACACAAACATGTGCCAAAATGATCTATAGGACCAATTGACACACACAAAAATTGTCAATATCTAATTCTTCCAAAATTGACACAAAAAGTACCATAACTTTCTTAATAGGCCTCCTATGAACATAAAACCAAATTCTATGGGTAGCCTATGCATATGGATTGCTTTCTCATGGTTAAATCTCAGATTTAGAGCCTAAATTAAGGGAAAAAACTGAATTATACCTATTAGGAGATGGATTCCTAATGAAACCTCCAAATATGATGAAATTGGCCTCCAACTTGTAGATCCTTGCTCCTTTTTGTAGATCCTTGATCCACTAGTCTCCAATGGTGATTTGGGAAAGAATTGGGATAAACTTTGGTAGGGAAATAAAGTGGAAATAAAGGAATTTGGTTGAGAAAAATTCTAGATCTAGTTTTTAAATGAAAAGAGGAGAGAGAAACAAATTCCCCCCTCTTTAATAGGCCGCCCCTCCTTTTCCCTTCCTTAAGTCACTATGTAATGTCCATTATATCCCTTGGGCCTCTCATGAAGAAATAATTAAGGAGGAAAGCTTCTAGTCTAATAGTTTAATTAATTTTAATCATCCTCCTAATCATTGGGCTTTCTAAATAGTCTCAAATCTAACAATTAATACATGTTGGTCCATGAGTCTAAAGTAAACTAGTTAGGTCCACTAACATAAGTCCAAAGTAAATAACTAACATCTTACAACAAATAAATAATATAACAAATAATATTTATCATGCACAATATTTAATTAAATATAAAATTACTAAAATATCCTTTCCTAGAAAATGTGGTAGTGACAGACATTTATTGGCAGATCTTGATAGTTTGGGCATTGAGGCATTAGTTCCTGGAGTCGCAGCACAGATATGGGGACTTCAGGTTCAGTCAGAGCTGATGGACCGGGTCAGAGCCAGACAGTATGAGGATGAATCTCTGAGGAGCATCATAGCACAGGTCCAGATCGGGTTGGCATAGGACTTTATCGTCGCAAATGATGGATCATTGCGACACGGTGCCAGGTTATGTATACCGAGAGGAGCATTGTACGAGGAGATTCTGCAGGAGGCACATTGTTCTCATACAACAACAACTACCAAGCCATCATTGAGATATCACCATTCGAGGCATTGTATGGACGGAGATGCCGTATTCTGTTATCCTGGGATGATGTTGGTGATAGAGGTTTATTGGGACCAGATATGGTAGTAGATGCAGCCGAGAAGGTGAAGCTTATCAGGGACAGACTTCGAGTGGCGTAGGACAGGCAGCGGCATTGGGACGATAACCAACGGAGATATTTGGAGTTTGAGGTATAGCTTTAGTTTGTTTTGCTTGTGTTTGATTGTTGTTTGTTAGAGTGCTAAGGTTGTGTTTCGTGCTAGGTTGGCGGTATGGTTTTCTTGAGGATTTCTTCTACACGTGGCACGATTCATTTCGGTGGAGGCGGCAAGCTTAGTCCACGATTCATCGGACCTTTCAGTATTCTTGAGAGGGTCGGTGCAGTTTTATGCAGACTAGACTTACTACCTGTATTGGAGGGAGTGCACAACGTATTTTATGTGTCGCAGCTGAGACGGTAGCAGATTCCAGTCATGTGTTGGATCACTCGAAGATAGATGTGGGTCCTACTCTTAGCTATCCAGAGCAGCCAGTGGATATTCTGGATCAGAGAGAGAAGGTATTGAGGAACCAGATGATTCCTTTGGTGCGCATCACATGAAGGCATCACTCACCAGAAGAGAGTACCTAGGAGCGAGAGACCGAGATGCACGAGATATCCATATCTGTTCGAGCCATGAGGTATAATTCTTTCTTGTATTGTATTATTTGCTTTTGGTAGTTAGTTTCTTTCTTAATTTCAAGGACAAAATTTTTCTAAGGTGGGTAGGATTGTCACCCTCATATTTTCATTTAAGGGTACTTTGGTAATTGACATGGGTAATTTTAATTTTAGAATTTATTTGTATTTAAATATTATGCATGCATGATTATTTAATTGTTGTATTAATTATTGATTGTTATTATAAATTTATTTTAGACTTGTGTAGTGGACCTAACCTAATTATTAGATGCATGAACCAACTTTTTAGATGAGTTTAGATTGAGCCCATAAATTAGGCCCATTGATTATGAGGTTGTATTAATTAGTGTAACCATTAGACTAGAACCTTTCCTCCCTAATTAGTTTCTTCATAAGAGGCCCCAAGGGGTAAATGAGATATTTCATATTGCATGGAGAGGGTGTATATGGCCGGCCCTAGAGTGAGGAGAGAGAGTGCTCATTTTATTTCAATTTCTAATTCCTTTAGATCTATATTCTTCCCGCTTCCAATTTCCTTTATTCCCTCATCAATTCTCTATCTATTCTTCACAAATTCCTTCCCTATTATTCATTGGAGGCTTCTATATCAAGGATCTACAAGAAAGAAGCAAGGAGCAAGAAGGGGGAGGCCAAGATCTACAAGGAGAGGAGCTACTTTGCATTTGAAGACTTTTCATTAGAAATTCATCTCCCAATATGTACAATTCAGTTTTTTCCCTTATAATATACTCTAGATCTGATATTTAACCATGAGAAACTAACCCACATTCATAGGCTACCCATAGAAATTGGTTTTAGGTTCATCGGAGACCTACGGTGGAAGTTATGTGCATTTTGGTGCCAATTTTGGGGGAATTTCGAGATTGGCACATGAGGTATTTGTTATTTGGTCTAATAGATCAAATTAACATATGATTATTTGTTTGTGACTAGTATCATATCCATAATTGGGTACGTGTAGGCCGTATCTCGTTAATTTGACGAAACGGATAAATCTGGGGGGTTTTCTCCGACATGGGACCTTGTGCATATCACATTATGACACGACACGTAGTTGATCTAATTACTATATGTATTATTCATATTTAGTGTATTAGACTTTCTTGTGTCCTCCGGGATGTGTTTGGTTATGTGTTGGAGCTGTATCACAAGTGTATAATAGAGTTAGTGTGATACGTGTGCGGTGCACTCCACGTGTTTGGTATTTTGCTCTCATATCTATATGTACATATGTATTTATATATCTATATAATATTTATGTAGTATATATTTGTATATCATGGTGTTGTCATAATCCGTACCCGATATAGGGACACGAGTACGTGGGTACGTCCAGGCTACGCCGCAGCATCGGCGGTAGAACGCTATCTAGGTCACAATACTAACTAATCAAGCTCACACGAGTATCCAACTCCATAAGGAGACATAGATATCATAATATAATATGGAAATACTCAATCATAGAAACTAAAGCACGATAAGATATCGGAGAAAATAAATAAAATACAACACAAGTCTAAACAACAATGTTACACCCCAGTCCCAAAATACGTAGGACTAGGACACGTAAGTATGCCAGCCGCATGTATATGGCAACTCCAATATATAGAAACCATAACACATGCGTATGTTGTATTATGAACAATAATTCATAAGTGGTAAAAAAACTATCACAAGTCATAATGTATAATCTAATCTCATCCACAATAATCAATGAATAAATGAATAACCAATAACTATGTAACTAGATCTCAATATGAAGTATCAAAGGATGACAGTCGGATGAAAACAAATCCACTGCCGAACTCGAATATAAAAGCAAACACCATAATATAAGTACAACAACCAACAATCACTGAGACTCAAAGAAAGGACTCCTCGGAACAAAAGTAACCAGTCCGGATCTACGCTCCTGCGAATACTCATGAACATCTACACCTGGAAAGGGACCAGGTCCTCAGAGGGACATTACAAGATATATAGAAGCATGCCATATATAAATACTGAATAAAATAAAATAAAGGGTGTGCTAACCATCTAAGTGAATGCAATGTGAGGACAACTTTGGTACGTATGGGTAGGCGTAGGCATAACGTCCACACTCCAAAGAGAGTAGCATCTGTATAGTATATCGTCTATATCGCTCCGAGGAATGTGGCATCAGTATAGTATATCGTCCATATCACTCCGAATAACGTGGCATCAGTATAGTATATCGTCCATATCGCTCTGAAGAACGTGGCATCAGTATAAAGGACGTCATTAGATCTGTGGCTCCTCCGGATACTACGGATTCCAATGTGTGTATCCCATACGCCTACTAGTTGTCCTCCCTGTCCAATGTAGATATACAAGTCGAATACTCGACGTGCATACCATGTATCTATATGCCAAGTCTACTAATTATATATCCTGAATTACGTACTAAACCATGATGCATGTCACACGCACTGATAGCTAGTCGGGTACGCGAACCCGCACCCCAATATGAATTTGTCACCTTGAAACGTGTAAGAGTGTCAGGTCTCGGAAGATATCAGAGTACCCTTCCAATGGGGTGAGTCTGCTAGTGACTAGGTCAAGTATACTACTCATCGATGTACTCGTCGACTGCACCCGAGTCAATCTTGGATGCGCACAGTTATATAAAATAAAACAACAAGATATCATACAACATATGCATAAGTTAAATTAAACAATAAATATGGTAAGGTATCTTGCCTGGGTCCTCAAGCTGCGAATGCTAATAGCCTGCTCCTGAAGTATCTCCTGGCTCGTCCAGTGACCCTAAATATACAATATAATATATCAAGTCTATCATTAGACACTAAAGTGATATACACAAAACTACGATGCTGCCCCTAAACACTGACTTAAGGGGTTAAAATTGGTCAATTAACATAGTCGCATTTGCATACAGTCACAACGTACGTGTTCTGTCCACGAGGGTGTGTATGCCAAGACCACGAAATGTCCGAACATGCTATGCAACAAAGACGTATAATACTACATTATCCGTCTTAACTAGCATGTCATAAGAATACGTGCACAAGGCTAGTTGTCCAAGTCCTAGGTCATCATAGTGTTCATAATTACCAGTCAATTATTAATTAAGTAATTTACTTAACATTAATTTCTAATATAAATAAACCATACACACATACACACACTTAGGGTTCCCTTATTTAGCTTGTGTCCATGCAATGACACACGACACAACGACTCGATGACACAACAATACAATGACGAAAAGAGGCAATACGATGGTTACCTAGTCGTGGCTGAACGGGGGGGGGGGAGGGGCTGTGCTCGTTGACGGCTGTCCTCCGGCGTGGGGGCGGAGCTCCGGCGTCGCGCTGAAAGCAACGGCAGCAGCAGCTTTGGCAGCGGCGGCTTGGCGGTGGGGGTCTGTCGGCGAGGTGGTCGGGACGTGGATTGTGGTGTTGGGGTGGTGCTGATGGTGGAGTTTGTGTTGGTCCGGTGGGTTGGGGGTGATCGAGGTCGGGTTGGTGATATAGTCGAAGGTTGACGCGGGTGGTGATGGAGAGGTTGATGATGGTGGTACAAGGGTGGTTGGCGATGGTACAAGTGATGGTGTTAATGGTGCTGGGGTGGTAGAGACGGCGAGTCTGGTGGCGGAGGGAAGTCGGAGAGGGAAGTCGGGTTTGATTGAGGGTGTTGATGATAGTAAAAATAGTTGATGGCGGTGGTCAGACTGTGCAGGCGGCCTGGGGGGTGGTCCGGCATCGACTGGGAAAGGTGGCGGTCAGGTGGCTGTGGTAGTGGTGGCTTGAGGTGATGGTGGTGCTGTCTGGTCGGGGTAGGGGATGAGTGCTCGGCAAGGGAGGGGTGTTCGGCTAAATGTTTATGTTTTCTAGGGTTTCAAATAGAGAAAAAATGTATTTATATAGGAGAGAGGAAATTAGGGGCTGACCTCGAGATTTGGGCTGGCCTAGGCTCTTTGGGGTGGTGAACATGTCCATATGAAAGGGTGTAGAGTGTACATAGGCTAGGTTAGGTCTTGCTTTGGGTGAGATTGGTCTCTAATTTAATTCAATTAAAACTAATGCATAAGGCGTTCTTTTGTCAATTGAAAATACATGGAATTAAAATTGGGTGGGACACAAGTGTCATGGACATAGAGGGCTCAGAGTAGAATATTATCATAAATTGGGTTGTGCTAAACGGGTCAAGATTGTGCCTCCAATTTTGATTGGAATGCACAAGGATACAAAGTCGAATTTATATAGAATTAAATATAAACGTCCGTGATGAATATTGTGCGACTAAAATGTAGCACAAGAGAGCATAATTATAAGTTACACAATGGTCAGAATAGAAGGCGGGCACGTCTAAGATAAGGGTGTCAAGTTTGTAGGGAGGCAACGGCTAGTGCAGTGCTCCAATTATCGAAGCAACGGTAAGGTACACTTGTTTAGGATAATAAACGAGAAAATATTTGATGAACGTGGGAAACGAGGTCTTGTGCGAAGACCCGCCCTTCTTTTATGTTTACAAACAAGATTGTACAAATTTGATCCCACACGAGGATGACTAAGTATAATTTATTTAATCTGGGTGAATATTGCTATAGGTGTCTGATCTGCAGTCAATCACTTTAGCCCTTGGACCACACGATGTTGAAGAAGTGCCGTGGAAGACGAGTAGCAGCTTCGAAGGTTGCTAAAGAGGGTGGATGCACGATGCCAAAGTCGTCGATCCCTTCTCTTTGCCTGAGCTCTGGATTCTCCTTTCTCTCTCTCTCTTCTTTTTCTCCAATTTGTCGACCCTCCAATTGTTCGACGTTCCAATTTTTCAACCTTTTTCCTCATTGATAGAGGTCTCTATTTATAGAGTTTTGGTGACAGTGACCATACAGTCGGCGTAGAAACCGAGTAGTGGAAAGTACAGCACCCTTTTATACGACAATTTAAAATAACCAATGCCTGCGTATAAATAACCTTTTGAGTGAGCATGTGACGCGTGTCCAACTAAGGGACAGAACGCGTATATCTGCTACGAAGATCACGGCGTAGAAGCCACGTAGGTAGTTATCCCTTGTGTAGAAGAGGTTGGCGTAGAAGCCAAATGACTGTCACCATGGCATAGAAGCCAAGTAGGCATGGAAGTTGAGTAGGCATAGAAGCCAAGTAGGCATAGAAGCCGAGCAGGCGTAGAAGCCGAGTGGTCATAGAAGCCGAGGAGGCGTAGAAGCCGAGTGGGCATAGAAGCCGAGTGGGCATAGAAGCCGAGCATGCGTAGAAGCCGAGTGGGCATAGAAGCCGAGTGGGCATAAAAGCCGAGTGGGCATAGAAGCCGAGCAGGCATAAAAGCTGAGACGATGTGGACGTTTTAGCCAGAATTATGGCTCTTGGAGATATAATTAAATCTCTTGCATTAAATGCAGAGATCTGCCCCCATCTTGTGCATTAAATGCAGAGGCCTGTCTTTAAGATTTGCCATTATTCTGCAGATACGCGCCTCGAATCCTGTACGAAGAGTAACTGCTGATATGGCGGTCTGTTTGCCTTCTTGCGGAGCATAAGAAGCTCACGTCTGCCTGTGTAAAACTGGACAGCGTATTCCCTTACTTGCGTAAGAGTAGTTTACGCAAAGGGGATGCCACTAATCGATGGTTCGGTGACATTTAATCAAATCTCCTGCATTAAATGCGGAGATCAGCCATCATCCTGCTTATTAAATGCAGAGACATGTTTTGAAGGCCTGCCACCCTTCTGTGCATTAAGTGCAGAGACGTGCCTTAGACATCTGTCAGTATTCGGCGCTTTCAAATGCAGAGACGTGCCTTGAGAAACTGTCACCGCTCTGTGCATAAAATGCAGAGACGTGCCTCGAGCCCTGTACGAAGTGCAGCTTTTGACGTGGCAGGTGGTTTGTCTTCCGCGGAGCATAAACAGCTCACATCTGCCTGTGTAAAACAAGGCAGCATATTCCTTCGTAGGTGTAAAAGTGGTTTACGCAAAGGAAATGGCAGTAAATGACAGCCTGGGTTGCAGTGCCGCGCCATCATGATACCCGTCGCTTGGGTTGTCCTGCAGTACTCTTTGTCAGGAGTCCAGACGTCAGGTTCATTGCATGATCTGACAGG
This sequence comes from Iris macrosiphon, assembly GCA_036927795.1. Lineage (NCBI taxonomy): Eukaryota > Viridiplantae > Streptophyta > Magnoliopsida > Asparagales > Iridaceae > Iris > Iris macrosiphon. The sequence goes on from JAYESA010000006.1 coordinate 76,260,886, forward strand.
TTCATTTCGAAGAATACGAAGCGTTCCTCGTACACTTTAATGCTGCATTTGAAAGCGGATGAGTTTTACGCCATATAGGCGATGTAGCACCTCTTTTACGCTGAAGCAGCCAGGTCACATTGCACTACGCGGATGGTCCTCGAGCTTATATTTTATGCTGTGCTCAGCGGAGAAGCTCTGTTGCAAGTTGATGGCTCTGAGGTCATCTTTTTATGCTGTCCTGTATGAACATGCTGCATATAGCTATCTAGCGTATTTTTCATGCTTCTAAAAGACCGCCTTCAAAGATTTTAAATTCCTCGTAATTTGAAACGCTTTGAATGAAGCATGAACCGTTCCTCGTAACTCAAAATGCTCTGAGTGGAGCCTGAAATGGTCAAGCCTGACACGTTCTTTCATGGCTAACTTTATGGCAGAGTTATTGGGGATCGGTGCTCTTTCTCGCCTATAAAAAGGCTGAGGAGTTCTCCTGTTCTTCCCACACTTCCTTCACCACTCAGAGATGATGTGTCACGCCCCAGTCCTAAAAACTGTGGGACCGGACGCGTGATAATGGCCAGCAGTACGCACCGATGGACAACCCAATTTAATGGATCCACCAGGGCATACTTAAGCTGTAATATAACAAGTCTACGACAATCATGGCACAACTAATCTTATCCAAACAAGATACAAAATATGATCCACAGAATAAATAAGGAATATAAATCAACAGCTAATCTCAACAAAGTACTTCGGGGAACAACCCGATAAATATCTGATACAATGGTTCAACAGACCGGAAAGTAAATGACTGAAATAACTAATAAATATTGAGCATGAAACATGGATGCTCAGGAGAAGTCTTCGGCTAACACCTCGTCCTCGGATGGCGGTACAGCTCCTCGATCAGCTCCTGCTGCGGTCCCGTATACTTCGGGATAGATCTCGTCCTCAAATCCTGGGGACATAATCCGGATCTAGGTCCTCAGGGGATATAGCAAGGTACAAGAAAGCTCGTGCCAAAATAAATGCAGTACAAAAAATAAATAGAATAAATAGGGCAAGTAAGTAACCATCTAAGTAAAAATGCAAGTGAGAGCAGCACGAGTACTCAGGCTGGGCCACTACAAGCTCTGTGTCGGGGAGCCGGTAGTGGTAATAACTGGTAGTGGGTCTAGCTCTACTCCGAGAGTCTACGACCTCTCAATAATAGTGGATGTATATATATATGGAACAGTCTGTAGCCTGTGTGTCTCTCCCCACCCAATGTAACCACGCATATCATGACCACAACGTCTCATGTCCATGTCAAGCGGGATCATAGCTAATGCAACCAGTCATACTATATCTAAGAATATAATGTCCATGTCCTGTATCCTATACAGAATCACCACGAATATCTCGAGAAAATCCTGTCTCATGAATAGTATCAAGTGTCCTGGGTCATAGTGTACTTGGTAAGACAAGTACGAGAATATAAAGTGTCACGAATGCCCATCTCTAGATGACAGTACCCAACACCGCGTACAGTGTTGGCACCCGACTAATAATCCGACGCTAAGTACGTCACACGGTCCTAGGTTGAGCATGAACAGCAATATAAATATAGCAAGAAAATATATAATAATACTGCAGAGTTTGGCAAGGTACACTTGCCTGATGTTTGAATATCAACAACTGTCCCTGAATCAGTGGATCCGGTAGGTACTACTCCAAAAGCTGTAATAAATATCACCAATAGTCTCAGAAGATGTCAAATAGCTAGAAACGCCTGTCCTTACGTCCAATTTGGACACAGGGGCAAAAATAACATTTCCGGGCCAAAGTGGAGTCCACTTGTGGGCCACTTTATACCGAAAAGCGTGTCAGGGTCAAAGGTCTCCAAATTCTTCAAACTCATGGTCTACAAGTCAGGAACGATGATACGAACCCAACGGAACTTCCAAAATTGGATTCCGATGAGCCGATCACAAAATTGCCCGTCAAGTGGAGCCTGTGGGGCCCACGATACGCAATTTTGTCAACGTTCTCAGAATCGGACCAAACTTGGGTCACAGGACCAGCGTATCGCTACGAGCCCGATGGCGCAAGTTTTGTCTCGATCCGACGGGTGTACACAAAGTTACAGCGTGTTCCAGAAAAGTCGGATACGGGGCGTTGTTCGCGGATACGCACTGATTCCGGTGTGCTCGCACATCCGAATCAGCTTCTGCGAAATCCCACACGACCGTATCAATGACTCGCACGTTTCGGTAAAGACCGCGTGCGACCAAGTCGTCTAGTTTGGCGGGGCGCACTCAGTTCCGGGGTAAAACAGGGCGTGGTTTTTCCTATTTTTGGATCGCGATGTGCGATCACCACAGGACGCGATGCACCGAACGAGTTGCACGGGCACCGAGAGGGTTATACAGTCTACGTATAGCAACTGACGAAAACTAAAACGGAGTTACGAGGTGAGAAAAATCGGTACCTGAACAAGGCTCCGTGAATCTGAGTTTTCACGCGTCCGATTGCTCACTTCGTGTCCTGGAAGTGTCCTCGTGTCTGCCGTGTCCTTGCTAGGTTGTTGCCGGAGAACCGTCAGAGAGGAGCTGCTTCTGGTCGGCAGAGGGGCGGCCCGTCGGCTGAGCAGAGACGGCTCGTCGGCTGAGCAGAGGGATGCGAGCACGACGGCTAGGGAAGCCGGGTGGAGTCGCCGGTTGGGGAGAACGGGGTGGCGTTAGGGTTCAGATCAGGCTGCGGCGGCCTGGGGAGGGTCGGTTCGGCGGGGATCAGAGGCAGCGAGGTCGTCGGACTCGGCATCGAGCGGCGGAGATGGGCCGAGGTTGGTGGAGAAGGTGTGAGACGCGGGGGAGTCGGGCTGGTCGACCGACGGCCTGGGTGTTGGTGGGGATGTTGGGTGGTTCGTCGCTGGAGAGCGGAGAGTCGACGGCGAGAAAAGGAGGATGGAGAAGTCTGGCGGCGGGGTCGACACGGACGCCGAGGCGGGCTTAAATAGCCTGAACAGTGTTCACGGGTAGGGTTTTGCCAACGGGTCGGGTTCCCAGCGGGTCGGGTCTAACCCGGATCCGACCCGCTACGGTGGGTTTGGTCTGGGTGTTGGTTTAAGTTTGGTTTGGTTTGGTTCGGTTTAGTAAGCCAATAGTTTTTAAGGCATAAAACGCTACTCCGGAGCCAAATAAATTCACCGAAAAATACCACATGTCCGGATTTCCATATTGCACCACAAAATTTTAATTCCATAATATTTTGACACCAATAAACTGCATTTAAAAATCTTTAACTTACAATCACCTTGGTTCTTCCTCCAGAAAATACCGAAAAAATCCGAGAAAAATTGAGTTAAAAATTACTCTGAAAATTAGGGTGTTTACAATCTTTCCTCCTTAAAAGGATTGCGTCCTCGCAATCAAAGAGTAAGCTACAAAAGAAAGGATTATTGAAATATAAGGTTGCTTAGTTTTCAACTGCCTCCTCGAACAAGTGGGGGTAACGCTGGCGCACACTATCTTCTCGTTTCCTGGTCGATTCACCAGGAGAATGATGTTTCCATGCTATACGAACCAGTCTGATTGTCTGTCCCCGCAGGGTCTTCTCACTGACGTCGAGAATGCCAACTGGTTGTTCTTTATATCTCAAGCTTGGGCCCACTGCGATCTCTGAATGATCGACTATGTGACTTGGGTCGGTCACGTACCTTCGCAACTGTGAGACGTGGAATACGTCATGCACTCACTCTAAGGATGGAGGTAATGCAAGACAATAAGACACCTCACCAACTCGCTCTAGAATGTCAAATGGCCCGATATACCTTGGGCTCAACTTGCCTCTACTCCCAAATCTGATAGTACCTCGAGTGGGCGAAATCCTCAAGAACAAGTGCTCTCCTTCTTTAAACTCTAGGGGACGTCTGTGTGTATCTGCCCAATGCTTCTGTCTGTCCTGGGCTGCTCGTAGATGATTCTGAATCTGTTTCACCTTTTCCACTGTCTGCGTTACCAATTTTGGACCCAGTATTTGACGTTCACCAACGTCACTCCAACATATAGGCGATCTGCATTTTCTCCCGTATAATGCCTCCAATGATGCCATCTGGATGCTGGCCTGATAACTGTTATTGTAGGAGAACTCCACTAAGTGCAAATGATCTTCCCAAGATCCTCCAAAGTCTAGCATATATGATCGCAACATGTCCTCCAAGATCTGAATGGTGCGCTCCGATTGGCCATCTGTCTGTGGGTGGTAAGCCGTGCTAAATTTGAGTCTGGTGCCCAGACTCTCTTGCATGCTCCTCCAGAAATGAGATGTAAATCTCAAATCTCGATCCGATATAATACTAACAGGCACTCCATGTAATTTGATGATTTGTCGCATATACTGTCGGCTAGTACCTCTGTTGACTGTCCAACTCTAAATGGCAAGAAGTGTGCCGATTTAGTGAGTCGATCCACTATCACCCACACTGCATCTTTTTTACTGGGGCTCCTCGGAAATCCTGTGACAAAATCTATCGTGATATGCTCCCACTTCCATTCCGGTATTGGGAGTGGCTGTAGCATACCTGCCGTCCTCTGATGCTCGGCCTTTACTTGCTGGCAGACTAAGCATTTGGCCACAAATCTTGCAATCACCCTTTTTATTCCATGCCACCAGTAATACTGTCTCAAGTCTCGGTACATCTTGGTTCCTCCTGGGTGAACAGAGTACACAGAGCTATGTGCTTCCGTCATTAACTCCTGTCTCAATTCTCCATTTGGAATATACATGCGATTTCCGAACCTCAATGTCCCATTTTCGTGAATGCGAAGTCCTGTCTGTATGCCTGCTTCTGTCCTCTCCTTCAACCTTCTAAATCTAGCATCGGTGGGCAATGCCTCCTTAATCTTCTCCACGAGTGATGATTTAATTTCAAGATTAGCCATCAAGCCATTTTGTCCTGGTAAGACAAACTCTATCTGAAGCTCCTGTAGATCTCTTAATAACTCGGGCTGCATCGTCAAGAAATAAGCCGTAGGCTTCCTTTTAGTGCATCTGCGATGACGTTCGCCTTTCCCGGATGATACTGCAGATCGATGTCAAAATCTACCATCAATTCAAGCCAACGCCTCTGCCTCATGTTAAGCTCCTTCTGAGTATATACATACTTCAGACTTTTGTGATCTGTAAAGATGTTCACTTTCTCCCCATAAAGGTAGTGCCTCCAAATCTTCAATGCAAATATAACTGCTACTAACTCCAGATCGTGTGTTGGGTAGTTCTTCTCGTGGACCTTCAACTGTCTCGATGCATAAGCAATGACTTTGTCATGTTGCATCAAAACATATCCCAGTCCACTACCCGATGCATCACTGTAAACAACAAAACCTCCTGACCCTGAAGGAAGAGTCAAGACAGGTACTGTTGTTAATCTTATCTTCAATTCTTCGAAGGCCTTCTGGCAGTCTTTCGTCCATATAAACTCCTGGTCTTTGCGTGTCAGCTTCATCATCGGTTCTGCGATCCTCGAGAAATTTTCTACAAACCTTCGGTAATATCCTGCGAGTCCGAGAAAAGTTCTCACCTCTGCAACTGATGTGGGGGTAGGCCAAGTCTCTATTGCCGCAACTTTCTCTGGATCCACTGAAAGTCCTTCTCCTGAGATGATATGTCCCAAGAAAGGCACTTTGTCCATACAGAACTCACACTTACTGAGTTTGGTATATAGCTTTTCCTGTCTCAAGGTCTCTAACACGATTCTGAGATGCTCCTCGTGCTCATCATGGCTCTTGGAATATATGAGAATGTCGTCAATGAAAACAACCACAAATTTATCTAAGAACTGATGGAAGACTCTGTTCATCAAACTCATAAACACTGCTGGCGCGTTGGTTAAACCAAACGGCATCACCAAGAACTCATAATATCCATACTTGGTCCTGAAAGCTGTCTTCGGGATGTCTTCCTTCCTTACTTTGATCTGATGATAGCCGAATCGAAGGTCAATCTTCGAGAATACCCTAGCTCCACTCAATTGATCGAATAGATCATCAATGCGTGGTAAGGGATACCTGTTCTTGATGGTCACAACATTTAATGCCCTGTAGTCAATGCATAATCGTACTGTTTCATCCTTTTTCGGCACAAATAATATGGGGGCTCCCTAAGGTGAAACACTGGGCCGAATGAAACCCTTATCCAGAAGGTCGTCAACCTGTTCTTTCAACTCCACTAACTCCTTAGGTGCCAGCCGATATACTGATGAAGTGATAGGCTCTGCTCCTGGAGTTAAGTCTATTGTGAATTCTATTTCCCGATCAGGTGGTAAACCTGGAAGATCATCAGGAAATACATCCACGAATTCCGATATGACTCTTGGGTAACCTGTCTCCCCTTCTACAGAGAGTACCCTAAGAGTAGGCTGAACTCCTTGTTCTACTGCTCCTCGAAGAAACTCGAATTCTGGATGTCCAGGCGGTCTAAATATAACCCGCCCAAGTCGGCAATCAAGGGTCGCATGATACTGACTTTACCAGTCCATACCAAGTACGACATCATAATCCGGCATAGAAAATATCAGAAATTGAGCTCGCATTTCTCTTCCACAAACTACTACCGAACATGATCTACAGATGTTACTAACAGAAATAATTTTACCTCCCGTAAGAATCCTCTTCATCTTCGGAAGGGGTGCGGTAGCTACTCTATGGGTGGCTACAAAGTTAGCTGCTATAAATGAATACGATGCTCCAGAATCAAATAATGCTACAGCTGGTAATGAAGCTACTAAAATAGTACCTGCGATGACCTCGCCTGCAATAGCTTCCTGCTCAACAGCTAATGTGAATGCCTGGCCTCTTCCCTAAGCTGGACCTCTCTGCTGCTGCTGCTGCTGAAATAGGGCTTCCTGCGGTGCCAGTGGTGGTCTCTGCTGGTAGCCCCCTGTAGCTGGTGGTCTAACTCCTCCAGCTCCTGTCTGCTGTGCTCCTACTGCTGGATAAGCTGGCCGTGGTGCAGGCAAGGCTAGTCTCGGTACCGTCTCTGCGTTCAGAACAGTCCCTGGAAAAATGCTGGTTGGATCCGCAGCTCAGACATAGTCCCAACTTACGTCTGCATTCTTTCTCAATGTGCCCTACCTTGACGCAGTGGTGACAAGTAGGAAGAGGTCTGTCCCTATTTGCTGGTCTCTCCGGTATACTCCTCTGGAATCGCTTTGCAGAATATCCAGGTGCTGTCTTAGATAGTGCTAATGTGTTTGGCCTCTTCAGGTTCGACTCCCTTCTGGTGACGCGCTCCATGCGTCGTGCTGCTGCAAGGACGTCGGTATAAAATATAGGTACGACTGAGCCAATCAATCTCTGGAGCTCAAACTTCAATCCGTCAAAGAACTTCTCAGCTTTCTCTTCCTCGGTCGAGATCAATGTTGGAGCGAAGCGACTAAGGCGAATAAATTTCGCGTTGTATTCTTCCACTGTCATACTGCCCTGGATAAGGCGGTTGAACTTGTCTCTGAGCTCTGATCGTGCAACTGCTGGAATGTACATCTCTTGGAAGAGTCTGGAGAACTCTTTCCGTGTGACCCGGTCCTGTTCGAGCCTCCTTTCCTCTGCTAACCACCAGTGATGTGCATTTTCAGTTAACTGCATTCTGACTGCAGTCATCCACTTCTCTCTTGGAAGTTCAGCGGCTTCCAACTAATGCTGTATGTTTGTGAGCCATTCATGAACTTCCGTTGGCCCCTCTTTGCCAGAAAATATGCGAGGCTTGAGATGACAGAAATCAGTGATAGATCCCGTCGCTGTTCGCCTCGTTGGTGGATTTGCCTGCTCCAATGCGGATACCAGGCTGGTCCTCAGATACTCTGCCTCCTAGCGATGGGCCTCTTGCTGAATCTGCTGCTGGGCCTGCATCATGGCATACATAATCTGAAACATCTGTTGCCCGTCCATGGCTTGTCCGAGCAGGAAAACTGGCATCTAGAGAGTGAACTGTGGTGGAGGTGGGATGTCATCTCTCCGGAACCTTGGATTAGGCTGACCGGTTTGATTGTTCTGCGATGCTTGTCCTCCATTCCCTGGAGTCACTCCGTCTATATCAGTAACCACAGCGACGTATGGCGTATCCAAAAGAATCTCGTCTCCGTTCCTGGGATCCATTTCTCTGCAACCAAAATATAAACTGTAAGAACGCTCAGAGGAATCAATACAGGATGCAGTTCAAGTAACAATTTCGAGTTCGATATAGAGTTCAATAACGGTTTAAATAATGGATGAGATCCTAGAACTTATCCTATCCTTAGGGCAGGCTGGTTCGGTCCCTAAGTTGAAATCGAACAATTTTATCGTAGACCTGCATGGGCCACCACAAAAACCATGTCACGTCCAGTCCCAAAAACCGTGGGATCGGATGCTTGATAATGGCCAGCAGTACGCACCGATGGACAACCCAATTTAATGGATCCACCAGGGCATACTTAAGCTGTAATATAACAAGTCTACGACAATCATGGCACAACTAATCTCATCCAAACAAGATATAAAATATGATCCACAGAATAAATAAGGAATGTAAATCAACAGCTAAACTCAACAAAGTGCTTCGGGGAAAAACCCGATAAATATCTGATACAATGGTTCAACCGACCAGAAAGTAAATGACTGAAATAACTAATAAATACTGAGCATGAAACATGGATGCTCAGGAGAAGTCTTCGGCTAACACCTCGTCCTCGGATGGCGGTACAGCTCCTGGATCAGCTCCTGCTGCGGTCCTGTATACCTCGGGATAGATCTCGTCCTCAAATCCTGGGGACATAATCCGGATCCAGGTCCTCAGGGGACATAGCAAGGTACAAGAAAGCTCATGCCAAAATAAATGCAGTACAGAAAATAAATGGAATAAATAGGGCAAGTAAGTAACCATCTAAGTAAAAATGCAAGTGAGAGCAGCACGAGTACTCAGGCTGGGCCACTACAAGCTCTGTGTCGGGGAGCCGGTAGTGGTAATAACCGGTAGTGGGTCTAGCTCTGCTCCGAGAGTCTACGACCTCTCAATAATAGTTGATGTATATATATATGGAACAGCCTGTAGCCTGTGTGTCTCTCCCCACCCAATGTAACCACGCATATCATGACCACAACGTCTCATGTCCATGTCAAGCGGGATCCTAGCTAATGCAACCAGTCATACTATATCTAAGAATATAATGTCCATATCCTGTATCCTATACAGAATCACCACGAATATCTCGAAAAAATCCTGTCTCATGAATAGTGTCAAGTGTCCTGGGTCATAGTGTACTTGGTAAGACAAGTACGAGAATATAAAGTGTCACGAATGTCCATCTCTAGATGACAGTACCCAACACCGCGTACAGTGTTGGCACCCGACTAATAATCGGACGCTAAGTACGTCATACGGTCCTAGGTTGAGCATGCACAGCAATATAAATATAGCAAGAAAATATATAACAATACTGCAGAGTTTGGCAAGGTACACTTGCCTAATGTTTGAATATCAACAACTGTCCCTGAATCAGTGGATCCGGTAGGTACTACTCCAAAAGCTGTAATAAACATCACCAATAGTCTCAGAAGATGTCAAATAGCTAGAAACGCCTGTCCTTACGTCCAATTTGGACACAGGGGCAAAAATGACATTTTCGGGCCAAAGCGGGGTCCACATGTGGGCCACTTTGCGCCGAAAAGCGTGTCAGGGTCAAAGGTCTCCAAATTCCTCAAACTCAGTGTCTACAAGTCAGGAACGATGATACGAACCCAATGGAACTTCCAGAATTGGATTTCGATGAGCCGATCATTAAATCGCCCGTCAAGTGGAGCTTGTGGGGCCCACGATACGTGATTTTGTCAACGTTCTCAGAATCGGACCAAACTTGGGTCACAGGACCAGCGTATCGCTACGAGCCCGATGGCGCAAGTTTCGTCTCGATCCGATGGGTGTACATAAAGTTGCAGCGTGTTCCAGAAAAGTCGGATACGGGGCGTTGTCCGCGGATACGCACTGATTCCGGTGTGCTCGCACATCCGAATCAGCTTCTGCAAAATCCTACACGACCGTATCAACGAAGCGCACGTTTCGGTAAAGATCGTGTGCGACCAAGTCGTCCCGTTTGGCGGGGCGCACTCAGTTCCGCGGTGAAATAGGGCATGGTTTTTCCTATTTTTGGATCGCGGTGTGCGATCACCACAGGTTGCGATGCACCGAACGGGTTGCACGGGCACCGAGAGGGTTATACAGTCTACGCGTAGCAACTGACGAAAACTAAAACGGAGTTACGAGGTAAAAAAAATCGGTACCTGAACAGGGCTCCGTGAATCTGAGTTTTCACACGTCCGATTGCTCACTTCGTGTCCTGGACGTGTCCTCGTGTCTGCCGTGTCCTTGCTAGGTTGTTGCCGGAGAACTGCCGGAGAGGAGCTGCTTCTAGTCGGCAGAGGGGCGGCCCGTCGGCTGAGCAGAGATGGCTCGTCGGCTGAGCAGAGGGATGCGAGCACGACGGCTAGGGAAGCCGGGTGGAGTGGCCGGTTGTGGAGAACGGGGTGGCGTTAGGGTTCAGATCAGGCAGCGGCGGCCCGGGGAGGGTCGGTTCGGCGGGGATCAGGGGCAGCGAGGTCGTCGGACTCGGCGTCGAGCGGCGGAGATGGGCCGAGGTTGGTGGAGAAGGTGTGAGACGCGGGGGAGTCGGGCTGGGCGGCCGACGGCCTGGGTGTTGGTGGGGAAGTTGGGTGGTTCGTCGCTGGAGAGCGGAGAGTCGACGGCGAGAAGAGGAGGATGGAGAAGTCTGGCGGCGGGGTCGACACGGACGCCGAGGCGGGCTTAAATAGCCTGAACAGTGTTCACGACTAGTATTTTGCCAACGGGTCGGGTTCCCAGCGGGTCGGGTCTGACCCGGATCCGACCCGCTACGGTGGGTTTGGTCTGGGTGTTGGTTTAAGTTTGGTTTGGTTTGGTTCGGTTTAGTAAGCCAATAGTTTTAAAGGCTTAAAACGCTACTCCGGAGCCCAATAAATTCACCGAAAAATACCACATGTCCGGATTTCCATTTTGTACCACAAAATATTAATTCCATAATATTTTGACACCAATAAACTGCATTTAAAAATCTTTAACTTACAATCACCTTGGTTCTTCCTCCAGAAAATACCGAAAAAATCCGGAAAAAATTGTGTTAAAAATTACTCTGAAAATTAGGGTATTTACATGATGGCCGGAGTTCGTCGGGTCAACTTGAGAAAGAAGGAGATCATGCTCTTCCAGCATGTAAGGAGTCAAAAAAGACGGCATCTTCGAGCAAATGTCCTCTGCAACGATGGATCAAGGAAGGATTTCATAGCCTCCTTTGCTCGAGATAATCAACAACTTTGTATGGTGGTTCTTCGGGAGAGAAGAAGGTCGCATTTTGCCATGCCGCTTGCAAGCGATACCTTCTCCCGTTACCTCTGTGGCGCGGGATGTAAGAAAGCAGAGTTACCCTGCTTTTCTTCTCTTGGCAGTATGGGTCTATGCCCAGTTCTGCATCATTGGGCCACTGATCATCTTCTTGTTCATCGACTGTGGATGTCGATGAACTGCCATGGAAGAAGAGGAAGATCTTCACCAATGCGGGAACCTGGCAGAACAGATTCTGGGTGCGATCTTCAGACGACGATGAGGAAGCCCTTTGTAGATAGGGTTTCCCTCATATGTAACCACGAAAATGGTGAAAAACCCTTTGTCATGACCCGCACCCGATTTAGGGGCACGAGTGCGCGGGTACGTCCAGCCTACGCCGCAGCATCGGCGGTAGAACGCTGTCTAGGTCAAGTAACTATCTAATCCATCTCACAAGAATACCCAACTCCATAAGGAGACGTGGATATCATAAAATAATGCTGGATACTCAATCACATAAACTAAGCACGATGAGATATCAAGGTAAGCAAAGAAATACAAGACAAGTCTAACGACAAAATAGTCATACCTGTAATCAGTAACATCCAATCCCCAAGTGTCAGAAACAAGTCCACTAAGGTCACAGTCTGGAAAATATTTTCCAGTCAGGAAGGAGCAAAGTACATCTCTAAATAACAGTTCTATATTAATAATATAAACTATGTAGCAGTTCTAGATAGAAATATACGAGATGCATGTATAGGTACGAGAAATGTACAATAAAAGAAATACTGGAAATACTGTAAGTAAATGCAGGAAAAGAAACAATATATCAATGAGCAAGAAACCTATGACTAAGTGTGTGAGTACTAGCTTTAACATGTGATCGGCTTGGGAACTTGATCAGGCTGGCTACATGTGATTAGCTATGATTCATGTAAGGTCAGGCTAACCGTTGGTTAGCTATGATGCATGTAGAGGTCAGGCTAATCACACGTAACAGCTATGAAGCATGTAAATGATCAGGCTGCACCCGACGTGAGATGTGGGGTGAGCTATGATTCATGTAAAGTTGGGTATGATCACATATCTACACTAAAATACTCCCCACCCCCGACTGGTATAGTAGATCCAATCATGGTACACTATGGCACGGGATTCCCTAGGGAGGTAGCAAATCTCCCCGGGTCTCTGTGTCTGTACATGCACAAGATAACAAGGAACAAGTCTTGTACAAGCTACACCATGAATAAGGAATAACATCTCATGACGAGATCCGTGTATACCAATCCGTGTAACCAACGTGTCAAGAGCATGGATATCTACACTAGATACAGTGAACATAGGAGATATCATAAATTAGAAACAAATCATAGAATGTAATCGCCTTGGGTCCTTAGCTGTCAATACTAATGTCTTGTCCCAGAGTATCGTCTGGAGAATCCGACAGTCCTATACACATATAATAATATCACTTGTATCAGATGCTACACTAACACACTATAGAAATACACTGGCCTCAGGGCTATGCCAGGCATGGCTCTAGTCAACTAGGGTCATCTAGTAGGGATACGTATATAGATACACATTTATACTCAGAGTATATACCAATAAAACGTATATAATATATATATATAAGTGTCTATTAGTAATTGTACAAAATACGTATATGTGTATATACACTAAATAGATGTATATAAATATATATGTATATACCAAAATACATATTTGTATCTATACCAATCAAATATTTATATATATGTATATTAACTAATCAGAGAATGTATATAATGCCACACTTCTCAAGGTGATCCCAAATAAAGTAGCAGTTAGTTCCAAGGAGTCCGGAGCAGTCCAAATAGCTAGAAACTATATAAAGAATTCCAAAAATCGATTATGGCACAAATTTCGAGATAGGGATAGTGGGTCCACCACAGCCCACAGAGAACAAAAAAAGTACGAATTAGCTAAGCTCAAATAATAATCAAGTTTAATAAAAGAAATGGGTTGACCTAGTTATTTACAGAACTCTTATACTATAATATACTTCAATGACCTATTTAATCAATGCCCAATATTAGAAATATACTTATAGTTTTATTTATAATTTAATTTAAAAGTATTTATATAAAAATCTAATGAATTGTGTAAAATAATTAACAACATGAAAAGCCAAAGCATTAAAGTCTAACAGAACTACTTATTTTGGAACCCACTTTAGAAATATATATTTAAAGACCATCAATTTTATTATTATTATTTAAACAAGTCAAAATTCCTTATCTCTATCAAAATTTACGGTTGATTTCTTATACTTATATCAATGTTAGCTCAAACCACATTAGGTCTAAAGACTAAGTTAAAACTCTACGCCCAAAACAAAACATATACTGAAAGAGAGAGAGAGGCTCACAATTACTTCCTTAATGGGCTGATCAGGATGAACGCCATTATCAAACTTGTGTGGTCCAGATCCTTTAACGAAGATAACATTCTCCAGACCAGGGTATTGGCACTTATGAATAGAAGGGCCCTGCAACCTTCCAGTATTGCTACAAGTTTCCCAATGATCGCTTCTCTTGAAGACTTGAGAGTATTCACCCGTATGCAAGAGTAACTTGGTGGGTGCGTTAGGGCTTTGGAAATCCGAGCGAAGTGCTCGACGCCATAGGCCTTGATCAAGTACTCCTCCACCTGGGGGTTCCATTTAAGGGTCGGGTTGAAGCTGTATCGATCCGACAATGACGACAACGACGAAGAAGAAGAAGAAGAAGAAGAATCCATCTAAAATTTTAGGGATCCGGTGACGGCGTCGGAGTGGTGGTGGTGGTGCTGGATTGATGGCGGGGCTCGGTCGGACTGTGGGAAGCTCGGCGAGCCGCGCCGGAGAGGAGGGGGTACGGGCTCGACGCGGGGACAGCGTCGGAGCTGCGGGGATCAGCCGTCGGGTCGAGCACAGTCGAGCAGCGACTGCCGGAGCGGCTTGGCGGAGGGAGAAGCAGGCCGAGATCGGGTCGGGGAGCTACTGCAGGCCATGCAGGAGTCGATGGCCGGTGTAGCGAGGGGAGCTCATGCGGTGCTAGAACTGGCCGGAGGGGGAAGCTACGGGCGGAGGGAGAAGCAGTGTCGGCTCGACTCAGGGCTGGACCGCCGAAGCTGGCTGGTGGCCGGGGCACAGGGTGATGGGGATGGCTTTGGTGATGGTTTCCCCCTATTCTAATTAGTTTAAAACAAAAGAGAAGGGGAGAAGGAAGAAGAAGAAGAAAAGAAGCAGAAAAAGAGAAGAAAATAAGAAATGGGGGCTACGGTTTGGGAAGCTTGGGGGGTTTTCCTAGGTTTCCTTTTTGGGGATTAGGGCTTGGGTGATATGACATTAAATAGGGAGGGGTGAGATGAGAATGAAGGGTGGTGATGTACCCACTTTAATTGAGTGGCCAGGATTTGATATGGAGAAAATTCATGTGGGGATGAGGGTGGTAACTTAGTTAAATAATAGGGTTACTTCATTGTTTTAAACAAATGGGTGTTGACACCAAAAATACAAAATTGCAAATTAGCCCCCTTAAATTTGGGTATTTGCACAGACACATGAAATAATGAAAATTGGGCGAGCGATTCGGTGTTCGGTGTTTTGTAGGGTCAGGACGCTGTATGATTGGTACGGGCTTAAGTAGTGGGGTACTGGAATTAAACGGGATTTTCGGAATTGGTTAAAACAGTTTCCTCAAATTAATTAGAAATAAATGTAAGTTGTGTTCTAAAAATTAATTAGGAGTACATGGGACCAAAATCAGGTCGGGTCATCAATACCAATAGTGAAGAAGACTCAGAATAGAATATTACCCTAATTTGGGTCGCATGAAAAATAGGTCAAGATTGTCTCCAATTTCGATTAGAACGCACAACGACACAAAGTTGGAATTTATTTAGGATTTAAATAAACGTCCGCGACGATTTTTGTGCGGCTAAAAATGAGGTACAGAGAGCATAATTTTGGGTTGCAAAAATATCAGAATGGAAGGCGGGCATGTCTAGGGCAAGGTTGTGAAATTTGTTGGAAGGCAAAAGTCAGGGTAGCGCTCCAAATATCGAAGCAACGACAACGCACAATAATTAAATAAATTACGGTAATTAAATACAACCTCCAATAAATAAATTCTAAAATAAAACAATTAAATACATAATCCCCATTATTCGATCAGGTGTTCGTCTAGTGGCCTCTAGGTCAAGTCTACCAGCACAGACATTAAGAACACAGTATATATTTTTAAATACACCTCATGCAATTATTTAATTTAAATACAAATATTGAGAAATCATTTAGTATAAATACCACAATACTAATAATTATAAAAAGTCAAAAATACCCCTATTTTTAGAATATGGTAGTGACAAGTCTACCCTCCTTAAAAGAATTTTGTCCTCGAAATTTAAAGTCCTCATAGTAGTGTTTATTCATTATTTTATTTCTCATCAATAGTTAAATTCATCAATCACAAAATCAGGTAGTAACCCACCTTGCCATTTCACAATCTCAAATTTCTGAAATTACTGTATCCCTGCAATATCCTCGAAAAATAAAAATCAGTTTCCATTTCCTCACAATTCTCACGAATTTAAATTAAAATTAAATACTCGGAATTTGATATCTGTTCCTCAAATTGAATTTCAGTCAATGTATCGATTCTCGTCCCAAAGAGTCTGAATTCCAACAATAATCCATCAATGATCTGATTCTTCAGTTTTCTTTTTTCTCAAAATACTTAATACTGCGACACTTATGGATCCTTCAAATGTAACGTCCGCAATATAAAAATTTTAAATTACTATATTGCAATTAAATATATATAATGATAATTTTCCAAATTTTCCTCAAATTTTAATGATAAATTATATCACAATCGACCTTCCTGAAATTAATAATCATCAATTATGCCATGTTAAATTTTTAATCCTCTATTTAAATTAGCGTTTATCCTTAATTTTAATCGTACCTCGATCTTTGTAAAACCAATGATCCAGCAATTCTGTTATATTAACCCCTTAATAATTTATTTAAATTAATGCTTATCCACAAATTTAATCATCTTGCCCCTTTTTGTCAAGTCATAATCTTGTCATAGATCTTGGTTGTGTCAAACTTCAAATGATCATGGTTTAAGGAAACTCTACCTACAGCCATGCAATCTAAGAAAATATATAAGTCATGTGTCCTTTGTCATGGTACTGCAGTCTCTGTCAGGGTGCACTACTAGCTATATTCTAACAAGAAAATCATGAATACGAACTACAGTACTAGGGAAATTAATCAATCAAGAGACGAAAAACATTAGAAAAGAAAAGAAGAACCTGCTAACGTATTTCCTGCAGTATCTTCTATCTCTAACATACACTTAACTCTGGTACATTTACTAACTAATTCTTATTCTTGTATAATGGTACCCATATCAACTAATCATTAATCCACAAGATCCATGAATACATCAATATTGCACACACCTGTCTATTAATACCAAAATCTGATACCAAGAACCTCTAACACAATTATAGGTCAATTGATGCATGTAAAGTTTGATACCTCTATCTCTTTAGGTACCTCTGTTCTACTATAATACACCCACTGCTAGTTCTCGTTCCTACTACAATTGTCCATACTATTTGTTCTTATCACTCAAGTGCACACCAAGTGTAACACACCATACTAGGTACTGCTCTTTCCAATACAACTTTAGATGGACATCCAAGTCAGTCTGCGGTGCCATCTCAATCATGCTTAAGTCATCAGATCCTTACACATGTATATCATCTACTCATATATTAATATATATTTTTCTCATCCACCATGAAATTAGTTTTCAAAATAATCGTCAAGGTTCAACTTCTCAAACAACTTTAATATAAAATGCATATACTTCCTCAATAGTCGAATACTCAATATCGAAATCAAATTTTTTTTTTTCACTCCTAAAATCTTTATAGCCTTAACCTTGTTTATTGAATCAAAATTTTGAAATCCTCAAATTTTAATGACACAATCTCAACTCCTCAATAGTTCTCAAAATAAAAATTCATTTCCACTCTTTAATTTATAAATCCACAAATATATATATATGAGTGCTCATGGTCTCTAATTCTCGAGGTGCACTCAAAACATCTATTGTCTTCAACTGTGTACTAAAATTGTACTGCCCGAATCACTTGTACTATTTCCTTCAATGATCAAAGTTATCATCACATATATTTTCTTACATGATTTTCAATCTATATTAACTGATATATCATCCAATTATCATCACACAGAGTGCTTACTGTTATTATCGTCATTCTCGACTAATCCTCGATATAGAACCATTAGAACTCTTGGTATTATATCACTAGCCTCATTAATGGAACATCTCATCAAGCTCATTAGAACTCATGATTATCTGTACCTTCTATAACACTCATGTTTCTTTACTCTCATGGGCATGTATATGGTTCCATATCTCGATTGATGTATAAGCATATCTCTTAAACCTTTTACAGCCTGTTAAACTAATCTGTGATATACTTCACAACTTTCATTACCAATCTTGATATTTCTCTACTTATGATATCTCATTAAAACCATTTATGCATATACATTTCTTTACTCTTGATATACCCAGTATCAATCATCAAATTGAATATCACGCTCCATTAATCTTTAACACAATTCCTTGATACTTAATTATTTACATAGATCATCCAATTACATAATTTAATGACTATCTAGGACTGGCATGCTGATTCTGATACTTACTCTTGGAACCTTCACTGTTACTCTTACTCCTCTTTCTATAGTACCAATACTAATTATAATATCACCTATTATATAACTATTGCTACAAGGTACTATGCTATGGGTATCTCTAGATTAAGGCCTACTGCTCACATGTCCAACTAAGAAACACTTACAAACTAACAAGTCACACTCAGTCAAACTAATACAAGACACAACCAAAATTGTAAGTCACTAATTATCATACTAACAAGGAATCCTCAAAGAAGCTCAAAAAAGGAACGGGATTAAGGACTGAAGGTATCTTTACTGCTAGTAAAGAAAAGAAGCGATGGAACAAAGTCCTGGAATAACAGAAATAAATAAGTCTTGAGATGATACTTTAAGAACCAATTTAAGATACAACCTGATAATCATACACGTCTGTCCAAAATTATGACACTCAGAATTCTTGCCACGCCAGTAAGCATAGATGCGATAACCGACATGTTCCGTAACTAAGGTATGCAACTCTATAATCATGTCATCTAGAATCTTCGCTACGCCAACCGGTATGGCTGCGAGAGACTCTAAATTTCATAACTAAGGTATGTACATCCAAGCCAGGTTCCTACGTTCTCGTCACGATAGCTAATATGGCTGCGATAAACTCTAGGTTCCATAACCAAAGTAGACGTTTTACCTTTCTCACTGTCCTCATCAATATATGTCATCAGATGATACCGTAAATTTTAGTCCGTAAAATTCATCTCGATATAAAATTAACTCAACAACGATACCAAGAATTAAATTTAACAACTGGTCAACAAGAATCAAACTCAACAATGATACCAAGATTTTAATTTAATAACTGATCAATAAGGATCAAGTTCAATAACAACAAGCAAGAGCGGACGGAAACAAGAAAAAGATTTAAATTAAAAATTATAATAAGATCCTCAAGGGATCGTCCCAAAAATCTCTCAAGAATTTTTGTGATTGAGTATCCTCTCTCATCCTAGTATCCTATATCCTATATTCTATAGCAGGCACGCAGTAGTACAACTAAGACGTCGCACTACCATGACATCGCACAACTTGCGAAGTCTGACCTGCATGGGCCACCACTAAAAATGTGTCACGACCCGCACCCGGTTTAGGGGCACGAGTGCGCGGGTACGTCCAGCCTACGCCGCAGCATCGGCGGTAGAACGCTGTCTAGGTCAAGTAACTATCTAATCCATCTCACAAGAATACCCAACTCCATAAGGAGACTTAGATATCATAAAATAATGCTGGATACTCAATCACATAAACTAAGCACGATGAGATATCAAGGTAAGCAAAGAAATACAAGACAAGTCTAACGACAAAATAGTCATACCTGTAATCAGTAACATCCAATCCCCAAGTGTCAGAAACAAGTCCACTAAGGTCACAGTCTGGAAAATATTTTCTAGTCAGAAAGGAGCAAAGTACATCTCCAAATAACAGTTCTATATTAATGATATAAACTATGTAGCAGTTCTAGATGGAAATATACGAGATGTATGTATAGGCACGAGAAATGTACAATAAAAAAATATTGGAAATACTGTAAGTAAATGCAGGAAAATAAACAATATGTCAATGAGCAAGAAACCTATGACTAAGTGTGTGAGTACTAGCTTTAACATGTGATCGACTTGGGAACTTGATCAGGCTGGCTACATGTGATTAGCTATGATTCATGTAAGGTCAGGCTAACCGTTGGTTAGCTATGATGCATGTAGAGGTCAGGCTAATCACACGTAACAGCTATGAAGCATGTAAATGGTCAGGCTGCACCCGACGTGAGATGTGGGGTGAGCTATAATTCATGTAAAGTTGGGTATGATCACATATCTATACTAAAATACTCTCCACCCCCGACTGGTATAGTAGATCCAATCATGGTACGCTATGGCACGGGATTCCCTAGGGAGGTAGCAAATCTTCCCGGGTCTCTGTGTCTGTACATGCACAAGATAACAAGGAATAAGTCTTGTACAAGCTACACCATGAATAAGAAATAACATCTCATGACGAGATCCGTGTATACCAATTCGTGTAACCAACGTGTCAAGAGCATGGATATCTACACTAGATACAGTGAACATAGAAGATATCATAAATTAGAAACTAATCAGAGAATGTACTCGCCTTGGGTCCTTAGCTGTCAATACCAATGTCCTATCCCAGAGTATCGTCTGGAGAATCCGACAGTCCTATACACATATAATAATATCACTTGTATCAGATGCTACATTAACACACAATAGAAATACACTGGCCTCAGGGCTATGCCAGGCATGGCTCTAGTCAACTAGGGTCATCTAGTAGGGATACGTATATAGATACACATTTACACTCAGAGTATATACCAATAAAACATATATAATATATATATATATAAGTGTCTATTAGTAATTGTATAAAATACGTATATATGTATATACAATAAATAGATGTATATAAATATATATTTATATACCAAAATACATATTTGTATCTATACCAATCAAATATTTATATATATGTATATTAACTAATCAGAGAATGTATATAATGCCACACTTCTCAAGGTGATCCCAAATGAAGTAGCAGTTAGTTCCAAGGAGTCCGGAGTAGTCCAAATAGCTAAAAACTATATAAAGAATTCCAAAAATCGGTTATGGCACAAATTTTGAGATAGGGATAGTGGGTCCACCACAGCCCACAGAGAACAAGAAAAGTACGAATTAGCTAAGCTCAAATAATAATCAAGTTTAATAAAAGAAATGGGTTGACCTAGTTATTTACAAAACTCTTATACTATAATATACCTCAATGACCTATTTAATTAATGCCCAATATTAGAAATATACTTATAGTTTTATTTATAATTTAATTTAAAAGTATTTATATAAAAATCTAATGAATTGTGTAAAATAATTAACAACATGAAAAGCCAAAGTATTAAAGTCTAACAGAACTACTTATTTTGGAACCCACTTTAGAAATATATATTTAAAGACCATCAATTTTATTATTATTATTTCAACAAGTCAAAATTCCTTATCTCTATCAAAATTTACGGTTGATTTCTTATACTTATATCAATGTTAGCTCAAACCACATTAGGTCTAAAGACTAAGTTAAAACTCTACGCCCAAAACAAAACATATACTGAAAGAGAGAGAGAGGTTCATAATTACTTCCTTCATGGGCTGATCAGGATGAACACCATTATTAAACTTGTGTGGTCCAGATCCTTTAACGAAGATAACATTCTCCAGACCAGGGTATTGGCACTTATGAATAGAAGGGCCCTGCAACCTTCCAGTATTGCTACAAGTTTCCCAATGATCGCTTCTCTTGAAGACTTGAGAGTATTCACCCGTATGCAAGAGTAACTTGGTGGGTGCGTTAGGGCTTTAGAAATCCGAGCGAAGTGCTCGACGCCATAGGCCTTGATCAAGTACTCCTCCACCTGGGGGTTCTATTTGAGGGTCGGGTTGAAGCTGTACCGATCCGACAATGATGACGAAGAAGAAGAAGAATCTATCTGAAATTTTAGGGATCCGGTGACGGCGTCGGAGTGGTGGTGGTGGTGTTGGATTGATGGCGGGGCTCGGCCGGACTGTGGGGAGCTCGGCGAGTCGCGCCGGAGAGGAGGGGGTACGGGCTCGACGCGGAGACAGCGCCGAAGCTGCGGGGATCAGCCGTCGGGTCGAGCACAGTCGAACAGCGACTGCCGGAGCGGCTTGGCGGAGGGAGAAGCAGGCCGAGATCGGGTCGGGGAGCTACTACAGGCCATGCCGGAGTCGATGGCCGGTGCAGCGAGGGGAGCTCATGCGGTGCTAGAACTGACCGGAGGGGGAAGCTACGGGCGAAGGAAGAAGCATTGTCGGCTCGGCTCGGGGCTGGGCCGCCGAAGCTAGCTGGTGGCCGGGGCACAGGGTGATGGGGATGGCTTTGGTGATGGTTTCCCCCCTCTTCTAATTAGTTTAAAACAAAAGAGAAGGGGAGATAGAAGAAGAAGAAGAAAAGAAGAAGAAGAAGAGAAGAAAATAAGAAATAGGGGCTACAGTTTGGGAAGCTTGGGGGGTTTTCCTAGGTTTTCTTTTTGGGGATTAGGGCTTGGGTGATATGACATTAAATAGGGAGGGGTGAGATGAGAATGAAGGGTGGTGATGTACCCACTTTAATTGAGTGGCCAGGATTTGATATAGAGAAAATTCATGTGGGGATGAGGGTGGTAACTTAGTTAAATAATAGGGTTCCTTCATTGTTTTAAACAAATGGGTGTTGACACCAAAAAATACAAATTTGCAAATTAGCCCCCTTAAATTTGGGTATTTGCACAGACACATGAAATAATGAAAATTGGGCGGGCGATTCGGTGTTCGATGTTTTGTAGGGTCAGGGTGCTGTATGATTGGTACGGGCTCAAGTAGCGGGGTACTGGAATTAAACGGGATTTTCAGAATTGGTTAAAATGGTATCCTCAAATTAATTAGAAATAAATGTAAGTTGTGTTCTAAAAATTAATTAGGAGTACATGGGACCAAAATCAGGTCGGGTCATCAATACCAATAGTGAAGAAGACTCAGAATAGAATATTACCCTAATTTAGGTCGCATGAAAAATAGGTCAAGATTGTCTCCAATTTCGATTGGAACGCACAACGACACAAAGTTGGAATTTATTTAGGATTTAAATAAACGTCCGCGATGATTTTTGTGCGGCTAAAAATGAGGTACAGATAGCATAATTTTGGGTTGCAAAAATATCAGAATAGAAGGCGGGCATGTCTAGGGCAAGGTTGTGAAATTTGTTGGAAGGCAAAAGTCAGGGTAGCGCTCCAAATATCGAAGCAACGACAACGCACAATAATTAAATAAATTACGGTAATTAAATACAACCTCCAATAAATAAATTCTAAAATAAAACAATTAAATACATAATCCCCATTATTCGATCAGGTGTTCGTCTAGTGGCCTCTAGGTCAAGTCTACCAGCATAAACATTAAGAACACAGTATATATTTTTAAATACACCTCATGCAATTATTTAATTTAAATACAAATATTGAGAAATTATTTTGTATAAATACCACAATACTAATAATTATAAAAAGTCGAAAATACCCCTGTTTTCAGAATGTGGTAGTGACACCCTTGTAGACTGGATTTCTCTCATATGTAATCATGATTTTAATAAGATCGTCTTTCTTTTTTGCATATGATCATGTTGCCATACTCTGCTGTGAAGTCTGAATATGTGTAGCTTCGACACATCCAATTTTTTACGCTGACTCTGTGTAGAAAGAGTGCTAGGTCCTGTCCTGTCTTTTACGCATAACTAAGGATGCGCAGAAAGCCACTTAGCACTCGAGTGTTCGAACTGTCCTGCTGTTAGGAACCGCGTAGAATTCTGAACTGTTCTTTACTTCTGATAAACAGAATTTTTGTTCAGACCGTCGTCTTCAAGAATTATTTCTTGAAAAATCCCTTGGAACAGGGCGAGAACTGACTGTCAAACTGAGTCGCCATCTTGATTTTTAGACGAAATATTCAGACTTGATTCTGGATGAACTTCGAATCGACCCATGAAGAAGAGTAATTTTCAATGTTAAACTCTGCATGCTTCGGGTACTTGGGGTATCTTGAGGTCAAGAAGGAGTATCTTCTGTGTGAACTCCTGTATTTGACCGCTTTGAGAGTCGTTCAGATGTACTGTACTGGCCTGCGCATCTTTCAGATGTGCGAAAAGTCGTGGAGCGTAAAATCATAAGTTCGTTGCCGCTGAGCGTAAAAAGCCATCGAGCGTGAAATCATAGACTTGTAGTTCCTGAGCGTGAAGTCGTAGGTTTGTAGCCTCTCGAGCATAAAAGCTACCGAGCACAAAGGCATCCGGGCGTAAAACCATAGACTTATAGCCATTGGAATATAAACCGTAGATTTGGAGCTGTCGAGCTTAGGAAACTCCTTGGTGCAGAACTGCAGATTTGTAGCTTCTGAAAAGAAAATCTTCCGAGCGTGAAGTCATGGATCTGTTGCCTCTGAGCGTAAAAAGCCATCGAGCGTGAGATCATAGATTTGTAGCTGCTAAGCGTGAAGTCGTAGGTTTGTAGCCTCTCGAGCGTAAAAGCTACCGAGCACAAAGGCATCCGGGCGTAAAACCATAGACTTGTAGCCTGTGAGCGTAAAACCGTAGATCTGTAGCTGTCGAGCATAAAAAAGTCCCTTAGCGTAAGAACCGCGAATCTTTCTCGCACAAAAACTTTTTGAATTCGCTGACTGTCTGCCTTCTCTGAGTGAATAGGCTGACGTAGTACCCAATCATAACCGAGTATTAATTAGGAGATTTGGTTTCGGATTTGAGGAGTCCATCTGAACTCTATATATACCCCAAGTTTCTGAGAGAAAAACTTTTCATCCGTCTTCTGCGAAAGAAGGCCTTCGTCTGTTCGAGTTTTTCTTCGTTTCTTCTCCGAGATTTTGAAGTTTTCAGTAATGGCCTCGAAACAATCCTCCTCCACTAAGGGAAAGAAGGTTGATTCTTCTTCTCGTTCTTCTGCTCATGTGAGAGCGTCTTCGGTCGGGCAAGGCGAACTTCCTTCTGAGCAAAGTATCCCGCCGACGAGCAGTACACCCGGCCTAAAAGGTAGAGCATTTGGGATAAAAAAGAACAACCGAAAATCCTTCGCACATGTTGTACGTGACCGCGCTAGGTCATCTCCTGTGCTGATAGCCTCTTTGAGGAAGATGATGCACAGAGATATTTCATATTTTATGCCCACATTTCTAATGTGTCAGCGCAAAAATTCTATATTTTCGCAGTCCGGCGTAAAAGCTTCGACTGTCGAAAGTTGGTATATAAAATTTGAGTGTTACGCTTTTGGATGAAGATTCTGGCGTAATACCTCAATTTTATCGGTCTGGCATAGAGCACAAACCGTATACTGCCAGCCTTGAACTTTATGCTTTTTGGAAATAGATTTCAGCATAATGGTCAAGTTTTGGCGTAAAGTACAGACTGTTGTTTTTTTGGCGTGTGCTGTAAGATCTGTAATGTCTAGTTATAGGGACTGACGTATTTTTCTTGCATTCTTGCAGTTGACTTACAGGTGTCTTCGCTAGCCGATGTAATGGGTTCTGCCGCAGAGATATTGCACTCCAACTATCTGGAGGATCTGTCACACGTGACATTTCCTATCTCCGGGCCGCAGTATCTTGAAGGAAGGAAGATTCTGATATCGGCTCAGGGCGAGCGAATGCTGCTGAGCATGATTAACGGGGAGCCCCTGACGTATATAGACGGGGACCAATACATAAAGCAGGCCTTCCTCTTCAGGGACATGATTGACAAGCAGTCCCAGACGAAGCCCAAGAGAGAACTCTGGGTTTTCCTTGCCGGAAGCTTGGTTTTGTATCTGCCCAAGATGCCGAGAGACTATCCCATCTCGGCTTTCTTCTATGCCATACATTCCAGGAAGATGTCGTGGACGCTGACTCCCGATCTTCACGGCAGGCCGGGAAAGATCTTTCATCTGAAAGGAGCTGACCAGGGGTCGTTTGTTAGCCGTCCTACCGGCAATATAACGGTGTTCAGGGGACGGTACCCAGGCAGTGTCCCGAGTGAAGACAGCTTGGTGATCCAGCCGGTCCAATTACCGACTTTCTGTAATGATTTTATGGGGCACGGGGGAGTATACCCTAAGGTGAACCCTCGGTGCGGTGGGTGGATCACCCCTTCAAACCTTCGATGGGCTCGCTTAGTTGATTGGGCCTTCAAGCATTTTTAGACCGAGTTGGAGAACATTGGTCTATTTACAACTGTGAGTGCTACCAGTGTTGGGTTACCTCCTAACCCCAACCTGTTCCTGGCGCTGATGGAGCGATATATTTTGCTCACCGGGACTTTCGCCACTCCACTGGGGGAGTTGGGATTGGCCCTTCATAAGATGGCAGAGATCTCGAGACTGTCGATGGGGGATACTCCGTATGAAGAGTATATTCCTATAAACCGGGAGCTAGGGGATTCGGACTCTCGGGTATTGGAGGTCTATCAGGAGCTGATGTGCCACTACCTCGCCTGCACCATTTTTTATGATGAGCCCTCAGATTTGGCTTACATTAACAAATGGACGTCCTACCTCTTCTTTCACCGGTCCAGGACTGCTAAGCCGGAGAAGGTATTGGAGGGCAAGGATCTGCCTGTGAATCCTCTGAGCGTGCTTAATGCTCAGGTAGTCGACGATCTCATAGTGGATGCTGGGGCTCCGGACTTGATCTTCGACGAAGGGATAGGACAATATCCTGTAGGCACTAAGGCCTATAGTTATTTGAGGTGCTGCCGCAGGCCTTTGTCCAGGGAAGCTCAACTGGCTGGCTTTCTCTCCATATGGCTGCACCGAGTGGTGATACCTGGCGTCGCATCTGCGGACCGTATTCACCGCAACACGCTGTGGCCTGCAGTGCGTCTGGTGTTCGGGGCAAGACCGGGCTTGCTCCCTGCCATGGTGTGTCGCATTCAAGCCGGCTTGAGGGCCATGACTGACGGGCTGCTCACCGATGAGACTCGGCGTGATAGCTTTCCCAGGATAGAATTACCATACCTATATCTGATGGGATGGTTAATTCTTCATAACCCCAAGGTTATGTCTCCCGGCTCCGGCAGTAGTTCGGGGACTAGTTTCCTGTTGAACTACCAGAAGTCTTCTTGGAACATGACCACGGTTCTAGACTGTCGGCGGGCGCGGGGCCTCAGTCACAGCTGGAAGCTCTTCTGCACTGTCCCCTCCATACATCGCAATCAATCGGGGATTAGGCTTGAAGATTTCGGTAGAGAGAAGACCGATCTTTCTTCTGAAGCTTTTAATTGGTTGGTCTGCATTAGACCTTCCCATCTACTGTACAAGAGTGAAGACCATTGCTTCTTGGAGCCCTACCTGCCTAGTCGGTTTGCCAGGCAGTTTGGGTATGATCAGCTGCACATGGGCAATGCCATCACCAGCTTTCGGTCCAGGGGTGGGCTCATTGACGGAGCGAGAGGATGGCGATATTTCCTCATGGGTTGTACTGGAGCAATTTTTACCGTACCGGTTATTACACTCTCCACGGAGCTGCACATCCTGCACTCGTATGCCCAGTTCTATGTGGCAACGAACACCTTCCATCACAATTTTGACATGCATAGAAGTTTTTGGGTGCCCTCCTCCAAGTCTGGGGGAAGAGTCGAAGTCCCCTCAGTCTTTTTCGACGAGGGTGAGGAGTTTGTCAATCCAGATGAGCCTCTGGTGGCATTATCGAGGGGTGACGTTCCTCTGCCTGCAGGCCCTTTGGTGATTTCTGGGAAGCGAAGGGCCCCTACTCCGAAGGAGACTTCCCCTCGTAAGAGGAAGAAGAAGATGGTTAATCGTCCTCTCCGGATCCTTGGTGTTTAGGCTCCTGGAAGTGAGCTTGCATCTCCCCATGTTGGGGATGATTCTTTGATTGGGGGTTCCTCAACTTTTAGAGATGGACCCTCTAATGTTCCAGCTGGTGGTGTCGGAGAATCTCTGCTGAAGGCTGCCGTCGCTGCTACTGCTTTAGGTAGTGGAACGAGGTCGCCTTCGGGGCTGAGAATACCTTTATGTGGCTCGACATGGAAGAGACTCCTGCCGTGTCTGCCAGTGCATCTGGCGAGATTCCAGCCGATAAGCCTCGGTCGGAATTTGACGAGGACTTGGAAGAGCATTCGCCGGTGCTTCTTAGAGCACCCCCTTCTCCAGGTATAATAGCTTGCCTAGCATCATTAAGGAATGATTTAAGCTGTACAGGCTGCAGATACGACATATATGCCGTCGGCCATGGGTAAATGTCGCCTTCACGCCTTTTCTTTTAGGAAAGTTAACATTATGCTGATATTAACTTCCTTTCGTCCTCTTTTCAGGGGAAGACCTCTTCGGGGAGGGCAGTGTAGATGCACCCTTCGGCTCTGTGTCAGGTCCTGGCGACGACATGGAGGTGGCTAATTTTGAAGAGGAAGCCTCTTCGGGTGCTGGTATCTTCGTCCGGTGTTGGTGCTACTTCTTTTATTGTACCACCTGTTGAGGCGACGGCCGTGGCAACATCGTCTGCGGTTGTTCTCGGAGGAAGATTCGCCAATGTCGAGGCCACCCCCAGCGTCCAACTGGATCTAGCTGTGCTGATCGGGCAGTACACTGATATCTTCTACACCACTTTAAAAATATTAATATCAAGGGTGTTGGCAAAGAATCTAAGCTTTGCATCACTGAAAAGGTCCTCCCAGTCTGCGATAATGCCGATCCGAGAATTCGACGACACTGGGCTAGCTGAAACGCTGGAGGAGATAGTTAATGGTTTGGAGCAACCCATTAATGAATACTTGTAGCTAGCTCAAGGCAATGTTAAAGATCTGGTCCAGGCTAGATACGACTACATGACTGCGCGGCTTACCAAACAGCTGGCAGGCATAAATAAATCCATCCAAACACACCAGCAGGAGATGGATGAAAGAAAAGTCGTCCTGGAGGAGACCATTGCTCTTCGAACAAAGTGCCAGGCCGAGCACGAAGGGAATGTAGCGAGGGTCCTCAGGCTAGAAACGAAACTCGCTCAGGCAAAAGAGTAGGCTTCCCAATCGTCGGAATCTCTAGCTGTCGTGGATAGCCGATTGGGCGTAGCACAACAGAACTTGGCGCGTGCAGATGTCGCTCGTGCTAGTTTTCTTTGGGCTCGAGCCGAACTGTCCCTCATGAGCAATGACGAGGCACGACTGGAGCGGGCTCGCCATGATGTCTTGGATTCCAGGACTGAGAGGATGGCCGCACTGGCGCAGCTGCTCCGCGACCTGACCGCTCCCCCTAAATGATGTACTTTTGCTTTTGCTTTTCAATGTACTTCTGCTCCTTTTTGGGAATAATAAAGAGGCTTTCATCTGACTTTGTGGACCTATCATTTCGGAATGTAAATGACAGGTTTGGGGTAAAAGTGATATCAGAGGTAATATGGACGTGATATACTCTCGGTAAGTTTTAGCAGGATACATGTATTCAAAGGTTATATAGACATGATAGAATACGATCCCACTAGTTTCACTTTGGAAGTAGTTTTGTCAGAATGAGGTTTTCGCCATATTCTACTTGAGCATAGGAGGTTAAGCATAGTACCTTTTCAGGAATTTGCCATTGATAGGAGCCATTAGCAGGTCTCCATTAGGCTGGACTAACCTGTAAGCGCCGTTTGAGAACGTCGTCTCGATCACATAAGGGCCTTCCCATTTGGGTTGGAATTTGCCCTTACTTCTGTAAGTGAGAATCATCGGCCTTCTCACAGCTAAGACTAGCTCGCCGACTTTGAACACCCTTTCCTTCACTTTTTGATTAAAAGCCTTGGAAATGCGTGCTTGGTAGAGCGCGATGCGCTGTTGAGCTTGGAGGCATTTCTCGTCTAATCCTTCTAGCTCTTGAAGCCTTAACATGTTATTCTGTTCTTGAGTCAGCTTATTAGCCACGGCTATCCTGAGTAACGGAATTTGGATCTCGATAGGGAGAACTGCTTCGCTCCCGTAGACTAATGAGAATGGGGTGCAACCTGTCGGTGCCCGTACCGTTGTGCGGTATGCCCAGAGACATTCTCCCAGTTTCTCATTCCAATCCCTTTTGTTCGAAGAGACGAACTTCTTTAAGAGCTTGATAATGGTTTTGTTGAAAGCTTCCGCCAAACCATTAGCAGCAGAATTATATGCCGTAGAGGCAATATTCTGTATCCGATTTTTATCGCAAAATCGATGAAACGCTTGGCTGATAAACTGCGGTCCATTATCATGGATTATCCTTCGAGGTATCCCAAAGCGATAAATGCTATGATGCTTGATGAAGCTGATCACATTAGATGCCTTCACCTCAGCAAGAGGGATCGCTTCCGCCCATTTGGAAAAATAATCCATGATGGCCAGTATGAACTGGTGACCTCTGGAAGAAGACGGGTGAATAGAACCAATGATATCCATACCCCATGCTTCGAAAGGCCAGGATGCAACCGTAGAATATAGATATTCGGGAGGTTGATGAATAAAGTCAGCATGGACCTGACAGGCTCTGTATTGTCTTGCATACTTTATTGCATCTGTGATCATAGTAGGCCAGTAATAGCCCATTCTCCTGATATGATCCTGTAGCTTAGGACCGGGTTGATGCGCTCCGTATACGCCGTCGTGGGCTTCACGGATAATCCACTGTGCTTCATCACCAGAGAGACATCGTAATACTAGTCCGTCATAAGATCGACGATATAGACATTGTGACGATACATCGAAATAGAAGCGTAATGATCGTCGTTTGACGGATACCGCTTCTTTAGGATCCTCTGGCAAGATTCCGTATGCTACAAAATCTATGAAGGGACTTCTCCAGTCTCTCTTGGGAGGATCTGTGTTCACAACGTGGCTGCATTCTATGTGAAAGTTGTTTTTCACACATAATAAGTCTCTGTTAAGAAGGATTACCGAATTCTGCCTTCTTATAGGGGTAGCTAAATCTGCAGCCAGACTGGCTAGGGCATCAGCTTCCCGATTATGAGATTGAGGTACATGCTCTAGGAAGAAACCTTTTAACATCATGTCTATCTCGACTGTTGCTCGGTGGTAGGGGATGAGGTCTGGATTCCGGACTTCATAAATTCCTCTGACTTGATTGACGATCAGCAGAGAATCACCGAAAGCTTCTATAGATTCGACGCCCAATTCTTTAGCGACTTGGAGGCCGATTAGTAGAGCGTTGTACTCTGCCACATTGTTGGAACAGGGCTCGCTAAGGGAATATGCTCGATAGATGACAAGCTTATCAGGAGTAACCAGGACAATTCCTACTCCCGAGACCACGTTTCCCCTGGGACCAGTTTTAGAGGCGCCATCGAAGAATAGTTACCATGCATCACTCTCCATTACGGAATTACATTCAGCAACTTCGACGGGAATGTCCTCGTACAGCTTAGAGGCCTCCGGGATTGGATGAGCAGCTAGGAAGTCAGCCAGTGCTTGGCCCTTGACGGATTTCTGGGGGACGTACACCATGTTATATGGTGTTAATAACATCGCCCAAGTCGCGAGTCGAGAATTAAGAACACTTGGCTTGTTCATCAGTACCCGAAGAGGATTAATCCTGGAGATGATGTGAATGGTTTGGCCTGTGACATAGTGTCGCGTCTTTTGGATAGCGAACATCAGAGCCAAACATTCTTTCTCCACTGGATTGTACCGGTGTTCGGCTCCTACCATCATCCTGCTGAGGTAGTAGATAGCCTGCTCGTGACCCATCTCGTTCTTTTGTGCGAGAAGAGCTTCCAGAGAATGATCCATCGTTCGAACATACAGCACGAATGGTCTTTCCATGACAGGAGGCACCAGAACTGGCGGACTGGTGAGGTAGCGCTTGATATCACCGAACGCTTGCTGACAGGCTTCGTCCAATACCAAGGATACACCTTTCTTCATGAGACAAGAAAATGGCTGACATCTCCCCGAGAGGTTGGATATGAATCTCCGGATATAAGCCAGACGACCTTAAAATCCGCTGAGTTCCCTCAGATTGTGGGGCGGTCGCATTTCTAAGATGGCCTTGACTTTATCAAGGTCCACTTGAATGCCTTTAGCGGTAATAATAAATCCCAGAAATTTGCCACTAGATACACCCAGAAAGGACTTTGTAGGATTCATTTTGAGTTGATGTTGGCGCATCAATTCAAATACTGTCTTCAAGACTTGGATGTGATGATCCTTGAGGCAGCTTTTGACAGCTACGTCGTCCACGTAACACTCCACTGTCTTGCGTAAATGCTCATAGAATATGTTACTCATAGCCCGTTGGTACGTAGCTCCGGCATTTTTCAATCCGAAGGGCATGACCGTATAGAAATATACTCCCAGTGGTGTCCGAAAGGCAGTGTGCTTCTCGTCTTCAGGATGCATCTTGATTTGATTGTATCCTGAAAATCCGTCCATGAAAGACATACGTTCAAAATCGCATGTATTGTCAATCATGACGTCTGTGATGGGAAGAGAAAATTCATCCTTGGGGCAGGCTGCGTTTAGATCTCGGAAATCGATGCAGACACGTACTTTCCTAATTTTCTTTATGACAGGGACAACATTGGCGACCCAGTCAGGATGTTGTTCTTCTCGGATGAAGCCGCAGGCTATCAACTTCTTGACTTCAGCTTCAATGGCGTCCATCATATCCGGACGGAACCGGCATTGGTGTTGCTTCACAGGCTTTGAATCAGGCAATATATTGAGCTTATGAGTAGCTACCTTTGGATCAAGGCCTGGCATGTCCTCATAATTCTACGCAAAGACGTCGATATATTCTTTCATCAGCTGGATAACTTTTTCCCTTTCTGCTTCGAAAAGATTGTTACTGATAAATATCGGCTTTGGCGAAAGTTCGTCCCCAACGTTAATCTGGATAACTTCGTCTTCAGTGGGAGGTTCTCTCTGCTCGAAGCAGAACTCCCATTGTGTATCCATTTGCTGAGCCCAAGTGTCATTCTCAAACGGTTTGGATTCTTGTTCGTCTGATTCGAAGGAATCCGTCACTACCATATTTGCTGATAATGTTCGCACGAGAGCATGAGATGAGTCGAAGTGCGCTGAGCCGTTTTGAGAGGAGAAAAAGATATCCTCGCTTGACTCAGGAGCTGCGAGGGAGGTGGTATACCCTAACCCGAAACGAGTTCGTTGATAGTAGGGATTGCCGTACAGCGGCATTCGTCTGCCTTTCCCGTAGTTGAGACCTGGTTCCAGCTTCAAGTTATAACCCATATTTTGTATGATCTTCAGAGCTTGCGGGCTGTATCTGTGAACCTGTATTTTACCGGCATCGTCGTCGGAAGAGTCCTCTTGCACAGTCGGTTGATTGGGCATGCGGTCGAAGACTATCGAATGCTGACTGCTGCAAGTAGGCGGGACAATGAAGATAGAATCCTCATGCGGTCCGTATGTCATTGTGATATTGGATGATGATGCCACTTCCCATATATACGGATGATAGAAATCTATAGCTTCCAAGAATTTTTGCGCTATAGGTTCTATATCGTCGTAGGGGGAGGATTTCTGATTCAGAATTTGGGCATCAATATACTGGAAAAGAGGATGTTTATTATCATCTGAAACTCCGTTCCCGGTTGCATTTACATCACTCGGCTGTTTGCTGCGCCGGAGGTTGATGACTAAGGATGGAGGCTTCTGGTTCAAAGTGATCACTAGAGGATCACCCCCTTTTTCTGATCTGGTCTCGTTCAGGTGGATCGTCGTAGGCTCTATGGCTTTTGGACGAGTAGTCCGTCCTTTCACCTTGATTGACAGAGGTTGCTTGGCAGAGGGTTGCTCTGGCTCCCGGTGGGATTCCTTCTCTGCTTTGGCTGATACCTCTTCCGTGCAGTCTTGAGAGTATAATACGGCATCAGAGTAGTAGGATTCTACTCTTTTGAACAGGATTAGGTCGGCAATCTCTGTTTGCACTGTTCCTCGGGCGTCTACATATTTGAAGCATTGGTGTAGAGTTGAAGGAATGATGCTGTGGTCGTGGATCCAAGGTCTACCCAATAAAATATTGTAGGACACCTCTGAATCGATGACATAATATGTAGCCACAGATATAAGGTTGCCAATCTGGATCCTCAGGCGAATCTTCCCCAACGGCTTACTTCTTCCGGCGTTAAACCCCACGATCGTAGTGGTGGTGTAAGCCAATTCGCTGGTAGGAATCCTCAGCGGTCTGAGCAGACTATGAGGAATGATGCTGATCGACGATCCCGAATCTATGTGTATCCGGTCGACCTCCATGGAATCGATGTATCCGATGTAATAGAGGGGTCTGTCATGCCTGTTATGTTTTAACAGCATATCGTCTTGAGTGAAAGTGATGTTTGGGATTACCTCCATCACACTGTGGCATTGAGGACACGCCACGGGTTCTTCGTCAGGGGACTTGAGCTGGGTCAAGTATGCATCCGCCTGCATCAATGCTTCGCTCAGGGTTTGACGAGTGTCCTGAGAGAGCCTGAGTAGCTCGAAGATGGACAGCCTGGCTGGTGTATTAGCCAGTTGGGCCAGGATATCAAAGTTGTATGGCTTCTCTAAACCTTTATTTTGAATGTTTTTTACAGGTTTATCAAAGCGCACTTCTTTTTGCTTCCCTTTGTCCGCCGAGTTGGTCTTGAAGGACCGGCCTCTGGTACGACGAATTCTGGTTCTGAAGGTTTGGCCGCTGAAGCGTCTGTCGATACATCTTCCTGGCTGGCTCCATAGTCCTGGAGGTAGGCTTTCCCTGAGCGGGTTCCAGTAGCCAAGACCTCCTATTCTGATGCTAAGTGAACCGTAATCATGTGACATAGTTTATGCTTTGAGTTCTTTTTAGACTTAGCTTTAGCAGCTTGAGTCTCTTTCTCGATTTCTGGCACCAGATCTGGATGAACCCACATAGTCTCGCCTCGCTGGGTAGTTAGTGGTAGCAGGTCGTGATTTTGACCTCTAGCTGGAGGAAGATTAACGATGCTCATCGTCGTCCGGGAAATAGGCGTAACACCGTTCGAGATTTCTTGGGGAAGCAGATTGCCAAATTACAGGGAGATCATGTTGGCAGTGACTGTCTTCTCGCTGTTGCACAGAGTGATGGCCTTGGCATCGATCAGCTCCTGGATCTTCCTTTTCAGTATATAATACGCCTTGGTGGGGTGGTGTATGTACCTATGGAAGATATAGTACTTGGGATTGTTGGTACTGCCGGCCTCATTGGGCTGTCTTACTTCGGGAAGGGTAATCTTGCCGCTTTTGACGAGACATTCGAATATGCTTGGAATATCATCGTCGTCGAAAGAGTACACCTCGATGGGCCTGGAAGTCCTAGGCTTCGTCTGCGTGGTAGCCACCATCTTTTGTCTGGACGTATTGATTGCCAGAGCTTCTTTACCCTTGGAACCCCGAGGATGGTCGATGTTGGAGGATAACCTCTTGCCTTTATCAGAGGCCGAGATCATGATGCCATTATCATGCGTCTTCTGACTATTGTCCTTCACGGCTACCGCTGAGATGATGAACGAGGGCCAATCACGGAACTGATATGGTCCTGTGAACACCGAGATCACGGGGAGAAGGTTCTTCCTGCAGATGTCGACTAACGCCGAGTCTGGGACTCCTGGAGGCATTTGCAAAGTGGCTTGACGAAAACGTTCGATAAAGGTACAAATATTCTTTTTTTCCTTCTGCTTGACTTCGATAAGAGAGGACATAGACATGTCCTTCCCTCCCTCTTAGAATCGTGTAAAAAATAATGCCTTGAAGTCTTCAAAGGAAGTAATGCAGTTGTCTGCCAGACTTCTGTACCACTGGTAAGCTACTCCTGAGAGACAGCCCTTAAACACCCGAGTGAGGAGGGCATCGTTCCCTTGTAACAACACTGTCATCATGCTGAAGTAGTTCATGTATTGACTCGGTGATGTTTTTCTCTCGAACAAAGCCATAGTCTGTGGTTTGTATCTTGGAGGAGAAGGGACCTCTTTCCAGATAGCTGGGTAAGGTTGGTTGATTCCCAATTTCTTGAGCTAATCTTTGTGCTTCAGGGCATCAAATTGGGCTTTCAACTCCCGTACTGCCTGCATCGGATCTTCAGCCGGTGGCAGGACCATAGGGTGATGAGGAGTTGATTGCATCGCGACCCCGGTGGAAGGTAATACGTTCTCCGAGTGAGGAAGCGGAGGAACTGCTGACTCCTGATCTAGAGCAGGCTCTTGGACCATGTTGGATGGTGGTAAGTCCACCCCCATGCGTATCTGAGTTGGAGGAGCCGATGTTGGCGCTATGACAGCTGCGTGTTGAGTTAGCATCATCTGGTGCATGTTCTCTATCATGGATTATATTTCCTTCAGAGACGTCTCTAGTATAGTGATGCGCTGCTCAGTATTCCCGGATGGGGAACCTTCCTCGTGTTTATCTCCAATGGCATAAACTCCCCTCTCCCTGGGTGTCATTAAAAGATTAGTATAGGTCTCTGTAGAAGTTGACTCTATACTTTCGGCGTCTGATTCGGGAGACTGACGACCCCCGGCCTCGGAATCAGAAGAGTACGAAGCTGGTTGTTGTGACCTTGAACGAGTATTTTGGAACATCCCAGCTTCGGTGTTCCTAAGAAGGATGTTGAATCTCCTTCGGCTCGGAGTTCTAGAGGGGTGACGTCTCAAGCCTGACCCTCCTCTAGGTACGTGTGAAGCCATATTCACAGACGCATGCGTGGGCTCTTCTTCCTGGAAAGATGGAGAGTAGCTCAACCGGTCGAACACCGACCATTTTGCTTCAGAACAGCAACAATTAATTATAATCTTATGATATTACAATAGTGCTCGCTAGGAGGCATAATAGACATGCTGGAAGATCCCTTCTCCCTGTGCTTCTGGACCAGATAATTGCGCAGGTCAGTAGGAGCTATAGAAGAAGACGATCGCTTGTTCCTTTGTTGGCGTAAAGGTCGTGAAGTTGAGTAGTCCGCTGCATGCTTTCCCTTGCGTAGATTGCAGGGCTCATCTATTTTTCCCCGGAAGACAGATGCATTTTTATGCGCGGAGCGCGTTTGTGATTCCTGATTTGGCGCTGAGGCATCATCAAAATTTTTGTCTATTTCGCCAGGGACGGGAGACTGAAATTTATGCGCAGAGCGCGGTTTAGGCTCCTGGACTAGCGATGAGGCATTGTCAGAAGTTTCGTCTGTTCCGCCAGGGACGGGAGACTAAAATTTACGTGCAGAGCACGGATTATACTTCTGGGTTAGCGCTGAGGCTTTGTCAGAAGTTTTGTCAGTCCTATCAGAGACAGGCGACTGAATTTTACGTGCAAGGCACGGATTATACTTCTGGGTTAGCGCTGAGGATTTGCCAAAAGTTTTGTCGGTCCTGCCAGAGACAGGCGACTAAATTTTACACGCAAGGCGCGGAGGGCGCAAAGCTACAACCTCATTGGTCGGAGAGATCGGAGAGATCGAAGAGTCCACAGGAATGGCAGAGGTTGTCTTGGGCATCCAGACCTTGCGCAGCTTCCTGTTGCTTTGGACGGAGAAGGAGTGAGAGCTACCCCCTGCTCGAAGCATGTCTTCGTAGGCCGACTGGTCGAACTGGACAACCAGTGTCTTCTTTACGGATCCCACGGATACCGTATCGTATTGAGCAATAGCTTCCTCATCAGAAGAGAAAGATGTCCCCAGCAGAGTCGCCATCTTGTTTAGGATAATAAACGAGAAAAGATTTGATGAACGCGGGAAACGAGGTCTTGTGCGAAGACCCGCCCTTCTTTTATGTTTACAAACAAGATTGTACAAATTTGATCCCACACGAGGATGACTAAGTACAATTTATTTAATCTGGGTGAATATTGCTATAGGTGTCTGATCTGCAGTCGATCACTTTAGCCCTTGGACCACACGATATTGAAGAAGTGCCGTGGAAGACAGGTAGCAGCTTCAAAGGTTGCTAAAGAGGGTGGATGCACGATGCCAAAGTCGTCGATCCCTTCTCTTTGCCTGAGCTCTGGATTCTCCTCTCTCTCTCTCTCTTCTTTTTCTCCAATTTGTCGACCCTCCAATTGTTCGACGTTCCAATTTTTTGACCTTTTTCCTCATTGATAGAGGTCTCTATTTATAGAGTTTTGGTGACAGTGACCACACAGTCGGCATAGAAACCGAGTAGTGGAAAGTACAGCACCCTTTTATACGACGGTTTAAAATAACCAATGCCTGCGTATAAATGACCTTTTGAGTGAGCATGTGACGCGTGTCCAACTAAGGGACAGAACGCGTATATCTGCTATGAAGATCATGGCGTAGAAGCTACGTAGGTAGTTATCCCTTGTATAGAAGAGGTTGGTGTAGAAGCCAAATGACTGTCACCATGGCATAGAAGCCAAGTAGGCATGGAAGCCGAGTAGGCATAGAAGCCAAGTAGGCATAGAAGCCGAGCAGGCGTAGAAGCCGAGTGATCATAGAAGCCGAGGAGGCGTAGAAGCCGAGTGGGCATAGAAGTCGAGTGGGCATAGAAGCCGAACAGGCGTAGAAGCCGAGTGGGCAGAGAAGCCGAGTGGGCATAGAAGCCGAGCAGGCGTAGAAGCCGAGACGATGTGGACGTTTTAGCCAAAATTACGGCTCTTGGAGATATAATCAAATCTCTTGCATTAAATGCAAAGATCTTCCCCCATCCTGTGCATTAAATGCAGGGGCCTGTCTTTAAGATTTGCCATCATTCTGCAGATATGTGCCTCGAATCCTGTACGAAGAGTGACTGCTGATATGGCGGTCTGTTTGCCTTCTTGCGGAGCGTAAGAAGCTCACGTCTGCCTGTGTAAAACTGGACAGCATATTCCCTTACTTGCGTAAGAGTAGTTTACGCAAAAGGGATGCCACTAAACGACGGTTCGGTAATATTTAATCAAATCTTCTGCATTAAATGCGGAGATCCGCCATCATCCTGCTCATTAAATACAGAGACGTATTTTGAAGGCCTGCCACCCTTCTGTGCATCAACTGCAGAGATGTGCCTTGGGCATCTATCAGTATTCGGCACTTTTAAATGCAGAGACGTGTCTTGAGAAACTGTCACCGCTCTGTGCATAAAATACAGAGACGTGCCTCGAGCCCTGTACGAAGTGCAGCTTTTGACGTGGCAGGCGGTTTGTCTTCTGCAGAGCGTAAAAAGCTCACATCTGCCTGTATAAAACAAGGCAGCTTATTCCTTCATAGGTGTAAAAGTGGTTTACGTAAAGGAAATAGCAGTAAATGATAGCCTGGGTTGCAGTGCCGCGCCATCATGATACCCATCGCTTGGGTTATCGTGTAGTACTCTTTGTCAGAAGTCCAGACGTCAGGTTCATTGCATGATCTGACAGGTTTATTTCGAAGAATATGAAGCGTTCCTCGTACACTTCAATGCTGCATTTGAAAGCGGATGATTTTTACGCCATATAGGCGATGTAGCACCTCTTTAACGCTGAAGTAGCCTGGTCATATTGCACTACGCGGATGGTCCTCGAGCTTATATTTTACGCTGTGCTCAGCGGAGAAGCTCTGTTGCAAGTTGATGGCTCTGAGGTCATCTTTTTACCTTTTCCTGTATGAACATGCTGCGTATAGCTATCCAGCGTATTTTTCATGCTTCTACAACACTATGTGATATAAATATTACATAATTAAATAATATGCCGTGTTCTATTTCTAATTGGATTCTAATTAGCCCTAATCTCTCTATCTAAGCAAGGTAGGCCTAATTTTAGGTGAGGGGGTTTACAAACAAAAATAGTCTAACCTGTAAAAATAATATCCCAGTCTCAAAGTATGCCAAAAACAAATTCGGTACCATAATCTGCTAAACAAAAATAACTGAATAACTAGTGATCCCGGCTAGACCTTCCAAAAATCATACCTGAACTACAAGGTCCAAGGCAGCAGCTACTCTCCCTGTGGTCCATAATATGTTGGACACCAGTCCTCTAAGTCGCAGTCTGAAAAAAAAATTCAGTCAGGATTGGAGCGAAGTACAAGCACTAACAACAGTTCCATGTATATTGACAAAAACTATAATACAATATAAAGAAATACAAGATGGATATAAATACTGGAAATAAGAATAATGGAGATAATAAAATACTAGAATAAGAAATACTAGTAAATATATCATCATCAATAGCACAACTAACAATGAACAAAAATATAAGTGCATGCTAGAACAATGAACTGGAAATACATGAATAGAGTATCTAGCTAAGTGTGTAAAATATTAGTCTATCATGTGATCGGCTTGGGACAGATCAGACTTGTTACATATGATAAGCTATGATTCATGTAAGGTCAGGCAAACCATCCGGTTAGCTATGATGAGAGCAATAGTCAAGCTAATCATATATAACAGGCTATGAGGCATGTAATGGTCAGGCTACACCCGACGTGAGGTGAAAGGTTAGCTATGATGCATGTAGAGTGGGGTATGATCACATAATATACTAATATCTTCCCGTCCCTAGCTAGCACGATGGATTCCAATCACGACTCCTTGTGATAGGACTCGATGATGCTAACCCGTGTATCCATAGTGTCAGAATCAAGTACACTATACAACTAGAATCATAGAGATGATCAACATAATAAAAACTGTCAGAGAATGTACTCACCTATGGTCCTGAGCTGGCAATACCAATATCCTATTTTTGAAGTCTCGTCTGAACAATCCAACAGTCCTATATATATAATATAATAATAATAGAGCATCTGTAGTTACACTAACACACACACACAAATATAATT
This sequence comes from Iris macrosiphon, assembly GCA_036927795.1. Classification (NCBI taxonomy): domain Eukaryota; kingdom Viridiplantae; phylum Streptophyta; class Magnoliopsida; order Asparagales; family Iridaceae; genus Iris; species Iris macrosiphon. Next base: position 76,301,316 of record JAYESA010000006.1, read on the forward strand.
ACACTGAACTCAGAACTACGCTAGGGGTGATACTTGTCAACTAACAAGGTCAAGTGTGCGTGTAACTACACGGTGTCATATACTCAAATGTTGTGCATAATCTGGCAGTCAACTCACTAACACATGTCTAAAGATCTAAATCCCGTGTAACACTAACACATGTCTAAGTTAGTATGTTAGTATACACAAGGCAGACAATTTACTAACACCTAGGGTCATGCTAATATACAAATACGAAATACCCACAGCTAATACCTATGGTCACACAACATATGTAACACTAGAAATCAATTCCCCATGAATTATATACCTATATTAAATCTAATTATCATACACACATACATGCATAGACACATACTAATTATTAGGTTCACTAATACAGGGTCACACAATGCACATAAACTAAACTATCATGAATCAATATGCTAATCTCTAATACTATTCACACATATACACAAAATTATGGAGAAGGTAAGTCCGAACATGTGCGTGCACGGGGTTGAGGGAGGCAGATGCTGACCGGAGACGGTGCTCGGGCTCCGGCATGGGTGGTGGTGATGATGATGATGATGATGATGGTGATGATGGTGATGATGATGATGATAGTGATTCAGGCGGAGGGAAATCGCTACTTTCAGGTCATCTTCGATGATGAGGAGTCCGACGTAGGGAGTCGCTGCTCGGCGGTGAGGGGACTGATCGACGGTGGTGTAGTCGGGGTCGACTGTTCAGCGGTGAAAGTCCGAAGAAGTTGCTGTGATGTCGGGAAGGGAGGAGAACGGGGATGTTGATGGCGGTATAAGTAGCTCAGGCAGAGGAGTTGATCTGGGAGATGGGTCATGGGAAAGTCGAGACGAGGTGTCGTCGCTGTATGCTCCGGCAGGGACGGTCGAGGGATGATGGCAGCAGGTCGGGAAGATGGTGGTGATGACTGTTGTCGGGTCAGGGACGTGGGAAGGTGGTGGTGACGATGGTGAAGATGGTGGTGGCTTGGTTGATGATTATAATGGAGATGGCAGTGTCGATGATCGGAGATGCGAGGAGTCAGGGATGGAGGTGATGGAAAGTCGGCTGATGTGAAGTCGCGGGTGGCCGTGGGGAGTTGGTGTGACATCGTGGGAAGGTTGCTATGATGGAGACTCAGGCGGAGGGGAGTCGAGGATGTGGGGGACGAGCAGTCGGGATGGATGAGTCGACGGTGATGATGGAGGCGGTGAAGTCGGGAACGGCGGTGGAGGTAGTGTTACTCAGGCGGTGCTCGAGGACTGGCCCGAGTTGTAGTCGACGGAGGAGTGCTCAGGCTCCGACGGTGAGTGGGTCGGCTGCTCCAAAAAGGTCGACGACCGGGGGGATGATGGTGATGGTTATGATGAGTTTTAGGGTTTTGGTTGGGGTTTGATGTTGAAGAGGGATGGTGATAAAAATAATATGGGGGATAAATTTTTGCATGAGGGAGGAGAAGATGGTGATGCTAACCTAGGGATTAGGGCCGGCCATATGTTCTTTGTGATAGGGTTGGCTCATTGGAAAAGGGGTTAGGATGAATGATTATATATGAGGGTGTGTGTGGTGAGGATGGTGCTTCATTTTGAATGAAGGGCCAAGATTTAACATGAAGGGGAGTGTACAAACAAAAATAGGAGAGAGAGAGAGGGTTGGACCGGTCAAAGAGGGAGGGAGTTGTTCTTTCATTGGCTTTGACCAACAGAATGGTGATACCTCATTGCATTTTTGCATAAAAGCCCCCTAAAATTAGAAAATTACACAAAAGGTGAGAATTGGGATTGGATGAGGGAAAATACCATATTTGGTGTGATATAGTGGATGAAAAGGGTGTGTGGTGTTTAGTATGATCCTTGAGGGTGTGAATGAGGGTTTGGTTTGGTGTTGGGTCTAGTTTTGGGTTAAGTTGGGTCCTTACACCAATTTAATTAAAATTAATGTAAACGGTGTTCTAAAATTAATTAGAAGTACACAGGGTTAAAATTAGGTGGGACACATGTGTCATAGACATAGAAAACTCAAAATAGAATATTATCATAATTTGGGTTGCACAAAATGGGTCAAGATTGTATCTCCAATTTCGATTGGAACGCACAAAGATGCAAAGTTGGATTTATTTGGAATTAAAAATAAATGTCTATAAAGAATATTGTTCGACTAAAATGAAGCACAAGAGTTCATATTTATAAGTTACACAAAGATCAGAATGGAAGGCTGGCACGTCTAGGATAAGAGAGTAAAATTTGTTGGAAGGTAAAAGCTAGTGTAGCACTCCCAATATCGAAGCAACGGTAAGGTACAAAAATAAATAAATCATAACAATAAATTATAATCCCCAATAATTAATCCCAAAAATGTACTAATTAAAATCCATAATCCTATATTTGTTCAGGGGTTCATCTAGTGAGCTTCTAGGTCTAGTCTACTAACTCATGCATTAAAGAACACTATATATATATATATATATATATATATATATATATATATATATATATATATATATATATATATATATATATATAATATCAGGCAATATATAAAATAATATATACATAATACTTATAAATAATAAAAAGACAAAAATATCCCTATTTTGGAATATGGTAGTGACAAGTATACTCCCCTTAGAAAAATTTCGTCCTCGAAATATAAGATCCTCAATAGTTGTATATATATATATATATATATATATATATATATATATATATATATATATATATATATATATATATGTATATATATATATGTATATATATATATATATATATATATATATATATATATATATATATATATTACCATCAAAATTTAATTCATCAAACCATATAATCATGAAGTAAATCCATATTGTTATTTCACAAAATTTTCAAAATTCTATAAATATCATATTCCTAAAAATCGTCAAGTTTAAAATCAAATTCCATTCTTATCACAATCTCCTCCAAAAATTTAAGTTAATAACTGAATAAAAAAAATTAATTATCCAATCCTCTAATTTTAAACCCAATCAATGCATATTTATAAAATTGAAATCTTATCCCAAAAATTTGAATTCAAACTCGAATCCATTTGTGATCTTATTCCTCGATTCTTTTTCCACACAATACTCAAACACTGTAATACTTACGAAGTCTTCAAATACAACATTCAAAATATAAGTTTTAAAATTTGTATCTTGCAGTCAAATAAATATAATGATAATCTTCTTAAATGTTTTAAAATTTAATGACAAATTCAATTATATCTTAATCTTCATAAAAATTAATAATTTAATAAAATCGTCAATTCTGGCATATTAAGTTCTCAACTTTTTATTTAAATTAATATTTATCCTCAAAATTTAAGGCACATTGTCTCTCTCTGTCTAGTTATAACCTCTTCATTAATCTCCACTAAAGTCAAACCCTAGTAGTCAAGGACTAAAAAAATCCTACCTACAGTCATACAACATGCAATCTAGAGAAAACATGCATGGTTATGGTCTGTTTTGTCATGGTATTGTAGTCTCTGTTAGGGTGTACTACTAACTACATTCTAGCAAGAAAATTATTGATACAAGCTATGGTACTAAGGAATCAATCAATCAAATAGACGAAAAAGGAACATAAGGAAAGAAAAGAACAGAACCTGCTAACCCATCACCTGGACATCTTCATCCTCTAACATACAATTAACTCTGGCACATTAACGCACTAATTTCTATCCCTATATACTGATACCCATATCAATTAATCACTAGTCTACAAGATATCCATGGATACATCCATATTGCACACACCTGTCTATTAATACCAAAATCTGATACCAAGAACCTCTAACACAACTATAGGTCAAATGATGCATCCAAAGTTTGATACCCCTATACCTTTAGGTCCCACTATTTCTACTACAAGCACACTTACTGCTAGCTCTCTTACCTACTGCAATTTCTTATACTAGTTGTTCTTATCACTCAAGTGCACACTAAGTGTAGCACACCATACTAAGTACTACTTTCTCTAATACAACTCTAGATGGACACCTAAGTCAGTTTGTAGTGCCATCTCAAGCATGCTCAAGCCAACAGATCCTTACACATGCACATCATCTACTCATATACTAATATACATTTCTTATCCACACACACACACAACACACACACACACACACACACACACACACACACACACACACACATATATATATATATATATATATATATATAAATATATATACTCGCAGTCTCTAACACTCAAGGTACACACAAATACACCAATTGTCTACAACCCTCAACTGTACTAAAATTAGCACTACTCAGATTACTTGCACTATTACTCCAAATAATTTTCTATCCATATTAACTGATATACCAATCTAATATTATCATACGGGGTACTTACTGTTACTAGCACATTGCTCAACTAATCCTTGACATAGAAATACTAGCACTCTTGGTATAGTAATACTAGGTTCATTATTAGATTACCTCATCACACTCACTAGAACTCATGATCACTTGCACTAGTTATTAACTTCTATAATACACATGCTTCACTTCACTCTTAAAGGCAGGCATATGGTTCCATCTCAATTAATGTATAAGTATCTCCCTTTAACCTTTTACAGGCTGATACACTAATCTGTGATACACTTCATACCTTCCATGACCAATCTTGATATTTCTCAACCCATGGCACACTATTGGAATTTTCTAATACTCGTGCTTCCACTTTCATAAACTTCCACACTGACACTCAACACCCACTGTGCATCCTGCACATAATTTCTAGACACTTCTTTCACCTATTGCTTCCAACACACCACTTGCCTCAATATTAGGTAATATACCTATCACTAGTCATATACTGGTATGCTCATGTCTACTCATATCTGGGTCCTACTTTTATCTGTAACACAAGTCTCACTACTTAGCACAATATACTTTTATTCTCTCATACTCTTCTATACACTTATGGGTACCCTCCTACTATGGCACACTCATTAAGAGCCTTTATGCATATATATTTATTTAATCTTGACACACCCAAGTATCAACCACTAAATTGAACATCATGCTCTATTAATTTTTAACACAATTTCCTTGATACTTAATTGTTTACATGGATCACCCAACTATATGAATTCATGACTATCCAGGACTGGCATACTGACTCTGACACTAACTCCTAGAACCATCACTGATACTCTTTACTCCCTCTTCTACCTATAGTACCAATACTAACTATAATGACACCTATCATAGAACTATTGCTATAAGGTACTATGCTATGGGTTAACTCTAGATTGATGCCTACTGCTCACATGCCCAACCAAGAAACACTTACAGACTCACAAGCCACATCCCAACAGTCAACACTGATACTCAAGAAATGGACCTAATTGTAAGTCACCAATTATCACACTAACAGGGATCCTTAAAGAAATAAAGCTCAAAAGGAACTGGACTAAGTACTGAAGGTATCTCTACTGCTAGCAAAGAAAATGATGGAACAAGGTCCTATAATAACAAAGTAGATAAGTATTGAGATGATACTTTAAGAACCAAATTTAAGATATAATCTGATAATTATACACGTCTGTCCAAAATCATGACACTCAAAATCATTGCCACTCCAGTGAGCATAGCTGCGATAAACGATAGATTCCATAACTTAGGCATACAACTCTATAGTCTAGAATCCTCGTTGTGCCGACTAGTATAGCTGCGGGAAATTCTAAATTTCATAACTAAGATATATACATCCGAAGTCAGGTCCCTATGTATCCGACACGCCAACTAATATGGCTGCGATGAACTCTATGCTCCATAACCAAAGCAAATATTTTACCTTTCTCACTGTCCTCATCAACATATGTCATCAGATGATACCGTAATTTTAGTCCATAAAGTTTATCTCGATATAAAATCAAACTTAACAATGATACCAAAAATTAAATTTAACAACTGATCAACAAGAATCAAATTCAATAACAATAAGCGAGAGCGGACGGGAACAAGGGAAAAGATTTAAATTGGAAATTATAATAAGATTCTCAAGGGTCGTCCCAGCATCTCTCAAAAATTTGTGATTGAGTATACTCTCTCATCCAAGTATCCTATATCCTATATCCTATATCCTATCGTAGGCACGCAGTAGTACAACTAAGACTTCGTACTATTTACGAAGTCTGACCTGCATGGGCCGCCACTAAAAATGTGTCATAACCCGCACCAGATATAGGGGCACGAGTACGTGGGTACGTCCACCCTACGTCGTAGCATCGGCGGTAGAACACTGTCTAGGTCATAATATTAACTAATCAATCTAACACGAGTATCCAACTCCATAAGGAGACACAGATATCACAATATAATATGGAAATACTCAATCACAGAAACTAAAGCACGATAAGATATCAAAGAAAATAAACGAAATACAACACAAGTCTAAACAATAAAAATAGTCTAACCTGCAAAAATAACATCCCAGTCTTAAAGTATTCCGAAAATAAATCCGGTACCATAATCTGCTAAACGAAAATAACTGAATAACTAGTGATCCCGGCTAGACCTTTCAAAAATCACACCTGAACTACAAAGTCCAAGGCTGCAGCTACTCTCCCTATCGTCCATAATATGTCGGACACTAGTCCTCTAAGTCATAGTCTGGAAAAAATATCCAGTCAGGATTGGAGCGAAGTACAAGCACTAACAACAGTTCCATGTATATTGATAAAATATAAAAAAGTACAAGATGGATATAAATACTGGAAATAAGAATACTGAAGATAATAAATTACTGGAATAAGAAATACTGGATAATATATCATCATCAATAACACAACTAGCAATGAACAAAAATACAAGTGCATGATAGAATAATGAACTGGAAATACATGAATAGAGTATCTAGCTAAGTGTGTGAAACATCAGTCTATCTTGTGATCAGCTTGGGACAGATCAGGCTTGTTACATATGATTAGCTATGATTCATGTAAGGTCAGGCTAACCATCCGGTTATCTATGATGCGAGCAATAGTCAGGCTAATCATATATAACAGGCTATGAGGCAAGTAATAGTTAGGTGCACCCGACGTGAGGTGAGGGGTGAGCTATGATCATGTAGAGTTGGGTATGATCACATAATCTACTAATATCTTCCCGTCACCAGCTAGCACGATGGATTCCAATTATGACTCCTTGTGACAAGACTCGATGATGCTAACCCGTGTATCCATAGTGTTAGAATTAAGTACACTATACAATTAGAATCATAGAGATGATCAACATAATAAAAACTATCAGAAAATGTACTTGCCTGTAGTCCTGAGCTGGCAATACCAATATCCTGTTTCCGAAGTCTCGTCTGAACGATCCAACAGTCCTATATACGTAATATAATAATAATATAGCATCAGTCATTACACTAGCACACACACAAACATAATTATACTGAACTCAGAACTACGCTAGGGGTGATACTTGTCAACTAACAGGGTCAAGTGTGTATCTAATTGCACGGTGTCATGTCTTCAAATGCTGTGTATAATCAGACAGTCAACTCACTAACACATGTCTAAAGATCTAAATCCCGTGTAACACTAACACATGTCTAAGTTAGTAAGTTAGTGTACACAAGGAAGACAGTTCACTAACACCTAGGGTCGTGCAAATATACAAATACGGAATACCCACAGCTAATACCTATGGTAACACAACATATGTAACACTAGAAATTATTTTTCTATGAAGTATATACCTATATTAAATCTAATTATCATACACACATACATGCACAGATACATACTAATTATTAGGTTCACTAACACAGGGTCACACAACGCACATCAACTAAACTATCATGAAGCAATATGCTAATCTCTAATACTATTCACACATGTACACATAAAATCACGAAGAAGGCAAGTTCGAACCTGTGCGTGTACGGGGTCGAGGGAGGCTGATGCTGACCGGAGATGGTGCTCGGGCTCCAGCGAGGGTGGTGATAATGATGATGACTGATGATGATGATGGTGGTGATGATGTTGATAATGATGATGGTGATAATGATGATGGTGATGATGATAATGATAATGGTGATTCAGGCAAAGGGAAATTCCTGCTGTCTGGTCATCTTCGTCGATGAGGAGTCCGGCGTGGGGAGTCGCTGCTTGGCGGTGAGGGGACTGATCAGCGGGGGTGTAGTCGGAGTCGACTATTCAGCGGTGAAAGGCCGGAGGAGTCGCTGTGATGTCGGGAAGGGAGGAGAACGGTGATGTTGATGGCGGTGTACGGAGGTCAGGCAGAGGAGTTGCTCGGGGAGATAGGTCATAGGGAAGTTGAGACGAGGGGTCGTGGCTATGTGCTCTAGCGGGGACAGTCGAGGGATGATGGCAGCAGGTCGGGGAGATAGTGATGATGACTGTCGTCAGGTCGGGGACGTGGGAAGGTGGTGGTGACGATGGTGAAGATGGTAGTGGCTTGGTTGAGGATGATAATGTAGACGACGGTGTCGACGACCGGAGATGGGAGGAGTCGGGGATGGAGGTGATGGGAAGTCGGCTACTGAGAAGTCGCGGGTAACCGTGGGGAGTCGGTATGACATCGTGGGGAGGCTATTGTGATGGAGACTCAGGCGGATGGGAGTCAAGGATGTCGGGGACGAGCAATCGGGATGGATGAGTCGACGGTGATGGTGATGATGGAGGCGGTGAAGTCGGGAACGGTGGTGGCGTGGTGTTACTCAGGCGGTGCTTAGGGACTGGCCTGAGTTACAGTCTACGGAGGAGTGCTCAGGCACCGGCGTGAGTGGGTTGGCTGCTCCGGCGAGGTCGACGGTCGAGGGGATGATGGTGATGGTTATGATGAGTTTTAGGGTTTTGGTTGGGGTTTGATGTTAAAGAGGGATGGTGATAAAAATAATATAGAGGATGAGTTTTTGTATGAGGGAGGAGAAGATGGTGATGCTAGCCTAGGGATTAGGCCCGACCATATGTTCCTTAAGATGGGGTTGGCTCATTGGAAAAGGGGTTAGGATGAGTGATTATATAGGAGGGTGTGTGTGGTGAGGATGGTGCTTCATTTTGAATGAAGGGCCAAGATTTAACATGAAGGGGAGTGTAAAAACAAAAAGGGGAGTGTGAGAGAGAGAGGGTTGGATCGGTCAAAGAGGGAGGAAGTTGTTTCTTCATTGGCTTTGACCAATAGGATGGTGACACCTCATTGCATATTTGCATAAAAGTCCCCCAAAATTAGAAAATTGCACAAAAGGTGAGAATTGGGATTGGATGAGAGAAAATACCATATTTGGTGTTATGTAGTGGATAAAAAGTGTGTGTGGTGTTTAGTATGATCCTTGAGGGTGTGAATGGGGGTTTGGTTTGGTGTTGGGTCTAGTTTTGGGTTAAGTTGGGTCCTTACACCAATTTAATTAAAATTAATGTAAATGGTGTTCTAAAATTAATTGCAAGTGCATAGGGTTAAAATTAGGTTGGACACAAGTATCATGGACGTAGAAGACTCAGAATAGAATATTGTCATAATTTGGGTTGTATAAAATGGGTCAAGATTGTGTCTCCAATTTTGATTAGAACGCACAAAGATGCAAAGTTGAATTTATATAGAATTAAAAATAAACGTCTGCGACGAATATTGTGCGACTAAAATGAAGCACAATAGAGCATATTTATAAGTTACACAAAGGTCAGAATGGAAGGCTGACACATTTAGGACAATGGAGTAAAATTTGTTGGAGGCAAAAGTTAGTGTAGCGCTCCCAATATCGAAGCAACGGTAAGGTACAATAATCAAATAAATCACAACAATAAATTATAATCCCCAATAATTAATCCCAAAAATGTACTAATTAAAATCCATAATCCTATATTAGGTCAGGGGTTCATCTAGTGAGATTCTAGGTCTAGTCTATATAGTATCATTCAATATATAAAATAAAATATACACAATACTTATAAATAATAAAAAGATAAAAATACCCCTATTCTGGAATATGGTAGTGACATGTGTATATGAGTTTGTGTATATGTGTGTGTCTATATGTGTGTATACAATAGTTTATATAATTATATGTATATCTATAAGTATATATATATGTGTTTGTATATATATATATATATATATATATATATACATATATATATATATATATATATATACATATATATATATATACATATATATATATATACATATATATATATATACATATATATATATATACATATATATATATATACATATATATATATATACATATATATATATATGTGTGTGTGTGTGTGTGTGTGTGTGTGTGTGTATTAGTGTTTACTTATATATATGTATATAGGTGTTTGTGTTTAGGTGTGTGAGAGTGTATATATATATATATATATATATATATATATATATATATATGTATATATATATATATATATATATATATATATATATATATATATATAGGTCCCTCACTCTATATATGTGTTTGTATATACATATATAGAGTGAGGGACCTATATATATATATATATATATATATATATATATATATATATATATATATATGTGTGTGTGTGTGTGTGTGTGTGTGTGTGTGTTGATATATATAGAGATATGCATAGAATGAGGAGTATATATATATAAATGTATAGCTATTGTTATATATACATATAGGGTTATATGTGTATGTGTTTGTGAGTTGTGTGAGATTAATGTGCTTTGTGTTGTGCTTGGGTGTGTGGCTGTGGATGTGTGCCAGTGGGTGAGAGTGGTAGTAGTGGCAGCTCGGGACAGGGACTCATATTAGGAGTAGCGGTTTTTAACATAAAGAGAGGTAGCAGTGGCAACCTGGGAAGAGGACTGCAAAGCAAGAAGCAGTGCATGCTGCAACAGCAGCAGGGAGTATGCATAGTCGGGCACCTGCAGCTGTGCAAGCAAATTAAATTTATCACTACAGTACAAGAGAAATAGCAGTCTAGCATTCAACAGTGCTCAGGAAGAGAGGGGAGAGCTCGGGCTAGTGTGCAGCCACTGCACAGTAGCAGTTCTACTCATTCAGCAACGAGGCTCGGGCAACAACATAAGGGGAACTGAAGGTGCATAGCAATGTGCAGAGAGTGCAGCAGCTACAGCATTGGGAATCTACACAGTTGCTGCACAACTATATGCATCACAGTGCCCGTTCAGTTTCAGGTTTTGTTTCCACTGTGCAGTATCAGTGTTAGTATCAGTTTCAGTTATGAGGTATTGGTATGTATATTGTATAGTAGTTAGTTATGTATACTATTAGTATTATATGTTAGTAGTTTAGATACTTTATAGTAGTTAGTTATTTGTATTGGCATAGTATTTTGTGTATTATTTAGCCATACTCATAGTGTTTTGGGTTACCTCGGGATACCAAGGTAATACCAAGGTATTGGGTCGATACCCAAGGTATTGAGTTTGGGTATCGAGATAGGTACGATACGCATTGGTTCAAGGTCAAGGTATCCTATTTTATTTGTATTATTATAGTATTATAATATTGACTTGTATATATATATCTAAAATACTATTTTCATATAATTAAATTTGCGTATCTTAGGATACGGCTTTTTGAGTGTCTTGTAGTTTCATAGCTTAGCTTCTATAGTTTAGTTTCATAGTGTATCGACTTAATAACTTAGTATTAGACTCTTGCAACCTATATTTCATCGATTTGACCTAGAAATGGCTTATTGACTTAGAATTGTATCAACTTAACTAATTTTCTTTCTTGAACCTTGTATTGATGCAACATACTATATATAGGTCTGTGTGACACTAGTTTGGGCATCGAGAGACACACCTTGCTCAGAACGTCAGGCGAGTACATCTTTTTGATAGTTTTCAATTCATAATATTGTATATAGGCATGTTCTAGAATTGTATACTTGATCCTGACACAGTGATTTCATGGACTGTTACTACATGGATCCCGTCAGGAGATGTTATCCCCTACCGTGTTCAGCGGGTACTCGTATATATGTATATCATCGTGTATATTGGGTATTGATTATATTTTGTGTTCACACACTGCTCGTGTTTAGTGTGCTTATTCGTGTATACTCACCGCTCGTGTTCGATGGTTATAATATTCGTGTACACCCACTGCTCGTGTTCAGTGGTTATATTTCGTTTTCATAGCGTGTCGTGATTGGATCCATCGGTATTAGTTGGGGGTGGGAGAATAGGAGTTGATTATGTGATCAAAGCCCCATTGTTACGTCGTGTACATTCTGGTTACATACCTCAATTGTAGTCGTCTTACCTAATCATGTTCACCTAACCCGATCATATAATGAACTTATATTCTGAGGCACATTAGTTTAGATTGCAGTTACTTCATCATATTACTGATATTCATATTATTGATCTATATCTCGTACATTACCTGTATATCTATTGTTCATTTATTCATATGTTTAGTGATCTTGTATTTCATTTCTATTATCTGTTTTATATGCTCGATTATGCTATTGAAACTGCATTTAGAGGTATGTACTTTGCTCCAATCCTGTCTAGATATATTTTTCCAAATAATTGGCTTATAGAGCAGTGTTCCACATTCTACGGGCCGTAGGACAGCGTACCTTTAGAGGATACTCTTCTAGACTATGAGGACTTAGTTGCAGAGCCCGAGGAGGTCTAGTTTATTTGTGTTGGATTGTATTAGACTATTCTTTTGTGGAGATTCACAGTTGTATTATTATTTCAGATTATGGATTGTATTCTTATTCTTTCCTTCGCTATTCCATTCGTGCATTATCTTCCTTAGTTTGTTTTATGATTGAGATTAGTCATACTTGTGAGATACCATATTGATCCTCTGTTTGGAGTTGAGATAATTGGCAGGTACCATATTATATTGTTGAAATATTAGATAGTTATAAATGACCCAGGCAGCGTTCTACCGTTGATTCTGCAGTATAGGCTGGGCATAACCACGTACTCGTGCCTGATTATCCGGGTGCGGGTCATGACACGTATGGCATATATGGGGAAAATTGAGGTGGTGGGGGCAACTATTGCTCCTCCTGTTCTTTGGCCCGCTGGCCCTCATGATCTGCCAGGTGAGGAGACTGGTGCCCGTTCGGAGGCACCTTTAGCTGCTCAGATGACTGTCCTTGGGGAGCTGGTGTCAACAAAAGAACCTGCCCCAGTGTCAGTTGCCTAGATGACCCGGCGTCATCGCCCGACTGTACGACACATACGCTACAGAGATTCATAACTTTGAAAAGAAGTCATGTTTAAGATCAGCATTTTAGAATTAAACATGATGCAAATTTGGCAAAATAAAATTAAAATAGAGGTATTATGTGAAGTACTCAAGCATGTAGATGAGATCCTAATATCTATTCCTAATTGCAGGCTCGCTTGGCACAGTCAGTTAACCAAGATGATTTTAATTGGACCTACATGGGCTACCAAAAAAATCAATGTCACACCCTAGTTCCAAATATAAGGAACTGAGCTACGTGGCATTGGACAGCGGGTACACTCCGACGGGCATCCCAATCTAATAGACCCGATGGAGTGTACCTAAGTTATAAAGTATAATGATATAACCCAACATTTAAAACATAAGCAATATAATTAATCTCATCCACAGACATAAGAATATGAAAACATATAGAAAACCAGTCTACTAATGTGCAGAAAGAAAATAAGTCTAGAAATATATCATAATATAATACGGATAGAGTCACACGGGGACAAACCAGCTAATAAAAGTACTGAATGAAAGGAAATAATAAGATAACTAGGGCCGATATCTGCTAACTAGATAATGATACTGGACCCAAGGTGAAGCCACTACCGGTAATCAAGCAAAGTCCTCGGGAAGGATCTCGTCCTCTGCTACAAGTCTTGCTCCTGGATATACACCCGGTCCGTACTCCTCTGGGAAGTCCTCCTCGCCTATGCCTGGAAGGGAACCAGGTCCTCAGAGGGACGTAACAAGATACAAAAATAGCATGCCATAGTAAAACATAAAGGAAACATGTTATACGTCGGTGTAATATCTAATAACCACCTAAGTGAGACACAACTTGAAGGCAATATTTGACACATGGGCTTTCCAAATATAAATTTGTAGCTCCGAGGCATAGAGACACACGGTGCGCACCCATAGCTCCGAGCACAGAGACACACAGTAAGTAAGTACTACGACTCCGAATATAGGATCTCTATGTAAATAAGGATATATATATATATATATATATATATATATATATATATATATATATATATAATGCTTGCGAAGTAGCCCAAGCATCTAGTAACTGTCTTTCCCTCCCAATGCTGTCAACGAGATGCATCCGCAGCTCGCTGAGCTTGAACCTCTATCGAAACAGTCTCGTCATACTGAAGTAACTAGCACCAATCACGATCCTATAGTCATCACAGGTTCTGGTCATGATGACACTATCAGGATACAGGAAGTCTGGCACGATAACAGTGTCTGAATATGTCCTAGGATTCTGATGTAACCAAGTAGGTTCATAAAGGTATCGAGAAACATCTAACAATCAATACTAGACGTTACCGACGAAAGTCTGCATCCGGATATGACCCGGTCGCTAAGTAACAATTTTGATCCAAAGCACAGACAATGTATAGATGAAATAAATAAGTAAATATGGAACTGAGTTACAGTATGGCAAGGTACAGTTGCCTGGATCCGCAGGCTAAAGATGAGGCTCTGGTCCAATGTCTAAGTACGAGGCATCCAAAGAACCTAAAGATGTAATTAAAACTAATTAATAATTAACTCAAAGTCTACTTATTATTGAAAATGTATCATTGAGAACTTAACCTAGGTTTTGTCATAGTACATAACTCACGACTAAGCATACTAACTAAGGTATTGACCAAAATTGACTAGGGAAGCATTATAATAAATATATAATTATCAAATTGCATAACGTCCTCAAACACTATCCTCAAAACTAGTATTCATCAAGTATAGATTTGATCAACTGCGAACAATGTTTATCCTCAACCCATCTCATTAATGTAACCATAAACACAAGTGCATCATTCATAAATTAGTTGTCACCTTTTAATACGCAGAATGATCACATCTTCATCTTTCAAATATACCATCAATACTACCTAATAGAAATTTTATTTGAACAACATCCTCATCAACTCATGCATTTCACACATATATATAACCCCAAACAATGAATGCTACTATTCTTAAATACAAACTAAACATGGGTATTTAACAAAGTGTTCACAATTATTGCTCAATGGAACCTATAACCTAACTAGGATTTTTAACTAAATAAAAGAGTTACAAAAATAAATAAAGAAAGAGAAGAATAGGGGAGTGATACCAGAGGTGGCATTCGGTGGTTGAGGTGGTGTCCTAAAAGGTTCTGTCGTTGGTGGTTATTGGCCGCGGTGGGGATGCTGTCGTGAGGTAGTGGCAGTGGTGGTGATGTCATGAGGTAGTGGTGTTGTGATCAGTTGCTGGTGTTGTGAGGTAGTGGCAATAGTGGTGATATTGTGGTTGTGGTAGTGGCAGTAGCGGCTGATGGTGGTGGCAATGGTGGTGGTGTTGACGGTGGTAGCAATGGTGGTAGTTTTGACGGTGGTGACGATGGTGTCGGCTGTGGTGGTGGCAGTGGTAGTGGCAGTGGTGGTGATGTTAGTGGTGGTGGCAGTGATGGTGGTGTTGACGGTGGCGGCAGTGGTGGTGGTGTTGATGGTAGTGGTGAGGTTTAGGGTTCCAAGGAGAGAGGAGAGGAAGAAGAAGTAGAAGAAGAAGAAAATGAAGATGGAGAGAAGGTGTCGGTTGTGAGAGGAGAGGGAGCGGAGTGAGGAGAGAGAGTGGTGATAGGGGTTCCCTTCAGATTAGGGCCGGCTATATAGGGTGATTTTATGAGTGTGTGTGTGTGTTTCCTTGAAGGAATTGGGTAGTAGTTATTGATGGAGGAATGAATCAATGGCTATGATTTAGTGTGAGTGGATGAGGATAAAAAGTACAATACAAATATGGAGGAAAATGTGGTCATGACCGGTCATATGGCCAAGGGTGGTCTTCTTTATTTGAATTATACCAATAGGAAGTCAACACCTTGCATTACTTTTTCATTTGGGTCCTTAAGAGTTTGGGGTTTACAAATAAAAAAAAAGGATTTGATTTAGGAAAAAAGGGTGTTCGGTGTTTTGTAGGATGGAGTGGGTGTTGGGTGTTTTGTATGAGTCTCAAGATTTGGTGTGAGGGTTTGTTGGGGTTAAGTTAAGTCGGTTTTACCAAATTAAATAAATATTGTGTCTTAGGTATTCTTAAATAAAATGGGAGTACATGGGGTCTCAATTGGGAGTGACACAAATATCATAGACGTTGTAGGCTTGGTATTAGTCTTGGGCTCTTTAATTGGTTAGGATAAACGAGTTAAGTTTGTGTCCCAAAAATCGATGGCAACGACATAGGTACAAGGTATAGAATTTAAATTAAATTTTTGTGACTAGAAAGTTGTGCAATTAACATAGAGCACAAGGGTATATTTTTGTGAGTGACATAAATATCAAGTGCCTAGGTTGGCTCGTCAGGTCAAGAGTGCAAAAATTTATTGGAAGATAAAGGCTATTGTTGTGCTCCAATTATTGTATCAACGGTAAGGTGCACCAAGAGTTTAAATTAAGAACCAGTCTTGATAACCCTAATTTCTAATCCTTAAACAACCTGAAGCTAAACCAAAATTCTCACCATACCCAGTCTACCTAAAAAATTATTGAGGGGATTTACAGCTAGACATAATTTGAATAATTAAAGAAGAGATTGATTTCAGCTCCGATTCTCACGCTTCTAGTAGGTTCTGGAGGGTTTACAGTATATTACGACGCATCAGGCAAAGGACTTGGGTGTGTGTTTATGCAGCATGGAAGAGTGATAGCTTATGCATAGCGGTAGCTTTAAGATCTTGAGAAGAATTATTCGACTCATAATTTAGAGTTAGTAGCGGTAGTATTTGCACTCAAGCTGTGGAGGCATTACTTGTATGGTGATCGGGTAAAAATATTTACCGATCACAAGAGCTTAAAGTATGTATTCACCCAGAAGGACTTGAACATGAGGCAGAGCAGGTGGCTAGAATTGATAAAGGACTATGATATAAAACTTCAGTACCATCCAAGCAAGGCAAATGTGGTAGCAGAAGCTCTTAGTGGAAGAGGTAGTACATTTATGTTGACATCGCAATGACACATCTTATAAGATCTTCGAGAGATAGATGTTGAGATAGTACTTTCGTAAGACGTAAGAGTATTGGCTAGTTTACATGTATAATCTATCAATATAGAGAGGCTTAAGGCAGATCAAGGAGAGGATCCGAAAGTTCAGAAGCTTCAGGCGAAATGTGAGTCTGGTCTCCAGAAAGAGTTGACGATCCATGAAGATAGAACCTTTAGGTTTGGAAATCATCTTTGTTTATCAAGTGGAGATATCCGACAAGAAGTAATAATCGAGGTGCACAGTTTCCAGTATTTAATTCATCCAGGAGGTACCAAGATGTATCAAGACATCAAGCAACAAGGTGGAACGGGATGAAGAGGGAGATAGCACGATTCATTTCTCGGTGTCTTGTATGATAGCAAGTAAAGGCCGACCAGCAGAGACCGGCAGGATTATTACATCTGCTTTATGTTTCAGGGTAGAAGTGTGAACGTATCATGATGGACTTTGTGACCGGTTTACCTAGATCCCCAACTGGTCGTGATACAGTTTGGGTAATAGTAGATCGTTTCACAAAAGTAACTCACTTTCTTCCTTTTTGAGTAGGGCAACCCACAAAGCAGTAGAGATGTACATGTGACAGATAGTAAGACAACATGATGTTCCAGTGTGTATCGTATCAGATCATTTTAAATTTTTGGAGGAGCTTGCACCAGAGTTTTAGCACCAAGTTGAGATTCAATACCGCCTATCATCCTCAAAAGGACAAGCAATTAGAGAGAACCATCCAAACCTTGGAAGATATGCTCCGAGCTTGTACTTTGGATTTTGGAGGGTCTTAGGAAGATCACCATTATCTCGTTGAGTTCTCATACAACAACAGTTATAAAGGAAATATTCAGATGACACCCTTCAAAGAATTATATTAGAGAAGGTGTAGATCACCATTGGCATGGGATGATATAGGTGAGCGAAAGATGTTAGGCCTAGAGATGATCACGCAGATAGTAGAAGATGTCAAAAAGATCAGAGAGCGACTTCTGGTTGCCCAAGATAGACATCAATATTGGAAAGATCAACATCGTAGGCCTTTAGAGTTTTGTGTCGGCGACCATGTATTTTTGCGAATTTTGTCAACAGATGGAGTAACTAGATTCGGGGTTCTTGGGAAGCTTAGTCCGCAATACGTCGGCCCGTTCGATATTCTAGAGTAGCTGGACGATATTGCTTATCGTCTTGCCCTTCCGCCTTCGTTACGTGAGATGCACGATATATTTCATATGTCTCAATTTCATAGGTATATCCCGGATCCGAGTCATATCCTCAACCATTATGAGCTAGTCGTTGGTACCGACTTATCTTAGGAGGAACAACCCATATCCATTTTGGACCGAAGGGAGAAGGTGCTCAAGAATCAGACTATTCATCTTGTCCGAGTTGCTTGGGGGCATCACCCTCTAGAAGAGTCGACGTGAAAGCGCGAGGATGATATCCGATCTCGGTATCCACAACTATTTGACTCAGAATATATATTCTTTGTTATATCTTCGTATCTCGAATCACGTGATTTGTTTATCCATGCTATGTGATACTGTTTTCTTTATTATATTCTTGAATTTGATTGCATGTGTATATGAGCTTGTTGTTAGCGTAGTGCTTGTTCTGATTTCTCTAGCTAGCCTTGGTTTTGAATTCCGAGAATAAAATTTTTCTAAGGTGGATAGAGATGTCACTCCTCATTTCCGATACGTATTTGGAACATATTAGTTTCCCTACTTATATTATTTGTTGCCAGTATGTTAATTAGGTTGTATGTTATGGAGACTAGACCCATTCTTTGGTTCAATTAGACCCATGGTTTAATTGTTGGGTTGGTTTGGTTATGAGTTGAACCCATAGTCTAAACCTCAAATCCTAGCTATATAAGTTAACTTCTTTTTCTCGCTTCCATCATTCTCTTATTTTTCCCCTTCATTTATTTAGGCAAGTACACCTTGCACTACATGGAGAAATCTCTTAATTTTTATTCTTACTCATTCCTTGCATTTTAGTAGTCTAATATGTGCACACTATGATTCTAAACACTTTCAGTACTTGGATTTTTCGATTTTAATGGGTAGATTTGAGTAGACCTACGTTTAAAGTTTAGGGTTTTCATGGGTTTCAAAAGTTTTTCTTAGTTTTGATCTACTTAAACATGGTATTTTTGAAAAATAGTTTTTAGGATGGATGGAGCACTTTATTTCGAGCAATTTTGCTTTTGGTTCACTTGATTCAGAGTTAAAATAAAGTTTTTATGAAGAAAATATTATTTCGATTTATGGAGCTTTTTGCCATGGCGGAACCTGCTGTTGGGGGAGACGACTTTCCATGCGGTCTGAGCTCATACAACCCATGCGACCTGAGCCCATACAACATGACCGATATGACCCATGCAGCCATGCGGCCTGACTTTCTATGCAACATCAACCTCTATGTGGAACCTATCATATGCGACACTAACTCTATGCATCCCTGACCCTATGCGGCCCTATATGCATAATTTGTTGATTTTTCTTTGTTTGATGCTTTATTGGATTTTTGACATTCTAAGTGTTAGATTGATGATTGGAATGCATGAGAACTGAGTGACCATGTGTTGAACCTGACTATACGCTTGACCCGACTATGAATAGAGATAGACCATATGGACAAGTGACTATGACTACCTATGTGCCTGACTCGACCTATGTATTGCTATATGCTAGAACTCATATGATTTACCAATGATTGGTAACTTGACTCGACAATTGGTATCCGTGCTGATACACTTACTATGTGCTATGTGTTCCTACATGCTAAGTATTTCTACGTGATTATGTTACATGTTTAACACCGAGGTATGCCTATGTGCTAACCGACATATGGTGTAATAAATTCCTCCAGCATGGACATGATAGTTGGTCAATAACCAAACGTGGATAGGATTAGTTTTACTGTTGCATTACGCTGGGGTGAATCCAAGTTGAACTGTAAAGTGATAAAGTGGATTCGTATCTAGCGTGCCCGTGCTGCGGTATAACATGTAAGGGGAGTAACACGTGACCACGCCATGTAATTTCAGGTAACCGTAGGGTTAACTAGGAAACTAAAACATGTAGAGCATTGGAGGGACAGAATACCGAGATCGTGCTTAACTAGCCACCCTCAATAATTATATGGGGAGTGAAGGCTGGCTTCCATGTATATTGTTTAAATCCTCATTAGTAGATGACAATATCCGACTATTATATTATACTATGTGTTCTATATGATCTTAGCATGGTGGCCTTACAAGGGACCAGTGCGTACTACTATATGCTATACGGCGATTATTGGCTCGGTTAGCCCCTGCTAGAACATGGTTCAATCTGAGAATTCCTATTATATGGATAATACCTCTGGGATAACCCAGACTCTATCTACTAAGCCATACAAGTGATTGGCCGATTATGTAACTGAGCTTGTTTGTGTATTGTATCTGCCGTCAAATAGTCTAGGGACATGGTCTATCATAGTGCGATGGTTTAACCCTTATCCTTGTTTGGTTGTAGGGTTAGATTATTGTGTCATGATAGGATATGAACCAAAACTACGAGACAAAACTATATATACATCGATTTTATAACGTAGTTTTATTTCTTCATTCGTGCTTCCTTTGTGGTACTTGATATTTTGGGTCTAACCGTACTAGTTTTGCCTGGCCAGGTTTAGAGCCAACACTTGAAGATTAAGCATAGTTCCCCCTGAACCATGGCATGCACCAGGCGAATGACCACTGAGGTAAACGAGTGGATCTCTTCTTTCCTGCTCATTATTGCACACTTTACTTATTTTGGGCATTTTGCCACCGATACTTGTTAGCCGTGAATCTGGACATTTTGTTTCCCTACTTGATTATAATTAATCAGACTGCAGTTGATCATAGTCATGTACTTTTGATACTCTGCCAACTTTCTTATTTTTGTACCGCTGGTTCCCAGAATATTGTGACAGGACATTTAAGACGCCTTACTTTCTTGTCATATATGTTCTATGTTACTGTTTTTACTTGACTGATTGAGACAATAGATATGCTGTGTGACCCTAACTGGCTTGATTGTAGTATGCACCCCTTGTCCAGTTACAGTCGTGACCACCGTACAATATTTTATACCTTGTACGAGAGAGCTGGCCATGTCCGTATCCGTATTCTGGTACTGGGGTATGATAACAAGAAAGCTTTGAATGTCGCTGGCCGACTCAAGTCGCTTCCACTCAATAATGGCTTCAACTTTCTTCGGATCGACTGAGATGCCTTTCGTATAAACGACGTGCCTGCGAAAAATACATTGGTCAACCAGAATTCGTACTTGTTCAGCTTTGTATATAACTTATTGTCTCAAAGAGTTTATAGCACGATCCGCAGGTGTTCGACGTGTTCTTCCTTATTCTTCGAGTACACCAAGATATCGTCAATGAATACCACCACAAACTTGTCTATAAACGGTCGGAACACCCGATTCATAAGATCCATAAATGCAACAGAAACATTCATCAGCCGGAACAACATGACCAAAAACTCATAGTGGCCGTAATGGGTTTGGAACACTGACTTTGGCACATCGTCTAGCTTGATCGTAGCAGATGGTAGATAGAGCGAAGGTCATTCTTTGAAAATATCGATGGCCCTTATAGTTGGTCGAAGAGGTCATCGATCCTAGGCAGAGGGTACTTATTCCGGATGGTGACCTTGTTCATCTCCCGGTTGTAACCACCTAATTCCGAGAGAAGAGTATTTTTTTTATTTCAAATAATGGTTTGAGAATTATATTTTTGATAACAATATTTATAATTATATGTATTGGTTGTGAGCTAGCTACTTAGAATGGACTATGTGATTAGTGGTTAGCCTATTGGTTAGACTTAGTGCTAGTGAGCCCAAGTGGATCCAACTAGACTTGACATGACCCATTGGTTCAACTAATTGGTTTGTCATGATTTGATTAATTAGGTTAGAGAGAATGAGTAGAATATTCCTTTTTATTAGATTAGGACCATCCTATAGTTAATCCCCATAATTAATATTCCTTCATGACAACCAATGAAGGGCATTTTAGACTTTGTAAATGGCACACAACCCTAAAATAGGGGTCAACCCTAGTAATGGAGTATAAGTACTCTCTTAGTTCATTAATAGCCTTAATTTATTTCTATTTAGTTCATTCCCAAATTTGAGAGGAAACCCTAATTTCACGATTTCAATTATCATCCCACTCCATTTCAAAGGAGGCTAAGGAGCTTGGTGTTGCTAGAAGGAGCTTTGGAGGGAAGCATTGGCTAGAGATTGTGTCCAACCTCCATTTGTATCTATTTGGTAGTGATACATTGGAAATCTATCTCCCAATAGATAAAATTTCTATTTTCCTATCAATTTTTATTCTAATTGATGTATTAGACCCTTAGGAACCCTTTCATGGCTAAGTACTACCCATAGGAAGAAGAACTAGATTCTTATGAGACTTATTGTGATAGTTACATTGACTTTTATGATCAAATAGGAGAAATTCTGAATTTAAAACACCAAGCGTTTGTCAATAGGTTAATTACGCTTATTTACATCTAGTAGTGTTAGATTGGTTGTGGGAGAGTTCTCATGTGTCCACAAATGGATAGAATAGCCCGTATCACGTCACTTCATGATACGAGGGTGGATAATTAATATTTTCTTTTGTATGGGGGCTTTTAGAGGCTAATTCCTTGTTGTTAGAGTTAATTTTAGTTATTATAATTATTATATATCATAAATTATATATATTTGATATTATATGTGTTTGATATTTAATGGGCTATGGCTGAGATTAGTATTGCATGTGACTTGATATTATATCATTGTCATATTTGGTGTTTAATGGGCACTGCTTGGCACATGGGAACACGTAATACGATTATTGGCGCATGGCATTGCTTGGCATATGGGAACACGTAATACGATTAGTGGCGCATGGCACTGCTTGGCACATGAAGACACTAACACGTTTAGTGGTACATGGCTTTGAATCTCTTCAGGCGCATGGAAAGATTTTCTATGCTTCTACACGACCCCCTTCAAAGTTTCTGAACTAAAACTTCGTATGTTTAAAGTTCAGAATATTTTGAACAGAAGTATGAAGGATATAGGTGCAGAAACTATGTTGGCATACGTGTACAAGCCTCCTTATTTTTGGCGCATCCCGAGAGTGGAAAGTTACGTAGCCAGGTGCAGTGGACTACTTGGTGTATATGACCACTGGGCGCATCAGGATAAGGCAGAGATTAATCCATTGACTGTTAGATTCATCCCACGGTTTTGGTGCCTAACAATTAGTTATCGATTAATGGCTTCCTTGCTATAATTAGAGAGCTAGAAAGAAAGAGAATAATGTATTTCTTTCTCACAATGTCTCTATTAAAATTGAGCGCGAAGAGGTCGGTCGAGCGGTTCGTCGACCCTCTGCATCTGATGGTCGACCACGCTTCCATCAGTGGCGAAGGTAAGGAGTAGAATTTGTACTCTTCTTTCATTGGTCACTTTTTTGGCACTATGCGTTCACACCATTCTCGCCACTGTCTGAACTACATTTTCTAACGCGCATGGTCGTTGCTAAAGAGCTTCGTCCTAAGGATGCGCTGACGGCGATAATTATTTCTTGGCAGCATAGGTAAAGTTGTCCTTGGACACGCACCTGAGGTATGCGCCAAAATTTGATGCACGATCTCGCAGTGGGGCATATTAGCCTCTTCATTGTGGAAGCTGCCTTGGCACGATGGAGGCAGTACGCCTTAACAATAATATGCATAACACTGATGACTCTTATGTACAACTTCTCTGGCAGATGTTTTGCTTGGCGCATGACACTGGTGCATGCTTTTGTACGATCTTGCAATTATTTTGACTTTGGTATGTTCGTTTATACAGGAACTGTCTTGGACTTCTCTGAATGTGATAGCGCACGAAAGGATTTCATAGTTACCGTTGTTTCTGGTGAACAGGCACATTATCCGGAGGATTGTCTGCGATCTTCCAACTTAGCTCACTGTAGCTTCTCTCCGTATGTGGCCAGGATGTGTTGGAAGGATCTCGGGTCATGTCCTGACAGTCCATCTGAGTGGCAGCGATACAGCTAGTTATCCTAATAGGGATTTCTAGTCGTGTCCTTTCTCATGACAGAGTTAGGTCTGCAGCGGCTCAGTTCTGAGTTGCAAGATCCCTTGCTATCCATCGGTACAAATTTTTTTTGCCCCGTGGATTGCACCGAGAAGTCTTACTGAAGTGATGGCCCAGAATGCGTTGAGCTGCCAGCTTCCACATGCGTTGGTACCAAAATTAGCACAGCGAGGTCCCCTTCTTTTCAAATGTACCCATGCTCTTGAATATTAATAAAATATCCTTCAATGTAATGGACTTCCATATGTACTCATAATATTGAATATTAATAATTTTTTTTTGCCACTTTTCATATTTTAGAACTTTTTTGTTGCCATGGATATCACGATTTATGAGTACTGTACCATAGGTAATATGGACATTGTACGACGTCATAATGGCGATAATGCCAAGCCCTATCAGAGGTAGTATGGATGTGATAGGTTAGATTAACTCTTTTAAAAAAGTTTGGTGGGGACATTATCTGCGATGGTAAAGATACCTTGGTGTGGAACCAAGAGCTCAGGCAAGTTGGGTTGCAGCTAAGTTGCAACCATAGCGAGGTACTTTATGGAAAGAATAGCCAACACGGACATGACTGTCTTCTTGTAATAAGAAGAACTGCTGATAGTTCAGAGGTGAAGTGGACATAAACTACTTTGCCTCTTTGTGGGTCCGTTACCCATTGTGCACTCGGGACTCTTGAGTATAGATAATAGATATGTCCGCATGCTATGTACGGTAATAATTTGCTAAGGAGGACATCAGCTATGAATATTACAATTTTGTGTCCCTACGCTAGGGATAGATATGACACATATCATCATTCTTTTTTTTTGAAGAGGCCTTGATTAGGCATAATATTTCTTTAGGAACTTGTTATTGATGGACATCATGAGCAAGTCACCGTTGGGTTTAACAAGCCTGTATGCGCCACTGGAGAAGACCGTCTCTACCACAAAGGGGCCCTCCCACTTGGGTTGGAATTTTCCTGCTTTCTTATGGGTTATGACCATCGATCTTCTCACTGTGAGGACTAGGTCACCCACTTGGAATGCCCTTTCCTTCACTTTCTTATTGAAGGTATCGGAAAGCCAAGCTTGATACAACTCAATACGTTATTGGGCTAATAGGCATTTTTTATTTAGTGCTTACAGCTTCTATGTATGTCTACAGTGGTTATCTTCGTCAGTTAACTGATTGGGTAAGGTTACTCTGAGGGAAGGAGTTTAGGCTTCTAGAGGATGTACAGCTTCACTTCTATAGACTAAAGAGAATAGCGTACTGCCAGTCAAAGTTTGGACTATCGTACGATAGGCCCATAGACACTCGCCCAGCTTCTTATTCCAGTCATGTTTGCTAGTTGAAATAAACCTTT
This sequence comes from Iris macrosiphon, assembly GCA_036927795.1. Lineage (NCBI taxonomy): Eukaryota > Viridiplantae > Streptophyta > Magnoliopsida > Asparagales > Iridaceae > Iris > Iris macrosiphon. The sequence continues at coordinate 76,327,069 of JAYESA010000006.1, forward strand.
TGAGCAACTTGATGATTGTCTTATTGAATGCTTTGACAAATCCATTCACTGTTGGATTGTTGGCGGTTGAAGCTATATTTTGAATTCAGTTTTGATCACAAAATTGGAAGAAAGCGTGGCTAACGAATTATTGACCGTTATCATGAACGTTCCTATGGGGCAAGCCGAAGCGGTAGATGATGTAATTTTTAAGAAAATTGATCACGTTAGATATCTTTACTTCCGCGAGTGGAACTACTTCTGTCCATTTAGAAAAGTAGTCTGTGATAGCTAGGACGAACCGGTGCCCCTTAGACGAAGGCGGACTGATTGGTCCCATGATATTCATTCCCAGACTTCGAATAGCCAAGATACAACAGTCGGGTAGAGGAACTCCAAGGGTTGGTAGATGAAATCTGTATGGATTTGACACATTCAGCACTTTCTTACCTATTTAACAACATCTGCCACCATTGTTGGCAGTAATAGCCTATACGTCGGAGACAGTCTTGGAGCTTAGGACAAGGTTGGTGAGCACCACAAACACCGTCATGAGATTTGTGAAGAGCTTGTTTTCATTATGCGTTTGATATGCATCATAGCAGAAGCCCATCATAGGAACGACAGTACAACATCTTAGTGGCTGTATCATAATAGAATTGGAGGAAGCATCTTTTGACAGAAGTGGCCTCCTTCGGGTTGCCTGGGAGGATCCCATAGACCGCAAAGTATATAAATGGGAGTCTCTAATATTTGACATTGGTATCGACGTCCATAGAGTGGCTTAGTTTTAAGCACAAGTTATTCTTTGGGTAGACCAGTTCTTAACCCGCCACTGTGACTAATAGATGGGTATTGATTGGAGTCGCCAAAGAGGCAACAAGGCCGGTGAGTGCATCAGATTCGATATTTTATAGCCGCAACACATGTTCTATGAATAACTCCTTGAAAGTAGAAATTATGTCGATGACAGCCTGATGGTAAGGGAGTAAATCCTAGTGCTGGACTTCGTACTCACCGCGGACTTGACTGACTATTAATTTGGAGTCTCCATAGGCTTCCAAGAAGTCAACCTCTAGCTGTTTGACTAAATGAATCCCAATAATGAGAGCGTTGTACTCTGCCACATTGTTGGAACATGGCTCCGTTAGCGAATATGCGCGATGGATGACCAAGCCGTCAGGAGAAATTAGCACTATCTCCACTCCGACCACGTTGTTGCCTTTTAGTCATGTTCTGGAAGCACCATCGAAGAACATTTGCCAGACTACTCCTCCCGTTATGACAGTATTTGAGTCTAACACCTCATCGGGAATTTTGTCATAAAGCTTCGAAGTTTCTGACACCGGATAATAAGATGCTAGAAAGTCGGACAATGCTTTACTTTGATAGCCTTCTGCGGGATGAACACCATATCGTAGGCCGATAGCAGGTTTGTCCATGTATCTAGCTAAGAGTTAAGCACTCCAGGTTTGGTCATCAGGACTCTGAGGGGGCTCGAGAGATCACATGTATGGTTTGCCCTGTCAAGTAATGGCATATTTTTTGGACGACAAACACTAGAGTAAGATACTCTTTCTCGACCGGATTATATCTGTGTTCTGTGCCGATCATAGTTCTGCGAAGGTAGTAGATAGCCTTCTTGAAGCCTTTGTCATTATTTTGAGCGAGAAGAGCACCGAGAGAATGATCCATTGCTCCGACATAGAGTAAGAAGGGCTTTCCCACGACTGCAGCCACCAACACCAGGGTGTTCGTGAGATACTTCTTAATATCATAAAATGCTTATTGATACTCCTTTGTCCAGGCGAAAGAGACCCTTTATGAGCTGAGTAAAGGGTAAACATCGTCCGGAGAGATTGACGATGAACCTCCTGATATATGCTAGCCTTCCTTGCAAACCACGAAGTTCTCACAGGTTCTTTGGAGGGTGCATATCTAGAACAGCCTTGGTTCTCTCAGGGTCAATATGAATACCCTTTGAGGTATGATAAATCCCAGGAATTTGCTACTGGAGACCCCAAGAATGACTTGGTAGGGTTCATCATGAGGTGGTGGGCTCGCATAAGTTCGAATACCATCTTGAGATCATGAAGATGATCATCATGTAATCGGCTCTTGACTACGACATCATTAACATAACATTCCACTGTCTTATGCAAGTGGCCACGAAAGATAGTTCTCATGATGTATTGGTATGTGGCACCTGCATTCTTTAGACCAAAGGGCATCACTATATAACAGTACACCCCTATTGGTGTCCGGAATAACGTGTGTTTCTCATCGTTCAAAAATATTTTGATCTGATTGTAACCTGAGAACCCATCCATAAAGGACATACGCTCAAAGCCACAAGTTTTATCGATCGTCATGTTTGTGATTGGGAGAGGAAATTCGTCCTTTGGGCAAGCTGCATTTAAATAATAAAAGTCTATACAGACTCGGATTTTGTCGTTCTTCTTGATGACTTGGATGACGTTAACTACCCAGTATGGGTGTTATTCTTCTTGAATGAAGCCACTTTCTATTAACTTATTTATTTTAGTTTCGATGGCGTTCATAATGTCCGAACGGAACCGTCGTTGCTACTGATTCATAGGGTTGGAGTCTGGCAGGATATTGAGCTGGTGTACCGCTATACATGGATCCAAGCATGGCATGTCCTCGTAGTTCCATGCGAAGACATCAATGTATTCCCTTACCAGCTGGACAAACGATTTACGCTCTTCTTTCGAAAGATTTTTACTAATAAAGATGGGTTTAGGAGCCACGTAGTTGCCCAAATCCACTTGTATAATGTCGTCTTCAGTAGGAAGCTCCCGTTGCTTGAACCATAATTCCCACAGGCTTTTTAGTTTCTGAGCCCACGGTTCTATTTTAAAGAGTTCGGTTGGATGCTCATCGTTCTATTCTGGATCCGCTAATGCCATATTACTGGACAACGCTTGTTTGAGTACCTCTCTGATGCTAACGTCGGATTCTATGTGGAAAATTGCGAAGAATGAGACTGCGTGTCATCTTCTTCCTCCGAGCCCTCATGAGTGGTAAAAGGATTGATATATCCTAAATCATGGCCGGTTCATTGGTAATACGTCTCTGGTTTGTCTTTTAGGGAAAAGTAATACAGTGGCAGTGGTCGACCTTTGCCATAGTTTAGGCCTTGGTCGTTCTTTAATTCATATATCATTTTTTGTACAATACGGTTAGTCTGGATGCTGTACCGGTGAAGTTGTATTCTACCGCTTTTCAGTTTTGGCTCGTCTACAAGGAAGTTCCGGCATCCTTTGACTCTTCCGAAGATGATAGGTTTGTCTTCTTTTCTTCTTGGTGGAATAACGAAGCAAACATCTTGATTAAGGCAGATTTGATCTGCCGAGTGAGTGGTGGCTACTTGCGTATGCAGATGTAGGCCTAAACCATGCTCTAGAGAGTAAACGACATTCCACTATGCTATGATAAAGTAGCTCAAGGATAGACCCTTACTGAGAAAATAAGTTACTTTCTCAAAAGGGATCACGTCATCGAATGATGATGTGTCAGTTGTGATGTATTCTTCCAACTCATATTTAGTGGCTACCAGTGACGCTGGCGGTACCGAAGCTTTCCTTCGGAGTTTGACTACCAGCTGCTCTGGGGTTCTCACTATAGGGGATTCCTTGTTTGGAAGGCGTCTCAACCCCCAAGGCTTGACCACTAGGAATTTAGGAGCCTTCTTACGGATCTTGACCACCAGAGGAGCGGCTGCGGGGACTGGGCGCCCTTTCAGGCGAATCCTTACAGGAGTGTCTGAAGCTATAATGGTGCAGGCTTCGTCGTTGGTGTCAGTGGCACCTTCGTCTGAGTGGATTTGTTTGTACATGACCGAGTCAGAGTAGTACGTCTCGATTCCCTTGAAAGGATCCAAGTCAGCGAATTCTATTTTGACGATGCCATCTTCGTTGATAAACTTTAAACATTTTAGAGTAGATAGAACAATCATATATTCATGTATCCATGGTCGTCCAAGCAGAACATTGTAAGATACTTTTACGTCAATGAAGTAACAAGTCACCTCTGTACGGAGGTCCCTGATTTGGCATTTCAGATGAATCTTGCCTAGCGGATAGCTTCTCCCGGCGTTAAAGCCGCTAATGGTGGTATTAGTGGCTTCCAGCCGATGCATCGAGATGCCCAGAGTTCGTAGTAAGCTCCATAGGATGATGCTGAGGGATGATTTGGGGTCAATATGCATCTGATCCACTTTAATAGCTTCGATGTATCCTGTGTAATATAGGGGTCGATTGTGCCTATCATTTTTTAATAACATGTCCTGTTGGGAGAATGTGATGCTCGGTATCGTCTCCATCGTATTGTTGCATTGAGGACATTCGGCGGCATTCTCAGCCGATGGCTTCACTTTAGTCAAATAGAAGTCAGTGTTTTACAATGCCTCACTCAGAGCATTGTAGGTCTTTTTGGAAAGGCGCAGGAGCTCGAAGAGTGATAACTTTATTATAGTATTGGCCAATTATGCCACTATATCGAAGCTGTAAGGCTTCTCCAGCCTTTGCGTTATATCCTTGCAGAGGTTTATCATAGCAAGTTTCCTTCTGCTTTTGCTTGTCCACCGCTAGAAGCTAGGACGATCCCGGATCAGAGGCCGGGAGATCACCTATTAGAGGTGCAGAGTCATCGAAAATATTATAATCGCATTGATAGGTTAGCTCTGACCTGGTCACTCCTGCTAGAGCTTCGTCTGTTGTTGGGGAGACTACGTGATAAGATTTGGTCTTCTTTCCTTTGGCCTTAGAGACTGGTGGTGTTGTTGACTGTGTCATATCCGGGACGAGGTATGGATGAATCCACATATGCAAAGTCTTCGGGTAGTAATGGAAACTAAACCTTCTACTCGGGCAAGGGGAAGTTTAACAACCTCCATGGTTGTCCTTGGTATGGGGACGACCCCATCTTGGGCCTCAGTTGTCGAGTAAGTGTCAAACTGGAGAGACACCATGTTTGTCGTGACGGTCTTGTCTTTGTAGTCCAAAGAAATAACTTTGGAGTCGACGAGTCACTATATCTGCCTTTTTAACACGTAGAGTCCTGCGTGGGGTAATGGACATATCGGTGGTAGTAACAATACTTTGGATTGTCCACCTTACCCGCTTTATTAGGATATTTAATATCGGGTAGCTTAAGCTTGTTACCTTTCATCAAAATGTCGAAGAGTTCCATGACCTCATCATCATTGAAGGAATAAGTTTCCTATACTGTTGGTGGCTCAGTCAGCTTAGGAACAGGGGAGGTTGGATTTTTGGCCAAGTTTACTGTCAAGGCCTGCTTCCCTTTATTGTCACGATTGTTGTTTGCGATGAAAGGACGCTTTCCCTTGTCTTCAGTGCTGGGAGTTTGGAATTCCAACGAGAAGGCATCTTTTGCCCTCTTTTCAGCAGCGACGACACTTATAATGAACATTGTCCAGTCGGTGAATAGGCCAGATGCCATCCAGAGTCTCACAGCAGGCAGAAGATTCTTTTAGCACGTGTCCCTCAATGAGGACTCAGGAATACCAGAAGACAATTTTAGTACTGCTTGTCAAAAATACTCGATATATTTCTGTAGGAGCTCTCGATCTCCCTGGGTGATGTCCATAATAGAGGACATAGTCATATCAATCCACCTTCATAAAATCGGGCAAGGAACATGGTCCTCAGGTCATCGAAGGAGAAAATGAACTTATCTGGGAGACTGCAGAACCACTCAAAGGCAACCCCGGATAATGCTTCGACGAACAAGTTGGTAAGTAGGACGTCGTCCTGAGGTAGATGGCCTGTTGTAGACTGGAAGTATCTCATGTACTGTCGGGACGATGTCTTTCCATCCAATGAAGCTAGCGACAATGGTTTGTATTTGGGTGGGTATACTACATTATCCCACTAGGAAGGATAGGGTTGTCGGATCCCAAGCTTCTGGAGCCTATCTTGGTTGTCCCGAGCATCTACGCGAGCATGCTGGTCCCTTAATGTCTCCTGGATATCCTCTGTCAGAAGGGGAGTATAGGATCGAGGCACTGTATGACTGCTTACAACCTGAGGAACCGGGTCAGGCATATCACGTTCCTCGTTTGTTTGTCCCGACGCTGCGGCTATGTTGGGGAGATACTTTCTCTGAGTTCCAACACTGTGTGAGTCAGAGTCTGCATTGAAGTGCCTAGAGCCTGCATCATATCTTCGAGTGCCTTCAGACGTTATAGATTACTAGATTATGTGCCCTATTTATCTCCTGCCACGTATATTGGCACTATACGAGATATGGTGGATGGAAGGTGGACGCCGCACTTTCTACCTCAGATGCTTGGGTTTTTCTATTCTCAGGAAAAATAGGCATTATTGCATCATCTTCGGAACTTGGAGGTTTGCTGCCCCCAGTCTCGATTGAGGGTTCGTTTTGAAGGGTATGACTACCCCCTGCTAAGTCGTCACTCGTTTAAAAGGATTCACCTTCTTTTTTAAAGGTCGAGTTATAATGAAATACCGGGGGATTGCCACCCCCAACTTCAGCTGCAGCTTTGCTCGGGGAGATATGGCTACCCCCAGCCTTCGTTCGCGAGCGTGTGCCTTAAAATACCCCTACAGTCGGTACCAGTATGCTACCTCGTGGACTACTTCATGGAGTACTGACCGGCACCCTAAAGGTTGGTGAGCCTTTCTTTGAGATCTTCTTCAGGGGATATATCTCCATGTTGAGCAGCATATAGCAATTGGCAATTCCTCATATTCATGCGATGGCCTTCGGGGACGTTGTCGGGTTGGAATTGCTGATTACAATCGCTCAAACATCGCCTGTCTTTTTAGAGAATCTCCATGTTGAGTAGTATCTAATGATGATGTTGGCACAGGCGTGTCTTTGAGCGGACACACCCTGTGTGAGTGTTGCTTCTCTCATCTTACGCTTGTGACTAATTATGTTGCGTAAATCAGACGATAAAAGTTTCTTTTCTACCCCCACTTCACGTGCTCGGGTAACCCTTGCACATGAAGGTGAAAGCAAAGATTTTGCTCCCCGATATGGTTCTTCTACAGAAACTGCAACCGGATCGTTAATGGAAGACTTGATATAAGATAGACTCCCTCTATGCACGGGTTTGTCCTCCCGATGTTCTTCACTCGACTTGGTTTTTGTGCGACTGCGACATCCAAGTGAGTTTTAGAAAGCTCCAAGGGTTGACCCACTTCTGGCACATGTGCGCCTGGGCCTTCCCTATAGAGTTTTCCATTGGCAGTGCGCATTACTAACAACGGTGCATGCTTCTGGAGTGCTGATGACGCCACCCCTGGAGCGTGCATGGCTCGGGGTGTTTTGGATTTCCTTACCCCAGCGTCCTTAGGCACATAGTACAGGGAGTCCAGGGTAGGGGTACACGATCCCCTGTTGATAACAGCCTTGCTTGGAGGAAACTACATGCGCCTGTGATCGACGCATCTCTTCGGGCCTTGATGGCGCTGGATGTGCGCATGCGGAACTTGGCACAGCTCCTCTTAGGCGCAGCTTTGGAGGGAGAGATAGGTGAGCATCCATCTTGTGTACATCTGCAGCTGAAGTCAGTGACATCTCTAGAGCAGAGTTGGGTCTGGTGCAGATGCTGTAACAAATCATATTCTGCCAACTTTTTGATATCGTACGGGCCTCGGCAAAGAACTCGACTTATTGGCGGAGTATAGGTCAACCACGTGTGCGACTGTGGCATGGGTTGACGATGTATAGGGTACCAACCTCGGGATTGGTGCAGCGGCACTAACATCCCAAATTTTGTGAGTCTTGCGAGGTCGTACGGGCCTCATGGTAGATTTTGGCCTGGCCATGGTGTCTTTGAACGCCTGTTGGTCGAAGCGGACGAACAACATCCTTTGAGTCAAACCTATCTTGGTCACGTCGGATTGCGTTACCAGCTTCTCGGTAGAGGAGAAGCTTTTCCCCAGCATAGTGGCCATTTTTGTCGACATTGCAAAAAATAGGGTTTTGTGTGAGGGTGTACAATTCTTATTTATTGTAAATTGACAAAGAGTACAAGAGAAAACCTATAAGAAAGAATCTAAGTACAAAAGATCTGGACAAGTATGACGGTAGAGATCGAGCACTGCAGTGGCTCCTTCACTCCATTGACGATCCGGGACCAAGAAGGTTGACGAGGCGGTGGCGATTTGTCTTTTTCCCCTTTCCTGTAGAGGCGGCTGTTGGCTTTCTTCTTATTTTATGTGTGTTTATTTGTGGATCGATCCCCCTCCTCTTCTCATATGGGGAAAATTCCTACTATTTATAGCTTTGGGGAGAGGCCTTCATGCGTAGATTACATGCTACCGAGCGGCGACTCATACTACTATCAATGATGCATGGAGCCCCATGTTGCCACATGTTCGACTTAGATCTGGGGTTGCTAATGCCCGAAATACTTATGACACGTGTCAAAGTTGATTATAATTATACCTTGGGAGTACGTTCGCCTGGCACATGAAAATGGTACATAGTGGCGCATGGCTCTGCTTGGCGTATGGGAATACGTAATATGATTAGTGGCACATGGGAACACTAACACGTTTAGTGGCACAAGGCACTGCTTGGCACATTGGAATAGGTAATATGATTAGTGGCGCATGTCACTGCTTGGAACATGGGAACACGTAATACGATTAGTGGCGTATGGCACTGCTTGGCACATGGAGACACTAACACGTTTAGTGGCACATGGCTTCGAATCTCTTCGGGATGGGGATATTTTCCATGCTTCTACACCTTACAGCAATGCACATGTTAGCAAGGTAATGCAGTGAGCTGGGTGTATGCCTAGGTGTGGTCAATTAGGTGAGTTTGTATATGTGTTATTATAGAAGTGTCAAGGGTAGGTAATCCTAACTAGTAGGCTAGATATTGGATGAGAGGTACGTTGAGGTTAGTTAGTGTTGTGTAGGAGAGTTGGGGTTATGTTACAAGTGTCAAGTTTCAAGGGTTAAGGGTGCTAAGAGAGGGTGTGTTAGTGATGTGCATATATGAGTGTGTGTTGCTCCCTGGTTTAGGAGTGTGTTAGTGTATACTCATGAGTGTATGGTGTATTAGTGTTTAAATTGAGTGTGGAAGAAGGTGTTTAGGTGGTACTGTGTGAGAGCCAGTGAGGTGTCAGTAAGTGTAACACATGGGCTTGTGGTGGTATCCTGAGAATTAGAGTGGGGCTCTTGTACCATTAGTGTAAAGGTATGCTAAGGTGATGAGGATAGATAGGTAAGGTGTCAGTAAAGTGAAGGACCATAATATGATTCTGAGTAATAGTTTGAGTTAAGGTATTAGAGATGTGCCTAGGTAATATATTATATTAAGTATAGTGAGATATATGAATATGGAGCAAGATAATTGTAAGGAAATGGGTAGTATCATAGTGTCTAGGTATTTACATTAAGTTATTATGTTTTAGTAACTAGATATTGATACTAAGGTATTAAGTTATCCTAAGGTAATGAGTAGGTATCATGATACCGAATAGGATATTATGATACAGGCCAAGGTATTGGATATTAGCTAAGGTAATAATAAGTAATTTTAAATACAAGATAGTACTAGTATATTTATAAGTTTTATATATAATTACTTAGTAATATTAGCTAGTTTAGCTAATACCTTCAAGGTATGGACCTAGAAACCTAGGTATAGCCTAGTATCACTTGGTATTAGCTAGTTTATCCTTGTAACCGACCAAGAAGCTAGTTTTGAACCTAGAATCAAGGTAAAGACCTAGTTTGACCTATTTTGGTGTAATTTGACTAGTGTGACCTAGTCTTGACCTAAAAAACCATATTTTAGCTCTTTTAAGTTTGTTATTACTTTATTACATCCAAATGACATAGAATTTCATATATAGGTCTATAAGGCACCGTTACGGACATAATTTGACATTCATTTCTCTGGACCACAGGCGAGTACATTCTCTTATAGTTTTTTTATTTGATAATTATTATAATTTGAGTATTTAGAAATATTATATCTTATTCCTGACACGATAGTACACGAATTGGTACATGTATTAGATCTTCAGTAATGAGATGTCACCTTGACTCATAGCATCGATATTGGATAATATTCATCATATTGGCATGGGATAACATTGGATACATTAGCTAGTGACGTGTCATGGTTGGATCTATCGTGCCAGTCGGGGCGAGAGAAGAGCTAGCTAGAAATGTGATCAAGATATTGGCAATATCGTAGACATTGATAAATATTGTAGACATTGACAAACGTCATAGATATTAGCAAATATTGTAGACATCGGCTACTCGCATAAAACATCGAAATACCTCGATCACATATCAAACTAGTATTTCAAAATACTTAGTATACTTGTAGATCTTCTTGTTCAGTTTATAGATTACATTATTTTACACCTGATATTCATGGATTCTTTTCTCTTTTATTTTATATATGCACTGGTTATTTTATATTGCGTACATTGCTTGTCTCTCTTTACTATTTACCAATACAACTGTATATTGCTTCCCATCTTGTATATATTTACTATTTACTATTTTATAGTCTTTGTCAATTAATTAGAACGGCCATTGGGTTATGCTCGCTCTATCCTGACTGGATATATTTTTAGAGTATTTAGAGAATTTGTGTCCGACTCATTCTGGACCACATGAGAGAGTAGTTGCAAGCTTAGATACCATAGTTCAGGGTGATTACCCGGAGGTCTAGTCGGTGTCATTAGATGCCTTATTTTTATTCCTTAGCACTTTATACTGGATTTGTTTCCAGCATATTAGAATTTGGTGATGTATTATTTTACTCCTAGACTTGTTTAGATTGATGCAGATATTGAGGTCTATCTAGTTATGACTTGTGATTCCTCTATTTTATTTCATATCGTGCCATTTATCATCCATATAGATTATATTGTGATTAAGTATGATATTGATTTATATTATCATCTTGTCCTCCTTATGGAGTTGAGATAACATTGACAGGTTGATATTATATTATGTAAAATGGATAGATAGTATTGTTGACCTAGACAGTGTTCTTCCGTCGATATTGTCGTGTAAGATAGACATACCCACGTACTCGTGTCCGATCATCCAGGTACGGGTAGTAACACATTTTTGTGGTCGCCCATGCAGGTCAGGCTTCGCTATTAGCCCAATATCGTGGAATTGCAATGGCTTAGTTGTACTACTACGAGCTTGCGGTAGGATATAGGATATATGATACTAGGATGAGAGAATATCATTCACAAATTATAATTTTTTGAGAGATTCTTAGGATGACCCTTAAGAATCTTATTTTTAATCTATTTCCACTTGCTTTGTTTCACCTTCTCCTTTGTACTTGTCCATTATTGTATATGATTCTTGTATCGAGATTAATCTTATGGACTATGTTGAGGTATATTATGATAACGTAATTGGATAAGGACAGTGAGAAAGTTAATCGTCTGCTTTAGTTATGAAGTCTAGAGTTTATCGTAGCTATACTAGCTGGCATGACAAAGACATAGAGCCTGATTTTGGACATATTTATCTTGGTTATGGAATTTAGAGTTTTCGCAGCCAAGCTAGTAGTAGGAAAAAATTCTAATTACCATGATTCTAGAGGTATGCACCTTAGTTATGGATCTATAGTTTATCGTATCTATGCTTACTAGCGTGATGAAGATTCTGGTTAACATGATTTCAGATAAACGTGTATAATCATCAGATTGTATCTTAAATTAGTTCTTAACATATCGTCTCTATCATTCCACCTTGTATCATTGAGTTCTGTCCCATCACCCTACTATCTCAGGCTAGAGATATCTTTAGATCTTCTAGTTCAATTTTTTATAGAGTTTTACCTTCATTAGTTTTCGAGGTTCCCTGGATAGTTTAGTAGTTTGAAAACTTGCAGATAGTTTGTGTCAAGTTGAGTATCATTGTTGGTTGTTTATTTTATAGCTTGTGAGTTACGAGTGGCTACTGGTAGGGTATATGAGTAATAGGTATCAGTATATAAGCCTAGAAATAACCCATAGTATAGTATTATTGTAACAATATTTCTATGATAGGCGTCAGAGTAAAGTTAGTAATTGGTACTAACAATATCTGGGAACAAAAAGTTATGTGGGAAAGTAGCATTACAATAGATGATTCTAGGTGTTGTATCATGTCAGCAGGCATGTTTTAGATATACAAAGATTCATATAGTAGTGAGAAGAGGGGAGTGGTAAGTAAAGGAGTTTGTGACTTGTGTAGAAAGTGAGAGGAATTTGAATAGATACCCTATAAATAGTATCCTAGAATAGTGGAGTAAAGTATCAACGTGGATGTCTTATGAGTACCATGAAGAAGGGGTCCAACAAGGTCACCTGTGGCACAACAAATTGTCCCTCACCAGCGTAGGAAGACACCCCAGCAGGGCAGAGCTTTTGTGATGATGGTCGAGAAGATCGATGCTACAGGTGATGGGTTAGCAAGTTATATTCCTTTTTCCTGTCCTGTCCTTTTCTATCTATTGATTTGATTGCTTCCTTAGTATGTTATAGTTACTTGTGTTATATGTTAGTAGTATACCATGACAAATAGTGCAATATCATGACAGAAAGAGACCAACACCATGCATGTTGACAATAATTAGTGATTTCTTTTGCATACTTGTATGATTTTAGATTAGACTGAGGGTTTGACCTAGAGGAGGGTACGATTATCTTTAAATTCGATGACAAATTTTTTCTATGGGGGGTAGGATTGTAACCACCTAATTCCGGAAAAGGAATATTTTTGTCATTTTAAATAATGGTTTGAGAATTATATTTGTGATAATAATATTTATTATTATATGGATTGGTTATGAGATATCTAGTTAGAATGGACTATGTGATTAGTGGTTAGCGGTTAGCCTATTGGTTAGAGTAAGTACTAGTGAGCCCAAGTGGACCTAACTAGACTTTACATGACCCATTGGTTCAACCAATTAGTTAGTCATGTTTTGACTCATTAGATTAGAGAGAATAAGTGGAATATTCCCTTTTATTAGATTAGAACCTTCCTATAGTTAATCCCCATGATTAATATTCATTCATGACAAGCAATAAAGGGCATTTTATACTTTGTAGATGGCACACAACCATAGAATAGGGGCCAGCCCTAGTATAGGAGTACAAGTACTCTCTTAGTTCATTAATAGCCTTCATTTATTTCTATTTAGTTTATTCCCAAATTTGAGAGCAAACCATAATTTCTCCATTTCAAATGTCATCCCACTCCATTTCAAAGGTGGCTAAGGAGCTTGGTGTTGCTAGAAGGAGCTTTGGAGGGAAGCATTGGCTAGAAATTGTGTCCAACCTCCATTTGTGTCCATTTGGTGGTGATACGTTGGGAATCCATCTCCCAATAGGTAAAATTTCTATTTTCCAATCATTTTTTTCTAATTGATGTATTAGTCTCTTAGAAACCCTTACATGGCTAAGGACTACCAATAGGAAGAAGAACTTGTTCTTATGAGTCCTATTATGATAGTTATACTGACTTTTATGGCAAAATAGGAGAAATTACGAATTTGGAACACCAAGTGTTTGTCAATAGGTTAATTATGCTTATTTACATCTATTAGTGTTAGATTGGTTGTGGGTGAGAGGTCATGTGTCCACAATTGGATGCGGAGAGCCCGTATCACGATACTTTATGATGCGAGGGTATAGAATTGGTATTTTCTATTGTATGGGATTTTTGGAGGCTAATTCCTTATTATTAGAGTTAATTTCAGTTATTATAATTATTATATACTATAAATTATATATGTTTGTTATTATATGGGTTTGGTGTTTTATGGGCTATGGATTGGTGTATCATGAGTTTGAGGGAGTATCCTAGTGGATAATGGTGATATCCATTAGGGCATACCAAGTGTTTGGTATGAGGATTGTTATACCCTTGAGTGTTATATATATATATATATATATATATATATATATATATATATATATATATATTAGAGTGTGTTAGGTGTTTGATGAGTATCACATGGTGTCATGGTGGTTGTGGATACTACTATGCATCATGTCTTTTGGCACTCTTAAGTGTTGAGGATTGTTGAGTGGTGTATCAATTAGTTTGTGTTTGTAATTGGTGTATATTAGGGGGGGGGTGTGTGTGTGTGTGTGTGTGTGTGTGTATTGGAGAGAGTGTGTGATGTGGGAACCTGGATACGTGTAGAGGGGAAGTGGTGAAGTTGTTCTGCAGTGATGTGCTGCTCGAGGAAGAGAAGTAGCAGTCAGTGCACTACAACGATAGTGTACTGCAAAGGTTAACAGCAGATATCTCTGCTGATATTCAAGAGGGTGGGGTATGTAGGATGATGCGAAGGTGTGCACTTTTTAGTAATGTGAGCATATGTAAGTTGAAATCCGCAGGCAGAGAGGGATGAGTGTCCTGCACTTTTTAGTAATGAAGAACCTGGGTTGTATCCGTTTTTGTTTACTAACATGGGGATCACAGAAGGGTACAAACCTATGTATGAGTGCATCCTAGTATATGACTCTTGAGGATATCAATGACAGTGTGGATATTGGTGTATCAGTGATGTACTGATATTTGGAGAGAAGTGAACCTTGCAACAATGCACATGTTAGCAAGGTAATGTAGTGAGCTGGGTATATGCCTAGGTGTGGTCAATTATATGACTTTGTATATATGTTATTCTAGATGTGTCAAGGGTAGGTAATCCTAACTAGTAAGCTAGATATTGGATGAGAGGTACGTTGAGGTTAGTTAGTGTTGTGTAGGAGAGTTGGGGTTATGATACAAGTGTTAAGTGTCAAGAGTTAAGGGTTCTAGGAGAGGGTGTGTTAGTGATGTGCATATATGAGTGTGTGTTGTTTCCTAGTGTGGGAGTGTGGGAGTGTATACTCATGAGTGTGTGGTGTATTAGTGTTTAAGTTGAGTATGGAAGAAGGTGTTCAAGTGCGAGTGTGTGAGAGCCAGTGAGGTGTCAGTAAGTGTGACACATGGACTTGTGGTGGTATCCTGTGAATTAGAGTGGGGCTCTTGTACCATTAGTATAAGGGTATGCTAAGGTGATGAGGATAGATGGGTAAGGTGTCAGTAATGTAAAGGACCAGAATATGATTTTGAGTAATAAGTTGAGTCAAGGTATTGGAGATGTGCCTAGGTAATAGATTATATTAAGTATAGTGAGATATATGAATATGGAGAAAGATAATTGTAAGAAAATAGGTAGTGTCATAGTGTCTAGGTATTAACACTAAGGTATTGTGTTATTCTAACGAGATATTGATACTAAGGTATTAAGTTATCCTAAGGTGATGAGTAGGTGTCAAGATATATAATATGATATCATGATACGGGGCAAGGTATTAGATATTAGCTAAGGTAATACTAAATACTAGATAGTACTACTATATTCATAAGTTATATATATAAATACTTAGTAATATTAGCTTAGTTTAGCTAATATCGTCAAGGTATGGACCTAGAAACCTAGGTATAGCCTAGTATCACTTGGTATTAGCTAGTTTAGCCTTGTAACCAACCTAGAAGCTATTTTTGAACATAGAATCAAGGTAAAGACCTAATTTGACCTAGTTTGGTCTAGTTTGACTAGTGTGACCTAGTCTTGACCTAAAAACCATATTTTAGCTCTTTTAAGTTTGTTATTACTTTAATACACCAAAATGACATAGAATTTCATATAAAGGTCTATGAGGCACATTTACGGACATTGTTTGTGTCACAACCCGCACCCGAAAAATCGGGCATGAGTCGTGGGTACGTCCAGCCTATGCCGCAGCATCGGCGGTAGAACGCTGTCTAGGTCAACTAACTAAATAATAATCTCACACAAAAATTGGCCATGACCTCTCCAAAAGGAGGGCAACCACACAAACAATATAAACCTGTCAAGATCTTAACTCCAAACGGAGGAGCAAATATCACAATGATAATCATAATATACTCAATCACGAATCTAAGCACGATAAGATAACACAGAGATCTAACAACTATAAAGTCTAACCAACAACAACTACTACAACAACCACAACATCAATAATAATAATACAACAATATCCAAAATAATATACAAACAAGGTCTCAATCCAAAACCGGAGACAAATCCAGTGCTAAAAGCTAATAAAAACAACAACAAAGTCTTAGTGATCCCGGATACCAACCTGGAAATCACCCCTAAGCTAGAGGGTCCCTGTCTGCACCATCGACAGGCTCAGGTCCATAAAACGTCGGACACCACTCCTCCGGATACTCTAAAAAATATGTCCAGTCAGGACTGGAACAAGTACATCTCTAACAGCAGTTCCATTTAAATGATAAAAACTATAAAACAGTTATAGCAAGTAGCAAGAAGAATAAAGCAAGTATAAAACAAGGAAATATGTATAACTGGTGCATAAAGGTAAAGATGCATGGATATCAGAGCAAGATAGTAATAACTACAAGATACAGGAAATCTAAGCTAAGATCAAGTCCGTGCACATGAACGTGTAGTGAATCCAGCATGAAAAACATGTAGTGAGTCAAGTCTAGAAATATGTAAGTAAGACAAGTCAAGAAATACAAGAGAGTCCAGACTATAAGGAATGAACTCGGTGTCTTTGAAATACTTGTTTCGACATTTAAACGGCTAGGGGTAAGTACGGCTCACCGCGCACTGGGTGCGCGGCTGCTATCATTCCAGATTAGACCAGAGGGAGTAATTCCTGATGATGCCAGATAGGAATATTTACATGTCTACTCGAGTATTTCCGTGCCCCGACTAATACAAGTGGATCCAAGACCCGACACGCAAATCAAGATGAGTCCAGCCTGAACATGAATGATGCCTGTAGGTGATGCCAGTAGTGATTCCAGAATAGAGGCCAGAAACATAAAATGTACGTGTCGCAAGTAAATGAATCCAGAAATATCAATCAGTGTCCCGTATTGTGCCAGAATAATCAGATGATACTATACTAGAAGCTGAATCATAATAATCATCAAATAATAAAAACTATCAGAGAATGTACTCGCCTGACGTCCTGAGCAACTAGCGATCCGAACTGGTGTCGCAAGGACCTAATGCGAAAAGCAAGGTTAAACAGGTTTCTAATGAGTTAAACAGACATAAAATAACTAAAAATAGGCTTCTAGGGTCGTTCTAGGTCAAACAGGTCAAACCGGTAAAATCTGGGTCAAAAAGTCAACTCTGGGTCCAAAAAGTCAACTCTAGGTCAAAACTAGGTCAAAAGTTGACTTTGGCGGTCAACCGAGTCAACTACGGTCAAGTCTGGGTCAAACTAGGGTGCTCCTGAAATTCTAGGTCAAACCGAGGTCATTAAGCTAGAAAACTCACAAACTCGCCTCCTTGAGATACCGGGATACCCTCGGTATCCGATACCTCAACCTAGGCCACGTACCCCGCCTAAACCCGCTAAAACTTATGCTAGCACGCGTAAATATATACATACAAGCATATAAAAATCACTCCAATACTATTCCTAGGCTATTGCTCAAAAACCCCGCTCGAAACCCAATACCTTGGTTATCTTAAGGTATTGAAATACCTCGGTATCTCAAGGTATTGAGACACCGCTCTAAACTCAACCCGACTACCCCTCTAGCTAACTAACTATTCATAAACATATATATCTAGCTATAATCTAGGCTAAAATATATATATCTAATATATATATGCATATACCTAGGTATCTACACACCTTACCTTACCTTACCTTACCTTACCTTACCTTACATATATATATATATATACCCCTAGATATCTAACTATCTATCTAGCTATGTATATATCTATAAATATATATCTATATATCTAGCTATCCCTCTACCTATCCATCTACCTATCTAGATATATACTATATATCTATCTAATATCTAGCCATCTATCCATGGGTTTATATAGATATCTAGATATCTATCTACTAGGTATCTATCTATCTATTTATCTCTAACTACCTAGGTATCTAGTTACCTATGTATCTATCTAACCATCTATGTATTAATCTATCTATTTGTATATCTATCTATCAACCTAGCTATTCACCTATCTATCTATTTATCTATCTATTAGTCTCTCTATCTATTTATCTTAGTTAACTATCTAACTATCTATCAACTTGTCTATCTATCTATCCATATATCTATCTATTTATCAATACATCTAACTACCTAGTTATCTATTCATCTCTAATCTATCTATCTTATGCATCTATCTAGGTATCTAACTATCTATCTAATACCTATTATCCATCTATCTATCATTCTATCTAACCAGTTATCCATTTACCTATCTAACTAACTATAGATATCTATCTATTTACCTAACTATCTATATATCTATCCAACCATCTATCTAATTATCTACTAATCTATCTATCTATATATATATATACATATATCAATCTCTCTTCCCTCACTAGCTACTACTGCTCCCTGCTATTCTTGCTGCTGCTGGGGCTTCTTATTCCTGCTGCTGCTGCTGCTCTATGCTACTGCTGATGCTGCTGCTTTATGCTGCTGCTACTGCAGCTTTGCTGCTGCTGCTGCAGCTTCCTGCTGCTGTGCAGGCAGCAGCAGCTGCTGGCCACTCTGCTGCAGGGGCTGCCTGCCTGCTGGCTGAACCCTCCTCTCTCAAACACACATACACACACACCTATATATATATATATCACTCTCTAAATATATATATACATACATATATATATATATATATATATATATAACTAGATACATATATATATACACCTATATCTCTATATACTAACACACACTAACACACTCACACACACACTAAAACACATAACAACACACACACACATAAATATATACATAGCTATATATATATATATATATAAACACACACATTAATATATATATACACACATACAAATATATATATATATATACATATCAATACACACACACACTCTAAGATATATATGCACACACACATTCAAATATATATATATATACACACAAGCACACTTACACATACATATATATATACACACATAGACATGTACACACACAAGCACATAGATATAAATACACACATATATATACAAATATGTATACATAAACACACATACATATAAATATATATATATATATATAGACACATATACACTAACACAACACAACACACAACAACACACAAACAACACGCCCCACTCACGCCCAACGACCCCGACACTCACCAACATCCTAAAATATATAAAATATAACTCGAAAACTCTAGCACACACTCCCCGATACTAACCCAACGCGCGCACAAGCCCGTAACGAGGAAACCAAGTCAAAATGGCCGTTCGGTCATTTCGACGAACACGTGGTGCGCGGCTCGGAAAATCTCCTGAAACGCACACCAAACGAACTCGGAATCAGCCCAAAATTTACCCACGTGCTCTAAACGATGTCTAGATCCTAGAAAATGTGCTCCCGCGTCGATTCTAGGCCCGTGGCGGAAACGCGCACGCACTTAGAATCGGCGACGACGAAAAGTCCCAAATTCGCCCGAAACGCCCGAAACGCCCGTTTCTCCGCGACACGGCTTCCCGTGTCCGAACGAAGATACGCACTCACCCTCAAGACACCCGACAACGTCTACCTAGGTCCGTCTAACCTAGGACATCACCCAAAATTGGGCCAAATTCGGATTTTACCCGAAATTGACACAAAACCTAGTGTTAAAGTCTCCAAACACTACCAAACTAGTTCCAACTTCCTCCCACGGGTAGCCTAAGGGTCTAGGACGGTTCTAAAATATTAATTATACTACATAAAAATAATTAGCAAGGGGAAAGTTAGGGTTTTACCTCTTGGGAGTTGGAATCCCAAGGCCAAAGTCTCACAACCCCTAGAAATTACCTCCCTCAAGCTCCAAGCCACCAAATCTAGCTTCCATACTAGATCTAAGCTCCTCACACCTAGGTTGGAGAAAATGCAAGGTTAGGGATAGCATAAAGAAGAAGGAATAGAAGAAAGAAGGAAGAAAAAGGAAGAAAAGCTTACTTGGAGAAGGAAGGAAGAAGAAAGAAGAAGTAGAATGTGAAGAAGAAGAAGAAGAAGAAGAAGAAGAAAAAGTAGTGGAATGAACAAAGGGGGTGAGAGGGGCTGCTCCTTGCTGGTTTGCACGGGTGGGAATGGATGGGGGGCCGGCCAAGCAAATAAAAATGGGTTACATAAGTCACCAAATTCCCAAAACGCCCCTACTCACTTGGTTTCGGGTTTCGGGTTCCAAAAGCACTCAAACTAGTTCCAAATCTCTCCAACTAACCTCCTAAAAATAAAATAAATATTCTAAACCCAAAAAAAATAAGTCTCACAGGGGTATGGACTGGGTCGGACATGGGTCCACTAGGGTCTGACATGGGTCCAAGCTAGCCAAAATCCTTAAACAATCAATAAAAATATAGTACAATCATTAATTAAATATAAATACAATTAATTATAAAATAATGCACAATTAACTAATTAAAATAAAAAAAATACCCGGCTCTGGAAATGGGGTGGTGACAAGCCTATCCTCCTTAGAAAATTTCGTCCTCGAAATTTAAAGTCAATCACAATCTCTCTAGGTCAAACCCCCAACAATCACAGTCAAGAAATTCTACCTAAATAACATACAAGATCAGGGTCCTACTGGTCGTGTTATCACAGCCTCAATCAGGGTTACTACACTATCTACCACAGCATAAGAAAATCTAACAGGTACTAATGAAGCACACCACAGGAATGGAAAAGGACAGGAAGAAGAAACAAGAGACAGACCTGCTAACCCGACATCCGTAGCATCGGCCTCCTCGACCGTCAACGCATAAGCCCTGCCCTGCTGGGGTGTATCCCTCTGCTGGTGCGGGGCATGATGCTGTGCCACAGATGGCCTAGCTCCAACTCTCTGATCCTGTGCTCCACCCAATGGAGGTGCAGTAGGGCAATCTCGCATCTGGTGAGCAGCAGATCCACAGAACAAACACACCTTCAGCCTCCTCCTACAAATATCCCAAGTGTGTCCTGCCTTCCTGCAGTAGGCACAAGTGGGCACCCTCTGATCCTGATCCTGCTGCGCTGCCTTCTGCACATAGGGACGCTTAGCTGGTCCCGCACTGCCACTCGTACTGCCTGAATCATCCCTGCCTCTCTTGGACTTGAGCCCCAAGTCATCCTCTGCTCTCTGAGCATCTCCTACTATCTGCTCAAAAGTTGCCTCGCGGTCGCTCCTGGTCAAAGACTTGACCGCCATAACCAAGCCCTTGCAAAACTTCCTCGCCTTAGCTGCCTCACTCAAGCCATCCACAAATCTGCCTAGACGGCAGAACTCTGCTGCGTACTCGTCCACCGTCATGCTCCCCTGAATGAGTGCCTCAAACTGGCTCTCCAAAGCACTGAGCGCCACATCTGGGAAAAACTTCTCCTTAAAAAGCCTCTTGAAAGCCTCCCAAGTAAGCCCTGGCGCTGCAATCCTCGTATCAGTGCGATACCACGTCAAAGCGAGGTCGAACATCTGACTGCCCGCTGCCTCTATCTGTATACTGTCTGGAATCTGTGCCAGCCTGAAGATCCCCTCGATCTGCTCTATCCAGTCATCAGCGTACAGGATCCCTTCTGTACCACGGAACTCCTTGGGCCGCATCCTCTGGAAGTCAATGATACTTTCTGACCTCGGGCGCTGAATCTCATCTGCCTGTGGCTGAATCTGTGCCACCCTATCCACTGCCGTCATGGCCACCTGGTGGGCGTTCTCAATGCCCAGCCTCATCACATCTACCTGACGGTGCTGCGCGTCCATCATCTCCCTGAAGAACGTAAACAACTGCGCGACATCTACTGAAGCAGGAAGTGGTGGAGGAACCACCGGAACGACTGGGGTAGTCCTCGGATCGATAGGTGAAGGAGAATCCCCGAGAGAAGCAGATGCTCCCTCAACCGCAGGAGTGGTGAGTAGAACGGTAGCAGCTGCCTGAATATGAGCTGGACGAGAGGTAGCAGACTTCTCCGTGACAACTGCTGGAACGGTACGATGGGATCATGTCTTCGGAGGCATCCTGAACACAGATCAAAAGAAGTCAATACGGCACAAGATACGATATCATCAAAGAAGGACAGTAATATTTCAAAAGAAAGCAATTTCAGAATAATTAGATTGGAATTGTTCCTAGTCGTGATTGAGTACACTCTCATCCTAGATCCTAGATCCTATAGCAGGCTCGCAGCAGTACAACTAAGTTGTTGTACCACCACGACATCGCACTAATTGTGAATCGAGACCTGCATGGGCCGCCACCAAAAACGTGTCATGACTCGCACCTGAAAAATCGGGCATGAGTCGTGGGTACGTCCAGCCTACGCCGCAGCATCGGCGGTAGAACGCTGTCTAGGTCAACTAACTAAATAATAATCTCACACAAAAATCGGCCATGACCTCTCCAAAAGGAGGGCAACCACACAAACAATATAAACCTGTCAAGATCTCAACTCCAAACGGAGGAGCAAATATCACAATGATAATCATAATATACTCAATCACGAATCTAAGCACGATAAGATAACACAGAGATCTAACAACTATAAAGTTTAACCAACAACAACTACTACAACAACCACAACATCAATAATAATAATACAACAATATCCAAAATAATATACAAACAAGCACTCAATCCAAAATCGGAGACAAATTTGGTGCTAAAAGCTAATAAAAACAACAACAAAGTCTCAGTGATCCCGGCTACCAACCCGGAAATTACCCCTAAGCTAGAGGGTCCCTGTCTGCACCATCGACAGGCTCAGGTCCATAAAACGTCGGACACCACTTCTCCGGATACTCTGAAAAATATGTCCAGTCAGGACTGGAGCAAGTACATCTCTAACAGCAGTTCCATTTAAATGATAAAAACTATAAAACAGTTATAGCAAGTAGCAAGAAGAATAAAGCAAGTATAAAACAAGGAAATATGTATAACTGGTGCATAAAGGTAAAGATGCATGGATATCAGAGCAAGATAGTAATAACTACAAGATACAGGAAATCTAAGCTAAGATCAAGTCCGTGCACATGAATGTGTAGTGAATCCAGCATAAAAAATATATAGTGAGTCAAGTCCAGAAATATGTAAGTGAGACAAGTCAAGAAATGCAAGAGAGTCCAGACTATAAGGAATGAACTCGGTGTCTTTGAAATACTTGTTTCGACATGTAAACGGCTAGGGGTAAGTACGGCTCACCGCGCACTGGGTGCGCGGCTGCTATCATTCCAGATTAGACAAGAGGGAGTGATTCCTGATGATGCCAGATAGGAATATTTACATGTCTACTCGAGTATTTTCCCACCCCAACTAATACAAGTGGATCCAAGACCCGACACGCAAATCAAGATGAGTCCAGCCTGAACATGAATGATGCCTGTAGGTGATGCCAGTAGTGATTCCAGAATAGAGGCCAGAAACATGAAATGTATGTGTCGTAATTAAATGAATCCAGAAATATCAATCAGTATCCCGTGTTGTGCCAGAATAATCAGATGATACTATACTAGAAGCTGAATCATAATAATCATCAAATAATGAAAACTATCAGAGAATGTACTCGCCTGACGTCCTGAGCAACTGGTGATCCGAACTGGTGTCGCAAGGACCTAATGCGAAAAACAAGGATAAATAGGTTTCTAATGAGTTAAACAGACATAAAATAACTAAAAATAGGCTTCTAGGGTCGTTCTAGGTCAAACGGGTCAAACCGGTGAAATCTGGATCAAAAAGTCAACTATGGGTCCAAAAAGTCAACTCTAGGTCAAAACTAGGTCAAAAGTTGACTTTGGCGGTCAACCGAGTCAACTACGGTCAAGTCTGGGTCAAACTAGGGTGCTCCTGAAATTCTAGGTCAAACCGAGGTCATTAAGCTAGAAAACTCACAAACTCGCCTCCTTGAGATACCGGGATACCCTCGGTATCCGATACCTCAACCTAGGCCACGTACCCCGCCTAAACCTGCTAAAACCTATGCTAGCATGCGTAAATATATACACACAAGCATATAAAAATCACTCCAATACTATTCCTAGGCTATTGCTCAAAAACCTCGCTCGAAACCCAATACCTTGGTTATCTTAAGATATTGAAATACCTCGGTATCTCAAGGTATTGAGACACCGCTCTAAACTCAACCCGACTACCCCTCTAGCTAACTAACTATGTATAAACATATATATCTAGCTATAATCTAGGCTAAAATATATATATCTAATATATATATGCATATACCTAGGTATCTACACACCTTACCTTACCTTACCTTACCTTATATATATATAAATATACCCCTAGATATCTAACTATCTATCTAGCTATGTATATATCTATAAATATATATCTATATATCTAGCTATCCCTCTACCTATCCATCTACCTATCTAGATATATACTATATATCTATCTAATATCTAGCCATCTATCCATGGGTTTATATAGATATCTAGATATCTATCTACTAGGTATCTATCTATCTATTTATCTCTAACTACCTAGGTATCTAGTTACCTATGTATCTATCTAACCATCTATGTATTAATCTATCTATTTGTATATCTATCTATCAACCTAGCTATTCACCTATCTATCTATCTATCTATCTATTAGTCTATCTATCTATTTATCTTAGTTAACTATCTAACTATCTATCAACTTGTCTATATATCTATCCATATATCTATCTATTTATCAATACATCTAACTACCTAGTTATCTATTCATCTCTAATCTATCTATCTTATGCATCTATCTAGGTATCTAACTATCTATCTAATATCTATTATCCATCTATCTATCATTCTATCTAACTAGTTATCCATTTACCTATCTAACTAACTATAGGTGTCTATCTATTTACCTAATTATCTATATATCTATCCAACCATCTATCTAATTATCTACTAATCTATCTATATATATATATATATATACATATATCAATCTCTCTTCCCTCACTAGCAACTACTGCTCCCTGCTATTCTTGCTTCTGCTGGGGCTTCTTATTCCTGCTGCTGCTGCTCCATGCTTGCTACTGCAGCTTTGCTGCTGCTGCTGCAGCTTCCTGCTGCTGTGCAGGCAGCAGCAGCTGCTGCCCACTCTGCTGCAGTGGCTGCCTGCCTACTGGCTGAACCCCCCCTCTCTCAAACACACATACACACACACCTATATATATATATATATATATATATATATATATATATATATATATATATATATATATATATCACTCTCTAAATATATATATACATACATATATATATATCTATATATATATAACTAGATACATATATATATACACCTACATCTCTATATACTAACACACACTAACACACTCACACACACACTAAAACACATAACAACACACACACACATAAATATATACATAGCTATATATATATATATATATAAACACACACATTAATATATATATACACATATACAAATATATATATATATACATATCAATACACACACACACTCTAAGATATATATGCACACACACATTCAAATATATATATACATATACACACAAGCAAACTTACACATACATATATATATATACACATAGACATGTACACACACAAGCACATAGATATAAATACACACATATATATATACAAATATGTATACATAAACACATATACATATAAATATATATATATATATATATATAGACACATATATACTAACACAACACAACACACAACAACACACAAACAACACGCCCCACTCACATCCAACGACCCCGACACTCACCAACACCCTAAAATATATAAAATATAACTCAAAAACTCTAGCACACACTCTCCGATACTAACCCAATGCACGCACAAGCCCGAAACGAGGAAACCAAGTCGAAATGGTCGTTCGGTTATTTCGACGAACACGTGGTGCGCGGCTCGGAAAACCTCCTGAAACGCACACCAAACGAACTCAAAATTGGCCCAAAATTTACTCACGCGCTCTAAACGATGTCTAGATCCTAGAAAATGTGCTCTCGTGTCGATTCTAGGCCCGTGGCGGAAACGCTCATGCACTTAGAATCGGCGATGACGAAAAGCCCCATATTCGCCCGAAACGCCCGTTTCTCCACGACACGGCTTCCCGTGTCCGAACGAAGACACGCACTCACCCTCAAGACACCCGAAAACGTCTACCTAGGTCCGTCTAACCTAGGGTATCACCCAAAATTGGGCCAAATTCGGATTTCACCCGAAATTGACACAAAACCTAGTGTTAAAGTCTCCAAACACTACCAAACTAGTTCCAACTTCCTCCCATGGGTAGCTTAAGGGTCTAGAAAGGTTCTAAAATATTAATTGCACTACATAAAAATAATTAGCAAGGGGAAATTTTGAATTTTACCTCTTGGGAGTTGAAATCCCAAGGCCAAAGTCTCACAACCCCTAGAAATCACCTCCCTCAAGCTCCAAGCCACCAAATCTAGCTTCCACACTAGATCTAAGCTCCTCACACCTAGGTTGGGGAAAATGCAAGGTTAGGTCTAGCATAAAGAAGAAGGAATAGAAGAAAGAAGGAAGAAAAAGGAAGAAAAGCTTACTTGGAGAAGGAAGGAAGAAGAAAGAAGAAGAATGTGAAGAAGAAGAAGAAGAAGAAGAAGTAGTGGAATGAACAAAGGGGGAGAGAGGGGCTACTCCTTGCTGGTTTGCACGGGTGGGAATGGATGGGGGGCCGGCCAAGCAAATAAAAATGGGTTACATAAGTCACCAAATTCCCAAAACGCCCCTACTCACTTGGTTTCGGGTTCCGGGTTCCAAAAGCACTCAAAATAGTTCCAAATCTCTCCAACTAACCTCCTAAAAATAAAATAAATATTCTAAACCCAAAAAAATAAGTCTCACAGGGGTGTGGGCTGGGTCGGACATGGGTCCACTAGGGTCTGACATGGGTCCAGGCTAGCCAAAATCCTTAAACAATCAATAAAAATATAGTACAATCATTAATTAAATATAAATATAATTAATTATAAAATAATGCACAATTAACTAAATTAAAATAAAAAAAATACCCGACTCTGGAAATTGGGTGGTGACAGTTTGATATTCATTGCTCTGGACTACAGGCGAGTACATTCTCTGATAGTTTCTATTATTTAATAATTACTAAAATTCGAGTATTTAGAAATGTTATATCTGATTCCTGACACGATGGTACACAGATTGGTACATGCATTGGATCTTCAGTCATGAGATGTCACTATGACTCATCACATCGATATTGGATAATATTCATCGTATTGGCATTGGATAACATTGGATACATTGGCTAGTGACGTGTCATGGTTGGATCCATCGTACCAGTCGGGGCGGGAGAAGTGCTAGCTAGATATGTGATTAAGACATTGTCAACATCTTAGACATTGTCAACATCTTAGATATTGGCAAATATTATAGACATTAGAATATCATAGACATTGGTAAACATTATAAACTAACATCGTAGACATTGGCAAATATTGTAGACATTGGCTACTCGCATAAAATATCGAAATACCTCGATCACATATCAAACTAGTATTTCAAAATACTTAGTGTAGTTACAGATCTTCTTGTTTAGTTTATAGATTATATTGTCTTGTACCTAATACTCGTGGATTCTTTTCTTTTTTATTTCATACATACGCTGGTTATTTCACATTGCTTACATTGTATATCTCTCTTTACTATTTACTAGTACATCAGTATATTGCTTCCTATTTTGTATACATTCCCCATTTACTGTTTTATAGTCTTTGTCAATTAATTGGAACTACTATTGGGTTGTGGTCGCTCCATCCTGACTGGATATATTTTAGAGTATTTAGAGGATTTGTGTCCGACTAGTTATGGATCGTAGGAGGGAGTAGCTGCAGCCTTAGACATCATAGTTAAGGAGTGAGTATCGGTAGGTCTAGTCAGTGTCACTAGATACCTTAGTTTTATTGCTTAGCACTTTTTACTGGATTTGTTTCCAGTATATTAAACTTTGGTGATGTATTATTATTACTCCTAGACTTGTTTAGATTGATGTTAATGTTAAGGTCTATCTATTTGTGACTTGTGATTCCTCTATTTTATATCATATCCTGCCATTTATTCTCCTTATAGATAATATTGTGATTGAGTATATATTGACTTATATTATCATCTTGTCTTCCTTATGGAGTTGAGATAGCATTGACAGGTTGATTATTATATTATGTGAGATGGATATATATTATTGTTGATATAGACAACATTCTATCGCCGATGTTGTGGCGTAGGCTGGACGTACCCACGTACTCGTGCTCGATCATTTTGGTACAGGTCGTGACACTGGTAGTCTATGCAGTGTCGTATTGTCCCACCCTTCTTCTTCTTCTTCTTCTTCTTCTTCTTCTTCAGAAATAGCACATGTGCGCCCCACGAGCATCTTTTGTAATTGATTTTTAGATCCTTTATTTTTGCTGTTGTCATAATCCGTACCAGGAAATTGGTCTTAAGTCATAGGTACGTCCAGCCTACGCTGCAGCATCAGCAGTATAATGCTGTCTAGGTCAACAATATTATCTATCAATCTCTCACTATATTATGATCATAACCTGTCAATAATATCTCAACTCCATATGGAGGACAAGATGACAATATATAATGATAATACTCGATCACAAGAAGTCTATAAGGAAGATAAATGGTATGATATAAAATAAGGAAGAAATTGAAAGTCTCAAGTCTAGATAAGTCTAACACCAAACATCAAGTCTGAATATAATATAATATCTTAAATAGTCTAAGTCTCTAGAGATAAATTTAGTATAATTAAGAAATACTAAGACTAACTAAGCATCTATTAGTTGTATCTCTGCCTCCACTGGAACCTGCTCCTCCTGAGTATCCTGATCATACTCAATAGCCTCACCCTTCTGGGGTCCATAGTAAGTAGGACAAAAGTCCTCCAAGTCAAGTCCTAAAAAGGTTATCCAGTCAGAATTGGAGCAAAGTACATAAACTAACAACAATTTTATTTAATTGACAAAGACCTTAAAACAGTAAAGTAATATAAATACAAGATGGATAAGAATCATAATGTGAAAGTAAGACTGGTATCATATCACTAGAAGATAATAAAATAGTAAGTAAACATTTATATGACATGCATCATCAGGTATGAACTAAAATAGAGGAATAAGTATTTTGAAATAACTAAGTGTTTTGAAATACTAGTGCATTATGTGATCGCCTTGGAACAAGATCAGGCTCAACCATATATGATTGGCTATGCATAAGTACAGGTAATAGGGCCAGGCACAACCATATATGGGGAGCTATGCACAAGTATAAATGTCAGGCTACACCCTACGTGAAGTGTGGGGTGAGCTATGCACAAGGTTTTGGGTTATGATCATATAACCAACTAATACTTTTCCACCCAGACTAATACAATAGATCCAAATCATGACGTCTCCTGATTATAATACATAATACTAGCCCGTATACCATTGTATCAGGAATCAAGTATAACACTACTAATACATGCATCATAGTAATCATAAAAATAAAAAACACTGTCAGAGAATGTACTCGCTTGAGGTCTTGAGCAATGAATACCAAACACTGGTAGAACTGGAGTCCAAGTATCCTATATATGAAATATCATGTTAATTGGTGATCTAGAATAATAAACATGCTTAACTAGTTGAAAATGATGCTTCTAGGCCAATTCTAGGTCTTGGTGTCCAAACTAGGTCAATACTCAGGTTAGAGTTCATAACTACCTATAAGGTTGACCTATAGGGTCAAAGTAGCTAATACTAGCAAATACCAAGTTATCTTTAGGTCATTATACACTATTACCTACCATAACTATTAATATATTGGCCTATATATAATTACTATAGTTTAGTAAATACCATAACTATTTATCCTTGTTTCTCACCAATACCTTAAACTCATTATACCATCTTTCAACTAAAAACCGTAGTCCCTAACCTATTACTGATACTCAAATACCCTCCCATCTAATTCCATATTAAAACACTATCCATGTATACTAATATTAAGTAGCTAAGATACTAACACTTATCCACTACTAGTCCTCAACCCCCTTCACTAGATCCTGTACACTCATCCATTACTCAAATACACTGCCTAATACCTTCCCTGCAGCCAGTCCAAAGCCTTGCCTGGACTAAAATTCCCAGGTTGAACTGCAGTCACGCATAACTTGTTGTAAGCAGCAAGTTTTGCCCACTCAAACTAATTGCACTCAGGATCCCCCCATAGTCTTGTACATGCCTTACTCTTACTGTTGCTGCTTTTGTATCCTCTTATTTGTAGCAACATTGAAGCAATCTTGTGCAGGTTCTCACTAATACTCTAATAAGTGTAGTGATACAGTATAGTATCAATACCACATACAGGTTACACACAGGTACCTTTCCCCCTTAACTCACTTCACACTCATACAAACACACAGTTACTCGAGCAACACCAATAATACCAATACACCGCTGCTCTCCTAATCGTTGTCTACAGTGAGACACTAACTGAGACTGCATACTCCCATACAGAACTTGAGCATACAATCTCACTCACTGAAGTAAACACTTACATCACCTATACTCCCCATAACCTACACTCGTGCTCCTATGCTCTATAGTCTAAACTAGAAGTATTGCTTCCCTTGACTACACCTACAGACCAGTCAACCTGGACTGCACCAAGTACAGTCCCTCACAAAGGACTCTTGGGCTTGAGCCTGTACATCCATCCTGAACTGGAACCCCACTGCTACCTTATCCTGAACACAGTGTCTAGTTCCCCCCTCACACTACTACATAATACTCGAGTGTTGCATCACCCAAAGCCTGCACACACTTTAATTTTTCCTCCATCACTCAACTATTCTTAGTCTTGACACAATCCCAAATCCTATAACACTTTAGAAGCATGCAAAATTTCTCTATGCGCTCTAGTTTAAAGTCAACAAATAAGCAATAGACGCATAACAGGGGTGGACGCATAACACCCTTGGATACATGATGTCCCGAGACGCATACCTCCCTTTGACGCATCGTCCCTACAGTTACATCAGAGTATTTATGACTCTGATAAAATAGACAGTCACCCCGACCACCTCGAATCCTACACCAAGGATTGGAATCCGAGTTTACGGCTTCGTCATAATTATTTTTGGTAGTAAATAGTTGTTCAAACGCCACGAATGCAGAAGTCGATAAAAATCCATACGTCTCTGGCCTAATGCGTCTCTGGCCCAATGCGTTCCATGCGTCTCTGGCCCAATACATTTTGGACTCCTTGTGTTCCATGCGTCTCTGGCCCAATGTATTCTAGACTCCATGCGTTCCATGCGTCTCTGGCCTAATGCATTCCAGACTCCATGCGGTCCATTCGTCTCTGGCCCAATACGTCCTAGACTCTATGCGGTCCTTGCATCTCTGGCCCAATGCATTCCAACTAATAAGATCTTTTCGTTACAATTAAAGAGATCTTCATGCAGTTGATGCGGGCTACACGTCCAAAGGACCAAGTCATGCATACAACGGGCTGAAATGACCCCAAGATCTTATCAACAGTAAATCCTAACCAAGCTTACATGGCAGCTTCACCGTGACATGCGGCCACAGTTACAATCGTATTATGTAGAAAGAACCCTATGTAGCCATCAAACAGGGGCACATGCGGCATCTATAGCATACAATCATATAACAACTATAAATATCAGGGTATTACCCCCATTCAAAGAGCTGGCTGGAGATCTGCGAACTTAAGGGAGAGAGAAGAGCTACTATATCGAATCATCCATGGAGTAAAGTGAGTTGTTACACTTCTAACCCTCCATTGTCACCCCCCAAAAAATAAATTTATACTGAGATTGTCTTATAGGAATCTTCTTTATACTTTCTTAGTTTGTTAATCAAATCCTGTTCTCCCAGTTCTTGTTTTATTTAAATGGCCGCTATGGTGGCAACTTTGCTGGGGATATCCTTCTCCACTTGAGAAGTCGGTGACATAATCCGATGCGGCCAAGATCGGCTCGACGCAAAAGATGCTGGTGGTTCACTTCGATCAGCAAGCATTCGAGGACATGCTCTCCGAAGAAAGTGTTAATCCTTCGCCAAGGATAGCCAAGCCCAAGAAGACCCATAGAACGTGGCTGGCCAAGGCTACTGCGGCCCCCCAACTGCGGAGCAGATGCTTCCAGCCTCTCACTCTGTTGCCAATGATGGTCGTCGGACGAACACCCAGAACATCCACGTCTATGTGGCAGCCCAAGCTGACGCAGAAACTGTCTAGCACCCAGACTCTAGCAGAGAAAAATACTATAATGCAAGATGTTCTAGTGCTGAGGCAGCTTCTATGTGCCCAATGAGGAGGTCATATAAGACTGTTCATGTGGCAAAAACTCACAGCTGCAGATAGCAGGCCGTATACGGCCCTGATAGAAACAAAACCTCTATTTTTGACCGTATCTCATGCATCACAAATCCTAAGTGACCCACTTAGAATGGTAAAAACCAAAAAACTGGACTCTTCATACTATGCGCCGGCGGTAGCTAAGATGAAGAAGTCCAGGAAAGTG
Source organism: Iris macrosiphon (assembly GCA_036927795.1). NCBI lineage: Eukaryota > Viridiplantae > Streptophyta > Magnoliopsida > Asparagales > Iridaceae > Iris > Iris macrosiphon. The sequence continues at coordinate 76,359,683 of JAYESA010000006.1, forward strand.
CGAGACCGTCAAGCTCAAGCAACTGCTCATAAGATCGACCACTAACAGGCATCGCTAACTATTACGCGAGCCTCTGACAGACAGTTGTATAGGACTGACCCATGCATCCAACCCACAGGGACCAATGGACAGGGCCACTCTCAAAAGACTTCCACCGATACCTTGGGGCAAGTTTGTGTACGAATCCCAGGCCAGAGAGAACATACAGCACCTGCGCATCCGTGTGCCCGGGATGCCCGACATGATTTTTGTGACGTGATTACTTACAAGCTTAAAGCAAGGGAAACAACTACGGTGTACGACGTGCCCTTTCCGAGGCACAATTGTGCCAACATTATTATCAACTGCTGCTGCAATAAAGCGATAGTACTCACAGACAGGCAGTCGGCCTTCTACCGACTGTACCAAAAAATACCTACCCGACAACAATCCAGAGATCAGTTGCAAATATCATAGGAAGAGGAGTTACTCTTTGCCTCATGCTACTCAACTGGAAAGCTTTCTACCACCAAGGGAAGAAAGAAGTCAAATACCTCCTGTCCGATGCTGTAAACCCTCTCGACCAACTTTGGATTAATTTGAATACAATTAGGGTTAATGTACAACAATTATGTGACTCATTACACCTCACCGTTGCTTTGACGTTTGGAGCACTATACTAGTAGTTACCTTCAAGCAAATTTCATACTCAACTCCTAAACATGCCGGACTACCCATCTGACCCTTGTATAATTTTTAGATACTCAATATTGTGCTTCATTTGTGCTGCGCAATATTTGTTACAAACGTCTACGTAAAATTCTAATAAACCCAAATTCTCATAATTGGCCCTTCCAATTTGAATTTTGAGGCACAACCACAACCCAATTTCCTATAATCCAAATTAGGGTATTAACCTATTCTGAGCCTGTTACGCCCATGTCTCTTGTGTTCTACCCAATTTTAATCCCATGTGTTCTCAATTGACAAAAGAATGCCGTATGCATTGGTCTTTAATTTAATTAATTGGAGGCGAAGTTCACCCAAAGTGAGACCTAACCAAGCCCATGTACACCATTTCATGTGGACCAACCCCCACCCAGAGAGTCTGGACTGGCCCAAACTTTGAGGTCAGCCCATAAATCCCTCTCCCATATAAATACACATATTCTCTAAATGGAAACCCTAAAAATCATAAAAACTATCTCACCATCAAACCCTAGCCGAACTCCCTATATTTAACCCGAGCATCCCCTGCCCCATCCCCGACCAGACACCCACCACTACCACCTCAAGCCGCCATCACCACCTCAACCCGCTGTCGCCGGACTACCCTCCCAGGCCGCCTGCACCACCGCCTGTCCACCATCCCCGTTAGCATCATCAACATCTCCATCTTTAACTCGTACACCCTCTTCAACCCCACCCCGACCGAGCATCCACCACCACCTCAGACCGCCACCCCTACAGCCCCTAGCCGCCTGACCACGTCTCCAACACCCCATTATCACCGCACCACCACCTCAGACCGCCACCCACCATCTTCACCAACCGATCATGAAAACTGGTCGCCAACCCGATACCAGACCCCGACTGTCCCCAGCCCGGACCACCACCTCCAACATCGCCAACCCCCACTGACAGGCCAACCCCGACCTCCCCTCCGACTTGACCATCACCCAGGCACCATCCCAGCCCGCTGCCGCCACGGCCAGGCTGCTGCAACTGCTGCTGCAACTACTGCATTTATTGCCGCCCGCGGTCGTTGCTGCCCGTACGTCGACCGGAGCCCCACCCCACGTCGGAGGACGGCCAGTCAGCGAGCAGACCCCCTCGTTCTGCCAACTAGATACTTGTCCTCTAGCCTCTTCTTTCCTCGCATCGTCGTGTTATATATCGTCGTATCATCGTGTCGTCGTATCGTGTGTCGACACGAACTAAATAACATTAAAATATATATATATGTGTATGTATGTTAACTAGATTAGTTAGTAATTAATAAATATATTAATAATTACCCTAATCACATGACCTGTTATTAAGAATAAATACGTTAATAAATATGTTAATTATATTAGACCTTAACCAAGTACATTTAGCATGGGAAATCAGTTCATGTATTCATAGTAAACATAGTTAGTTTTGTAAAACCCATAACGTGGTAGTTTATTATCGCGAGAGACACGGTAACTGAGGACAGGATACAGGTGCATCTTAGCTATGTGCATACGCGACTCTATAGTCGACCAGCCGTGACCCTTGCGTGAATACTAAGAGCAGCGTCGTAATTTGTGTATGTATTGCTTTAGTGTCTGATGTTAGAATTTCTATTTTATATTGTATGTTTAGGGTCACTGGACCAGCTAGGAGATACTGTAGGAGCAGGCTATTGGCATTCACAGCTCGAGGACCCAGGCAAGATACCTTGCCATATTTATTGTCTAATTTAAATTATGCATATGTTGTATGATATCTTGTTGCTTTATTTCATATGACTGTGCGCGTCCGAGATTGACTCGGGTGCAGTCGACGGATGCGTCGATGAGTAGTCTACTTGACCTAGTCACTAGGAGACTCACCTAGTTGGGAGAATACTCTGATATCTTCCGAGACCTGACACACTTACACGTATCACTGTGACAAATTCATATTGGGCTACAGGTTCGTGTACTCGACTAGCTTACGGTGCGTGTGACATGCATCACGGTTAGCGCATAATTCAGGATTTTGTATTGGTAGAGACTGGCATATAGATACGTGGTATTGACGTCGAGTATTCGACTTGTGTATATACATTGGGCGAGGAAGACAATTAGTAGGCTTATGGGATACACAAATTGGAATCCGTAGTATCTGGAGGAGCCACGGATCCAATCACTCCCTTTATGCAGATTCCACGTTCTTTGGAGCGATATAGATGTTATATTCTATGCAGATTCTATGTTCTTCGGAGCGGTATGGACTATATATACTATGCAGCTTCCACGTTCTTTGGAGCGGTATGGACGTTATGCCTACGCCTACCCATACGTACCAAGGTTGTCCTCATATTACATTCACTTAGATGGTTAGCACACCCTTTATTGTATTTATTTTATTCAGTATTTATGTATATGACATGCTTCTATGTATCTTGTTACATCCCTCTGAGGACCTGGTACCTTTTCAGATTTGGACGAGGTATATTACCCCACAGTGTACGGGCCAGGACAAGAGACTAGGTACGCTACAACTGAGGAGCTAGAGGTGCTACCGTCAGAGTTTCCATGATCAGTTGGTAGGCCTTCTGCCTAGGATTGGGAGCATCTTTATCTAGTCAACAGATGCCCTAGTCATTACTCCTTTTATCTGTCATTTAGTACTTTATTTTTGTCCTAGTAGAGGGTTTGTTTCCACCAGACATCCTTGGTTGTACTATGATATTTGAGGCCGGTGTTTATGTTCCAATATTTATTTTAGTACTTTCTTGTTGTTTATATTGTGGATGAGATTAGATTACCTATTGTTGATTGATATTGGGTATGTTAGTATTTAGGACAATGTAGTATTCTTCGTTAGGATCTATTAAATTGGGATATCATCGAAGACGTGACAGCTGGCTATTGCCACGTAGCCTAGTCCCGTGTATTTATGGGAATGGGGCGTGACATGGTTTTAGTGGTGGCCCATGCTGGTCGACTTATTCGCTTGTGGTATGGTAACCTGCCCAGCGAGCCTGCAATAGGACAGAAATTACTAGGTCTCATCCACTTTGATTACGTCTTTAAACTTCCTTCGTGTTACTTCTGAATATCTGCATCATGTTTGCTTGATTCCGTACTCTTTTTAATAAAGTTCTATCTCTTACAGCAAGATGAACTTGCGCAGTGGACGAGGAGCACCCAGTGCCGTGGTGCCAAACGATACCACCCAAAGAGAGGAGGTACCCAGGGACTACCTGGAGGGCAACCACCATTATAAGCCCAGATGATACATTGGCGCGAGACTTCTCAGGGCGATCCTACACAACAATATGAGGGACAGACTTCCCAGACGATCCCCACACAACATTTCGAGGCCCAGACTTTGGGAGCTATACCTATGCCGTAAACTGAGAGCCCGACATCTGAGGAGACACCTACTGCATAGCCAGAGGTTCCATTACCACCACCTCTACCTTATCTACCTCAGATGCCACAACCAGATAGACAACCACAATTGCTTCAGTTCTTCCAAAATATGATGCAAGCACAGTGGCATCAGACCGAGATACGGAGACAGAGTTTGATGGCAGTACTAGAGAGGACACCTGTCACAGCACCAGTACCAGTACCTCCATCAGCCCAGACAGGTGGCACTGTAAGATGGTTCCGACAGATGGGACCAGATACTTTCTCAGGCAACGAGACTGTAGAAGAGATCTCCGATTGGGTCACCAACACGGAGATGCTACTAGAGGCTTCACTACTGCATCCAGACCTTTGGATGACCGTAGTGAGAGCCCAACTAAAAGGCAACGCCCATCACTGGTGGGATTCTATTGAGAGCAGTATAGGCAAGAACCAGACTTGGGAACAGTTCTTAGAATACTTCAATGCAAAGTATTTCTCGGCTACAATCAGAAATACCCTGTACTCCCAGTTCCTACATCTAGAATAAGGGAATATGACTGTTGATGCATATGACGCGGAGTTTAGCCGTCTTAACAGATTTAGTGCCGTCCAGATACCCAATGATCTAGAGAAGGCCTAGAGATTCCATCACGGCCTCACTTTAGAGCTACAGAGGTATACCACCACACAGGCAAGGATTTCTTATGAGGAGGTACTTGCAGAGGCGAGGATCCAGGAGGCCATCGGCAAAGGAGCAAGACGTTCCAGCATGACCATACCAGCCAGAGCCCCGCCCGGAGCAGGTGGACCGATCCGTCGTCCCAGAGCACAGACACATCAGAGGACAGCACCGTACCAAAAAAGGTGCTTCCGAATTGCCACTACTGTGGTAAGGTAGGACATTTCCAGAATGACTGCCGAAAGAGACTGGAAACATGCATGATTTATGGAGCAAGCCAGCACCACGCTCGAGACTACCCACGGCGCAGAGACATAGCACCACAGACCGGACAGAGGCTAGCAGCACCAGTTCCGAGAATACTACCCCTGCAAGGAGGACAGCGTCCACCAGCACCTGGAGGATTTCAGAGGGGACCACCCTTGGCCCCACAGCAGGCATAGTTTGATCGAGCCCGACAGCAGACCGGAGGGCAAAGGCACGGACAGGCCTTTGCATTAGCAGCTACTGAAGAGGAAACAGAAGGGGAAGCTATCACAGGTACCATTTTAGTTGCATTATTACCTGCAACTGCATTGTTTAATTCTGGAGCTATACTATCGTTCATATCTACTAGATTTTTAGCAATGCATAGAGTAGCTACTTCTCCCTTACCTAAGAGTTGGAAGATTCTTATCGGAGGAGATATCGTGCCGGTTACCAATACTATTAGAACGTGTTCGGTAGTCGTATGTGGTAGAGAGATAAGAGCGCGATTCTTGGTATTACCTATGCCATACTTTGACGTTGTGCTAGGCATGGACTGGTTAAGCCAGTATAATGTCGTACTGGATTGCCAGAAAGGTAGCATCACTTTTAGACCACCAGATCAACCGGTGTTCGAGTACATACGAGGGACCATCGAGCAAGGAGTAGGACAGATAGCTGGAGCTTACATGGCTATGGAGATGGTACCCCCACCAATAGTTACAGAATTTGAAGATGTTTTTCTTGAAGAATTGCCAGGCTTACCATTAGATAGAGACGTAGAGTTCACTATTGAGCTAGTACCCAGAGCAGCATCGGTATCTTCTAATATATACCGATTGGCAAAGAAGGAACTAGATGAGCTGAAGCTACAATTAGAGGATTTATAGAGCAAGGGATTTATCCGTCCTAGTACATCACCCTGGGGAGCACCAGTGTTATTTGTACCTAAGAAGGATGGAACAATACGTATGTGTATTGATTACAGAGCCCTTAATACTTTGACTATCAAGAATAAGTACCCCCTGCCGCGAATTGATGATTTGTTCGACCAGCTGACAGGAGCAGTGGTGTTCACAAAGATCGAATTGAGATCGGGTTACCATCAAGTAAAGGTGCGAAGAGAAGATTCAAAAGACAGTATTCAGGACTCGTTATGGTCACTACGAGTTCTTGGTGATGCCTTTTGGGCTGACGAACGCACCTGCTGTATTTATGAACTTGATGAACAGAGTCTTCCACCAATACCTAGACCGGTTCGTGGTAGTCTTCATCGACGACATCTTGGTGTATTCTAAGAGCCAGGAGGAGCACGAAGAGCACTTGAGACTAGTGTTCGAGACACTGAGGTGAGAGAGGCTTTATGCCAGCTGAGCAAGTGTGAGTTTCTCCTAGATCGTGTCGCTTTTCTTGGACACGTTATATCAGGAGATGGTATTTCAGTAGATCTGGCAAAGATTTCATCAGTAGAGACATGGCCAACCCCTACCAATGTTTCAGAAGTGAGGAGTTTCCTAGGACTTGCCGGATATTATCGGAGGTTCATGTAGAACTTCGCGAAGATCGCAGAACCGATGACCCGCTTGACCCGTAAGGAGCAGGAGTTCACTTGGACAGAGGAGTGTCAGAAGGCATTCGATGAGCTGAAGAAGCGTCTGACTACAACACCTATCTTGACCATACCTTCTGGACCCGGAGGATTCGTGATCTATAGTGATGCATCCGGAAAAGGATTAGGATGTGTCTTGATGCAGCATGGAAAGGTTGTGGCCTATGCCTCTAGGCAGTTAAGGACCCATGAGAAGAACTATCCCACTCACGACTTGGAGCTTGCCGCAGTGATCTTTGCTTTAATTCTTTGGAGGCACTACCTATATGGAGAAAGAGTGGAGATATTCACTGACCACAAGAGCCTAAAGTACGTCTACACTCAGAAGGACCTGAACCAGAGACAGAGACGTTGGCTCATGGTGATGACAGACTTTGAGATTGAGCTGCAGTACCATCCGGGAAAGGCTAACGTAGTAGCTGACGCGTTGAGCAGAAGACCCATTGCATTCTTCTTGACTACCCAACAATATCTGTTGAGGGATCTAGAGCAGATGGGTATAGAGGTCGTTATGCCCGGAGTAGACAGACAATTATCGAGTTTTCAGTTACAATCGACATTAGTGGAGAGGATCAAGGCTGCTTTGCGGACAGATGCCAGATTTCAGAGACTTCGATAGAGGACAGAGGCCAGGATACAGACATGATTATGTATACATGAAGACAAAACCTTGAGATGTGGAGATCGCCTCTATGTTCCAAATAGAGAACTTCGTCAGGAGTTGATGGTAGAGGCACACATTTCAACATACTCTATTCATCTAGAAGGCACGAAGATGTACAGAGACTTAAGGCAGTACTACTGGTGGCATGGGATGAAGATAGAGATAGCTCACTTTGTGGCGAAGTGCCTGGTGTGTCAACAAATCAAGGCTGAGCATCAGAGATCTGCATGATTATTTCAACCGCTCCCGATACCGGAGTAGAAATAGGAGCATATCACTATGGAATTTGTTGCAGGCTTTTCGAAGATTCCTAGTAGTAGCAATGAAGTATGGGTAATCATGGATAGACTCACCAAGTCCGCTCAATTTTTATCCTTTAGAGTTGGGCAATCTATAGAGGTCTTAGCAGATATATACATGAGGGAGATTGTGCGACTGCATGGAGTGCCAGTTAGTATCGTGTCTGACAGGGATACGAGATTTACATCTTACTTTTGGCAGAGTATGCAAGAGAGTCTCGGTACCCGCCTGAAGTTTAGCACATTGTATCACCCACAGATAGATGGCCAGTCGGAGTGCACCATTCAGATATTGGAAGACATGTTAAGAGTGTGCATGCTTGATTTTGGAGGATCATGGGAGGACCATTTGCACTTAGTCAAATTTTTCTACAATAACAGCTATCAAGCTAGCATTCAGATGGCTCCCTATGAAGCATTGTATGGAAGAAAATGTTGTTCCCCAGTATGTTGGAGTGATATAGGCGAGAGGCAGATTCTTGGGCCAGAGTTGGTTGTTCGTACAGTTGAGAAGGTGAAGAAGATCCAAAGGCACCTGCGAGTAGCACAGGACAGGCAGAAGCATTGGGTGAATGCGCATCGACGACCCCTAGATTTCTAGGTTTGAGATCACGTGTTTCTAAAGATCTTCCCTACTCGAGGGACTATCAGATTTGGAGGCAGAGAAAAGCTGAGTCCGAGGTACATCGGACCATTCGATGTGTTAGAACGCATCGAAGAGGTTGCTTACAGGTTAGCCTTACCACAGACTTTGGAAGGAGTCCATGAAGTCTTCCATGTATCATAGCTAAGGAGATACATGCCAAATCCGAGTCATGTGCTTGACCATTCAAAAATTACAGTCGGCCCGAGCTTATCATACCAAGAGGAGCCTGTTGAGATTCTGGACAAGAACGAGAAGGTATTGCAAGGTCAGACTATCCCCCTAGTTCGCGTCGTATGGAGGCATCATGCTCCAAGCGAGTCGACTTAGGAACGCGAGGAGGATATTCGAAAGCGCTATCCCCACATTTTTGAAGGACTAGGTATGTATATATTATTTTAATTTCGGTCAGCAGTTCTTACCTTACGTATGTTTTAATTTCGAGGACGAAATGCTCTAAGGAGGGTAGATTGTAAACCCCCTTGACCAACTTAGGATTAATTTGAATACAATTAGGATTAATGTGCAATAATTATGTGACTTATTATACCTCACCGTTGCTTCGACGTTTGGAGAGCTACACTAGTAGTTACCTTCAAACAAATTTAATACTCAACTCCTAGATATGCCGGACTACCCATCTTATCCTTGTGTAACTTTTAGATACTCAATATTGTGCTTCATTTGAGCTGTGCAATATTCGTTACAAACGTCTACGTATAATTCCAATAAACCCAAATTCTCATAATTGGCCCTTCCTATTTAAATTTTGAGGCACAACCACAACCCAATTTCCTATAACCCTAATTAGGGTATTAACCTATTCTGAGCCTGCTACGCCCATGACTCTTGTGTTCCACCCAATTTTAATCCCATGTGTTCTCAATTGACAAAAGAATGCCGTGTACATTGGTCTTTAATTTAATTAATTGGAGGTGAAGTTCACCCAAAGCGAGACCTAACCAAGCCCATGTACACCATTTCATGTGGACCAACCCCTAGCCAGAGAGTCCGGACCGGTCCAAACTTTAAGATCAGCCCATAAATCCCCCTCCTACATAAATACACATATTCTCTAAATGGAAACCCTAAAAATCATTAAAACCATCTCACCATCAAACCCTAGCCGAACTTCCTATATTTAACCCGAGCATCCCCTGCCCCCTCCCTAACAGGACACCCACCACCACCACCTCAAGCCGCCATCACCACCTCAAACCGCTGTCGCCGGACCACCCTCCCAGGCCGCCTGCACCACCGCCTGGACACCATCCCCGTTACCATCTTTAACTCGTGCACCCTCTTCACCCCTACCCCGACAGAGCATCCACCACCACCTCAGACCGCCACCCCTACAGCCCCTAGCCGCCTGACCGCGTCTCCACCACCCTAATATTATCGTACCACCACCTCAGACCGCCACCCACCATCTTCACCAACCGATCATCAAAACTGGTCGCCAACCCGATACCAGACCCCGACTGTCCCCAGACCAGACCACCGCCTCTAGCACCGCCAACCTCCACTGACAGGCCGACCACGACCTCTCCCCCGACCTGACCGCCACGCGCACAGTCCCAGCCCGCTGCGGCTGCGGCTGCGACCAGGCTGCTGCAACTGCTGCTACAACTATTGCAGTTATTGTCGCCCATGGCAGTTGCTGCCCGCATGTCGACCGGAGCTTCACCCCACGTCGGAGGACGGCCAGTCAGCGAGCAGACCCCCTCGTTCTGCCAACTAGGTACTTGTCCTCTAGCCTCTTCTTTCCTCACATCGTCGTGTTATATATCATCGTATCATCGTGTCGTCGTGTCATATGTCGACATGAACTAAATAACATTAAAACATATATATGTGTGTATGTATGTTAACTAGATTAATTAGTAATTAATAAATATATTAATAATTACCCTAATCATATGACCTGTTATTAAGAATAAATACGTTAATAAATATGTTAATTATATTAGACCTTAACCATGTACATTTAGCATGGGAAATCAGGACATGTATTCGTAGTAAACATAGTTAGTTCCGTAAAACCCATAACATAGTAATTTATTATCGCGAGAGACACGGTAACTGAGGACAGGACACGGGTGCATATTAGCTACGTGCACAATCGACTATGTAGTCAACCAGCCGTGCCTCTTGCGTCAATACTAAGAGCAGCATCATAATTTGTATATGTATTGCTTTAGTGTCTGATGTTAGAATTTCTATATTATATTGTATGTTTAGGGTCACAGGACCAGCCAGGAGATACTGCAAGAGCAGGCTATTGGCATTCACAGCTCGAGGACCCAGGCAAGATACCTTGCCATATTTACTTTCTAATTTAAATTATGCATGTGTTATATGATATCTTGTTGTTTTATTTTATATGACTGTGTGCGTCCGAAATTGACTCGGGTACAGTCGACGGATGCGTCGATGAGTAGTGTACTTGACCTAGTCACTAGTAGACTCACCCAGTTGGGAGGATAATCTGATATCTTTCGAGACCTGACACTCTTACACATATCACTGTGACAAATTCATATTGGGATGCGGGTTCGCGTACTCGTCTAGCTATCGGTGCGTATGATATGCATCACGGTTAGCGCATAATTCAGGATTTTGTATTGGTAGAGACTGGCATATAGATATGTGGTATGCACGTCGAGTATTCGACTTGTGTATCTACATTGACGGGGAGGACAATTAGTAGGCGTATGGGATACACACATTGGAATCTGTAGTATCCAGATGAGCCACGGATCCAATGACTCCCTTTATGCAGATTCCACGTTCTTCGGAGCAATATGGACGTTATATTTTATGCTGATTCCACGTTCTTCGGAGCGGTATTGACGTTATATATACTATGCAGCTTCCACGTTCTTCGGCATGGTATGGACATTATGCCTACGCCTACCCATACATACCAAGATTGTCCTCACATTGCATTCACTTAGATGGTTAGCACACCCTTTATTTTATTTATTTTATTCAGTATTTATGTATATGGCATGCTTCTATGTATCTTGTTACGTCCCTCTGAGGATCTAGTACCTTTCCAGATTTGGACGAGGCATATTTCCCCACAGTGTACAGCCCAGGACAGAAGACTAGGTACGCTACAGCTGAGGAGCTAGAGGTGCTACCGTCAGAGTTTTTGTGATCAGTTGGTAGGCCTTCTGCCTAGGATTGGGAGCATCTTTATCTAGTCAGCAGATGCCCTAATCATTACTCTTTTTATCTGTCTTTCAGTACTTTATTTTTGTCCTAGTAGTGGGTTTGTTCCCACCAGACATCCTTGGTTGTACTATAATATTTGAGGCTGGCGTTTATGTTCCAGTATTTATTTTAGTACTTTCTTGTTGTTTATATTGTGGATGAGATTAGATTATCTGTTGTTGATTGATATTGGGAATATTAGTATTTAGGACAGTGTAGCACTCTTTGTTAGGATCCATTAAATAAGGATATCCTCGGAGACGTGACAGCTGGATATTGCCACGTGGCCTGGTTTCGTATATTTTTGGGACTGGGGCGTGACAGATGCTCTCTATCACTACATCGCGAATGTGACTACCCAGAGTGCTAACGACAAAACCTACAGAAGGCGTCTTCCAAGGCACCCACTAAAGGAAAAAGTTGTTAGCCCTTATGGGTAGTTCCTCCTCAAAACCCCTGGGGATGGCCCAAGATGGGGGTAGTATCCCCCTGGACGTACGCGATAAATCTGTATTCCGAGGAGACAACGATTCCCATGGAACAGACTCAGATATCCTAGATGGTAGCTACTCCCACCATAATGACACAATCTTCTACACTAGTGGTAGTATCCCCTCTGAATCTGAGAAAGATACAACGGCCCCCGCCCTTCTTGAAGACTACTTACTACAAGGGTATGAGACAGGGAGCACGACATCCACTGCCCCCTCTATTTCTCCTCGTATGAGGACGGTATACATAGCCGGAGATGACCATGAAGGCCCCAATGACTGAAAGTGCCTCAAGATGCTTGAAGCTATGATGCATACAATGAGTGCATCAATACAAGCTTTGACTTAGAAACTAAAAATCAAGGCAAACATGGCCTCCCAGCCGGCAAGGGCCTCTGGGCAAGCAAACCTGGACCCCAGAACCAATGGGGATTCAAATACGACCGCTCCACCCATGGGCGGTGATCCTCTCCTACCTGGCTCGTCAGCCCTTCGGCAAGAGATGAAGCGAAGAAAGCAAGGAGGGAGGTCCGAGAACTTCAGGCTCGCCTAGACTCCAGGATCAATTGGGACTCACTCCATGATCTCGGGGAGCAGCAACCATACCCGATAGAGTGGAGGGATGTACCGTATCCGCCGAAGTACAAGCCCTTCAACATAAATATGTTTGATGAAAATTCCTCCCCTCGCCACTTCATGAGCTACTTCAAGATCACCATGGGATACTTACCCCGCAGCGATGCTATCCTTTCCAGGCTCTTCGTCGGATCATTGGCAGGGGTAGCTTTCGATTGGTTCTGCAGTCTCGAAGATAACTGCATCTCATCATTCGATGACCTCAAGCATTTATTTCTTAATAGATTCTATGAGGCAGAAAATGATATGACGATGTCGTCTCTAATGAACATCGTCCAAGGTGAGAAGGAAATAACGTAAAACTACATCAAGCGATTCCGATAGGCCGCGGTAAGGTTTCTCCTAACAATCCCGAGGCTACACTAATGGAGATGTAATAGAAAATATGCTTCCGGCAGTTAGTCTCTGGATAGGCGAGGGCCAGTTCAAAGACTAGACAATGTTCATTGTAAGTGTTGTCAACGGTTAGAAGAAGCTCAAGGACGCTCGGCACTTGGGGATCCATATCCCTACTGCTGAGGAAAAGGGCAAGCATCCCAGGACCACCACCAACAATAAAAACAACAATAATGGCGGTAATAGCTGCCGAGATAGAAAGGGGAAATATGCTATGGTTGCTACCTTGACCAAGAAGCCTGAGCAAAAGCTGGTAGAGCCTCCAAAACCAAAGGAGACTTACTCTTTCGAAGATGTTGATGTCAAACCCATCTTTGACATACTGATACAGGGAGGCAAAATTTGGCTCTCCGACGTCAGACGTCAGGTTGAGACGGCAGAGATTGCCAACCCAAAGTATTGTCACTTCCACCTTTACGTCCATCACCCGACGCAGGAGTGCTATACCCTGAAGCAGATATGTTGCTCAAGTACAATAGGCACGATCGGCCCCTATACTACATAGGATATATTGAAGATATCAAGGTGGAACGAATGCATATTGACCCAGGATCATCGATCAGCATCATCTATAGTAGTTTGCTTCAGACCATGGGGATCCCGATGCATCGTCTGGCGGACACCAATACTGCCACCAGTTGTTTCAATACGGAAAGGAGCTACCCTCTGGGTAAAATTTGCCTAAAATGCCAGATCGGCGACTTAAGCTGTCAGTAGCTTCACCTGCTATGTCATAGATGTAGATACATCCTATAACATCTTGTTGGGGCATCCGTGGATACATGAACACAGGATCTTGTCATCCACCCTCCACCAGTGCCTAAAATACATAGACGAATACGGTTTCATCAAAACGGAGTTCGCTGACCTAAATTCGTTTAAGGGTATCGATATTTACTACTCCAACTCAATCCTCTAAAAGAAAGCCCGCCAAGATGAAGGCAACAATGAGGCCGACGATGAAACCGATGCCACAACAACGCCCGAGGAGCCTATGAGAATCCACCTCAAGGCTCGCACTACAGATGCAGCCTCACCCCTCATCGTCAAATCATGCGGGAAGGCACCTGAACCTTTGGTACCTTAACTATCGTCAGAACCAATGTTCATTCACCTTCATAGGATAAATCGACCACCAAAGGAAGACCCGACCGTGGCTACAACTTTCGGACCATTGGTGGTAAAATTACACAGGAAACCTCCAAAGCCTTCACTTACGATGGGGGTAGCCGAGGAGAAGGATGAGCTGAAAGAGTACATATCAGCCAGTGTCAACATTTCTTTCCCTAACGATATAATCCCACCAGAAAAGATACCTTACTTTCTCAATAAAGGGCTATCTATGAACTACTCGGAGCGTATGCATATAAATACACTATACTCCCTGGAGAACGATCTGGGCCTTCATCTGCACACATAATTGACCACTGCCTATGTCGTACACCAGCTTCGCTCTAGTCAAGATTCTTATTTCTTAGACCCACCCAGGAAGAGGGGAGACAAGCTCATCATCTTCGGTAGGGTGAAATACCCTCGGTCCTTCATGTAATACCCCGTTCCGCTCAAGCGGACTGCCGTCTCAAACGGAAATAGTGCAACTGTCCCGACCGGATTTGCCTCGATCAAGAAGCAAAGGATATCCAGACTTGTCCCAATAGGTATCCGACTTGGACTTTCAGAGGCTCGCTCAGACGTATCACTCTACCGAGGCGAATCATCACTAAGGTAGGTGGCTACGGTGAACTTGTCTTTGCTTAGCCAGCACATATAAAATCTGAAATATTTATGCTAGTCGCTAGGTGATTCACCCCCTGCATGCTAATAAATCCAACACACCTAGCTAAGGGAATAATCCCAACTTGTATTGCTTGCTAGAACATGGAAATTGAAATACTGCTTATATTCAGACCCTCGCATGCTAAGTCCCTTAACGGTTTCATCTCTCGGCTTACCTTCTGGTCCGAGCAACGTGCCTGTTTATGTTCCTTAGAAACGCATGCTTGTCTGCTTAATGTTTGCCTTGTTTTCATCCAAACCCCATTAGACTACTAAGTAGTCGTCCCGTGCGTGATTGAACCTGCAAGTATCTAAGACCGTTGGGTCATCAGGCAGCCCCGAACCAGGGGAATGCATCAAGACAAGTCAATCACTGTACAAAATCAAGATTCAAGTATCCCGTGTACTCGTGTTCAAAGTGCATTTGCGTCTCAAGTTCCAGTGCACTCCTGTTCCCGTGTATCTCGTGATAATTGACTGACCCAACAACTGCATGTCGCGGACAACCTGTGCACAAGGTAATGAACGTTCAAGTTCCTGCGGACGGCTACACCGAGGCACCGGAGCCAATCCGATCCGGACAGAACTTTCTGATAGTCTAACGTGAGTGGGCGGCATAGAGTGAACGCCCCTATGGCCTAGCGTCTCGCTCCACACCGTCCCGGGCGAGGTGACGTATAGCGACACAAGACCTCTCGCACCCAACCGCCCAAAGACTATAAACGGTCCTTTATGGCTTCGCCAGCGACAACTGTTCATATAGATAAGTCATCCTCGCTTAGCGGCTATCCGCGTGCGAGTCATTGCATCATGTCAAGAAACAACTAAACACCTGAACGATCAAGACATAACAACTCTCTTGTTGCATATGCTATTGGTTTGGTTTTCATCAAGTATGCCTCCTGAATGTTTTATACTTGCCCGTGCTTAAATCAATAATGTTTGCCTTGGACAGGGAAGGACAAATGGTAAGTCTCGCCGTGTTTCCTCTAATATCACACGGCGCACTGCCGACACGAGTTAGGCTATTCAATATTTGCATAAAACTGATCCTAAGTCAACTAGAAAGACAACTTAATAGTTATGCACAGAACCTGTATTACGTGTTTGGATTGGTCGAGCGGGCGAGTAGCTTCCCCACCAGTGTATTCAATGTACTGATAATCCACCAGTTTGTATGCAGGGTGCGGGAGAACCTCGTTCGGTGCGGATGCCTCCAACGTGCGTGTTAAGGCGTGGACATCATTCCGAAGCAACGGTGCGTCCGGAACTGAAGCACATATATAAGACATAAGTTGTGAACATCGCCTCTACAATCATTCCACAATTGTAGCCACTTGGCACGCTTTTACTGTTTCAGAGAGAGGCTTGAGCGACTTGTAATCTCGGCTATACGCCGCCTGTAACACATGTTCATATCAATAAAAGAGCTTGCTTTACTTCAACTTGTGTTTCAAATGCTTCCGCTATATTTGTCAACTCAGAGAACTTGTTACCGAATCGCTATGCGTTCATGACTCCGCTGCACTCGGACAATCTGTGCGACTCTGTGGCTTAGAACTCTTATCGCCAGCCAATGAATCATGGCCTTGCACGGGCGCGATTCACGCTCGTGCGGCATCACGCCCGGATGGGTCAAGCGATCGTTCCGCGGGAGCGCTGGCGAGGGTGATTCCCGCCTAGCGGGAAAGGCCGATTTGCCTGCGGGAGATCGGGGCGTGACATGTTGGTATCAGAGCCTGGCTTCTACGCCTTTGGACTTCAATTCGATATCTCTGTTTCGAAAGCTCGTTCGTGGGTTATGTGCACGCTCTCTATCAATGCCTCGATGGGATGTTCCAACAATAAGTCTAAATACTTTCAAAATATGTTTTGAATGTTATGCTTGCTTGTCTGGTTGTATGCTGTGAGTGGCCTTTGTGCCAACCTGTGCGAACCCTTGAGAGTATCGCTAGTAGCTTGTCCGATTTTCACTAACCCTAAGTTTGGTTGAATGCATCTATTCGAGGGATGCCTTGAACTAGTGCACCATCCAAGACTTAAGAAAAAGGTGAAACTCGAGTGCTAAGACTTCGCTATCACTGAGCTGGTTGACGTGTTCACGCTAGAGGGTACCTTCGAAAGTGCGCACGATCCAGTCTAAGCGATATGCTGATTTTGAAGCTTGTGCAAGTGAATATCCAAATGAACAAGTACAACGACTTGTCTAGGATTGCCTCAACCCTAGAATACTGCTTGTCCTTAGTAAGTCTTGAGGACGAGACTTTTTCTAAGTTGGGTAGGATGTAATACCCCGTTCCACTCAAGCGGACTGCCATCTCAAACGGAAATAGTGCAACTGTCCCGACCGGCTTTGCCTCGATCAAGAAGCAAAGGATATCCAGACTTGTCCCTACAGGTATCCGGCTTGGACTTTCAGAGGCTCGCTCAGACGTATCGCTCTACCGAGGCGAATCATCGCTAAGGTGGGTGGCTACGGTGAACTTGTCTTTGCTTAGCCAGCACATATAAAATCTGAAATATTTATGCTAGTCGCTAGGTGATTCACCCCCTGCATGCTAATAAATCCAACGCACCTAGCTAAGGGAATAATCCCAACTTGTATTGCTTGCTAGAACATGGAAATTGAAATACTACTTATATTCAGACCCTCGCATGCTAAGTCCCTTAACGGTTTCATCTCTCGGCTTACCTTCGGGTCCGAGCAACGTGCCTGTTTATGTTCCTTAGAAACGCATGCTTGTCTGCTTAATGTTTGCCTTGTTTTCATCCAAACCCCAGGAGACTACTAAGTAATCGTCCCGTGCGTGATTGAACCTGCAAGTATCTAAGACCGTTGGGTCATCAGGCAGCCCCGAACCAGGGGAATGCATCAAGACAAGTCAATCACTGTACAAAATCAAGATTCAAGTATCCCGTGTACTCGTGTTCAAAGTGCATTTGCGTCTCAAGTTCCAGTGCACTCCTGTTCCCGTATATCTCGTGATAATTGACTGACCCAACAACTGCATGTCGCGGACAACCTGTGCACAAGGTAATGAACGTTCAAGTTCCTGCGGACGGCTACACCGGGGCACCGGAGCCGATCCGATCCGGACGAAACTTTCTGATAGTCTAACGTGAGTGGGCGGCATGGAGTGAACGCCCCTATGGCCTAGCGTCTCGCTCCATACCTTCCCGGGCGAGGTGACGTGTAGCGACACAAGACCTCTCGCACCCAACCGCCCAAAGACTATAAACGGTCCTTTATGGCTTCGCCAGCGACAACTGTTCATATAGATAAGTCATCCTCGCTTAGCGGCTATCCGCGTGCGAGTCATTGTATCGTGTCAAGAAACAACTAAACACCTGAACGATCAAGACATAATAACTCTCTTGTTGCATATGCTATTGGTTTGGTTTTCATCAAGTATGCCTCCTGAATGTTTTATACTTGCCCGTGCTTAAATCAATAATGTTTGCCTTGGACAGGGAAGGACAAATGGTAAGTCTCGCCGTATTTCCTTTAATATCGCACGGCGCACTGCCGACACGAGTTAGGCTATTCAATATTTGCAAGAAACTGATCCTAAGGCAACTAGAAAGATAACTTAATAGTTGTGCACGGAACCTGTATTACGTGTTTGGATTGGTCGAGCGGGCGAGTAGCTTCCCCACCAGTGCATTCAATGTACTAATAATCCACCAGTTTGTATGCAGGGTACGGGAGAACCTCGTTCGGTGCGGATGCCTCCAACGTGCGTGCTAAGGCGTGGACATCACTCCGAAGCAACGGTGCGTCCGGAACTGAAGCACATATACAAGACATAAGTTGTGAACATCGCCTGAACATCGCCTCTACAATTATTCCACAATTGTAGCCACTTGGCACGCTTTTACTGTTTCAGAGAGAGGCTTGAGCGACTTGTAATCTCGGCTATACGCCGCCTGTAACACATGTTCATATCAATAAAAGAGCTTGCTTTACTTCAACTTGTGTTTCAAATGCTTCCGCTATATTTGTCAACTCAGAGAACTTGTTACTGAATCGCTATGTGTTCATAACTCCGCTGCACTCGGACAATCTGTGCGACTCTGTGGCTTAGAACTCTTATCGCCAGCCAATGAATCACGGCCTTGCACGGGCGCGGTTCACGCTCGTGCGGCATCACGCCCGGATGGGTCAAGCGATCGTTCCGCGGGAGCGCTGGCGAGGGTGATTCCCGCCTAGCAGGAACGGCCGATTTGCCTGCGGGAGATCGGGGCGTGACACTTTATCCCAAAGTAAGAAGAACCATAATATAATGTAGGCAGAAGGCTACTCTACCGACACAGTGGGTCGTGACAACAGTTTACAAGCCCTACATCTTATCCAAAAGATGGGATACAACCCGAAGATCACCGAGGGATTGAACTACAACAAAGGCCGAAGGTCGCCCTAGGGGTAAGCCCGAGGATTACTATTATAAGACTAAGCATGACTTAGGATATGTCACACCTCCAACAACCCCTGTGGGTTAGATAAATAAGATGAAGAACGCTCACACTCTTCCGAATCTTTAGCTTGTGACTCCGACGTCAGCATCGGGGAAGTTCTCAGACAAACACTGTCCTCCAATATGGTGTCTGTCGACCTTGAGGAAGACAACGAGGATCTAATCGAGCTCTTTGAAATAGAACCTTGCGCCTAACACCTGGGTACACAATAGGTGATACGATTTGAGCAGCGAGAACCTTCTACCGAGGATGAAGTTGTACAAGTCGATCTAGGTGATGAAACCTCCCCAAAGCCTATCTTCATCAGCAAAAACCTGTCCGATGAAGACCGAGAATCCTTATTATAACTCGCTAGGGAATACATCAATGTCTTTGCTTGGAGTTACGAAGACATGTCAGGACTGGATTCCCAAATCGTGGTCCACAAACTAAATATTTTGCCAGACGCCAAACCAGTCAAGCAACGACAACAACGGTTCCAGCCAGACATGATGGATTCCATTAAAGCTAAAGTCAACAAGCCGATAGCTAGTGGCTTTATCCACGAGGAACAACACACCTACTGGGTAGCCAACATCGTTCCTGTCGTTAAGAAGAATGGGAAGATCCGAGTCTGCATCGACTTCTGTAATCTAAATACTGTATGTCCCAAAGACGAATTCCCTCTTCCAATCACCGACGTAATGATCGACAACACTTATGGTTTGAGCGTATGTCCTTCATAGATGGATTTTCAGGCTACAACCAAATTAAGATGTTTCCCGACGATGGAAAATATATGTCATTTCGGACCCCGATAGACGTATACTGCTATATAGTCATGCCTTTTGGTCTGAAGAATGCATGTCCTACATATCAGCGAGCTATGAGCACTATTTTTTGTGAATATCTGTGCAAGACGGTGGAATGCTACATCGACGACATTGTCGTCAAGTGTCGCTCCAAGGATGATCACCTCCAAGACCTGAGGATTGTGTTTGACTTAATGTGCACACTTCGCCTCAAGATAAAACCTACCAAGTCCTTCTTTGGAGTCTCCAACGACAAATTCTTGGGTTTCGTCATCACTTCTAGGGGTATTCACATAGACCCCGACAAGACCAAGGCCATCTTGGAGATGAATCCGCCAAGGAATCTACGAGAATTTTGTTGCCTCCAAGGGAGGTTGTCATACATCAGGAGGTTCATATTAAACCTCTCTGGACGTTGTCGACCGTTCACACAGCTCATAAAGAAAGGTGTCTCCTTTGTTTGGAATAAAGAGTGCCAATGGGCGTTCGACAACATTAAAGAATACCTATCAAACCCCCATGTGCTGGTGGCTCTGATCATGGGAAAGTCATTCCTGCTCTTTGCATGGGCGATGGATCACTTTCTCGGTGCCCTGTTAGCCCAGAATAGTGATTCATGCCATAACAGGCTATATACTACCTCAGCCGGATGATGGTCGGCCCAGAGCATAGGTATACCTCCATCGAGAAGGAGTGTCTTACGCTGGTATTTGCCATCTAGAAAACTCGATACTACGTGACTGGACAGAACATTTATGTAATCTTGTGAGTCAACCCGATTTTGATATAGTAAGTGAGAAGGACGAATAACAAGGAGCCAGCGGTAGAGGGTCACTGATAATCAACGATCGACATTATCACTATCCCGGTGGATGATATTCCTCTCATCCATAGTGAAGTCTGGAATCGTCATAAAAAATATCCAGCTATTCTTGTGGGCAAGCTCCCTCATACAGGAGGGTATGTCTTCATACTACCACTTCATCCCCCGATAACTGCGGATAATGGAGTCTCCCTCTAACATCCCTTGCTGGGTACCGGGACGCATCAGGGACCGATGGTGCAATAGAAGCCAACCCATCAGGTAATGATAGGGTAATTCTCCATGTTTAATTCTCTAACCCCCTTGTGGCATTTGACCATTTTGATAAATTGCCGAAGACCTTGATGGATACAACAAAACATCGCAGGCAGTAACGCAAGTGGGTGGCCAAAAACTAGCCACAAAGCCGGGAGGATGAGATTGCGACTGATTTTTTTCAATCAAGCCGGACCCTCCCACAAACACGCAGTTATGCAGCGAGATCATTAAGTACCTCACCAACAACGCTTTTTCGGACAGCTTATGGGTGTCCATATGGAAATAACTTAATTCCTCGCCTTCAACCGACTTCTCACGATATTGTTGGATCGAAGCCGTGACATCCTTCTTGGACTGCGGTGCCCAAATATAAACCTCGTCCGATCCAGGCGCCTCCAAAAAAAGATAATGCATCCAGACGGTGATGTACGGGATAGGCCCCTCAGAAGATTTATCTTTCTTATACTCTCTCTGGCAGAAGCTATGATGGCACAACAACTCTTGATACACAGCCAAGAATCACAGATTCTTCTTCTCAAATTCTTCTAGCTTGTCGTTGCTCAGGGCATATTCTTCATAGGGCTCCTTATCCCAGGGAAGCCTCGAGACATAATGCATCTCGTGTAGGGCCAACCCCATCACCCCGCCAGGAGTAAAGAAAGTCCCCGTGTGGCAGTTATACATCTCCATCAGCACGAGAAAGAGGCAACAGTTTATAAACAGGTCATTACAAGTACCCCTCATGGTGAAGAAAATGTCAGCAACTTTGAGTTCTGGTCACTTCAACACCCATTTGGTCAAACGATACCAAGAAGGAGTGTAATGAGTCCAGCCAAGGTTTTGCAGCTGTCCAGGTGGGTAAGCTCCCTTCTTGGCGACCACGTGAAGGAAGGTATTCGCGGCATACATATCAAGGTTCGGCCACAAGTCACTCCTAATGACGCAAGGTGCTAACACAGTATAAGAATAAGAGGGCGAATCCTTGTGACACGAGAACGCCCCCTTGCTGTGATTTTCCCTGGCCCGGATCTTGCAAGTTAAAGCCCCTCGCAGCTCAGGCATCAAATTCCAAGCCATCGCCCTCCGGCCCATCACTATATGAAAATCTGATAAAGGCATATAACGTTCGAAAGAAGGTACAGATATCTTCGTCCCACAGTGTGTAAAGCTCCAATCCTCCCTGAACTTCCCCAATTCAGGGAAAAATAAGGTTAGAGCCTCGCCAAACAGAAAGATGACTTCTTGGAGGTATGACCCTTCCTAGTAGCAACCGCCCCTGAAGTTATTTGACTTAAAAGGAAAATTTTGCCCTACTCAGCAATCTGCTTATGCTTGTCGGACGAAAAAATTGCATCTAGCTGGTGTTAAACGGTAGCGACTAAGTCCTCAAAATTCGTACTCAATGGAACTAGTGCAGGGTTGAGCACCAACTCCCCTTAAGGGGTAGTGGGCAACTTTACTACACAGCATAGAAAAGACATTCGTATCAACAAAAGAAACTTTGCATAAATCTAACATGCAAAGAAGAAAGATAGGCGCATGACATGATCGTGCATGACGGAGTCCGTAAAGGATACTGGCCCATGCGACGAATCATATCTTGCGCATTTGCAAGGTTGCACGAGGTATACCTCCAATTATGCGCTAGTATAAAGGCCTTGCATGTCTCTACATCCATGCGATGAACCGCGCAAATGGTGTCTCTGTGTATCTCCATCCATAAGAGAGTCCTTACATAGGATGAGCCTTTGAATGTTTAAAGGAAACTTTAGGGGGCCAACCTCATCGGTAGTAGCCTTCCCCTTTTCCTTCTTCTTGGGCACGATGCCCTCAGTCAAGGGGCCCTTACCCTTGGCAGCGGCAAAAGACAAAGGACCTCGGGACGCCATGACAATCAATGGAGAAGGAAAGAACCAACGGCAGCGGAGATGGAAGAGTAGAAGAAAAGGCAAGGGTCTTTCTTTCTTCAAAACCCTCTCCCTTTTATAGACAGGGGTGCTTAGAAGTATGAGATGCCTCTGTCCAGATAGCAACCTAGGATGAGAGAGGCGATTGAGTTTTTGATCCATCGTCATCCTAAAATGAACCGATGCTTCAGGCTCCGTCTTATCAGATGGTTCAGAATACCAAGAGATCTGCGCAAAGATCGAACCAAATCTCCGTATTAACACAGATTTGACATCATAGCAGAGCCCTCCATACGATAACTTCTACATGCGTCAACCTGATGAACTTAGCATAAGGAGATAGACAGTGAATGCGTGCTAATTTTATGCTTCTTATTCAAAGTATTTCAGACTTAGCCAAGTCTGAAAACTTTGAAGTGGGTCTTGTAGAAGCATAAAAATCTCTCCATTCGCTCCAGTTTATAGTCAACAAATAAGCAAGAGACATATAACCAGGGTGGATACATAACACCCTCGGATACATGACGTCCTGAGATGTATGCCGCCCTTTGATGCATCGTCCCAACAGTTACATTAGAGCATTTATAACTCTGATGAAACAGACAGTCAACCTGACCGCCTAGAATCCTACACCGAGGATTAGAATCCGGGCTGACGGCTTTGTCATAATTAATTTTGGCGGTATACATCTGTTCAAATACCATAAATGCAGAAGGCGACAAAAATCCAAACGTCTCTGGCCCAATGCGTCCTAGACTCCATGTGTTCCATGTGTCTTTAGCCCAATATATTCCAGACTCTATGTGTTCCATACGTCTCTGTCCCAATACGTTCCAGACTCCATGCGTTCCATGTGTCTCTAGCCTAATGTGTCTCGGACTCTATGCGGTCCATGCATCTCTGGCCCAATATGTTCCAACTAACAACATCTTTTCATTACAACTAGAAAGATTTTCGTGTAGTTGATGCGGGCTATGCATCCAAACGACCAAGTCATGTATTCAATGGGCTAAAACGACCCCGAGATCTTATCAATAGTAAATCCTAACCAAGATCACATGGAAGCTTCACCGTGACGGCCATAGTTGCAACCGTATTATGTGGAAAGAACCCTATGCGGCCATCAAACAGGGGCGCATGCGGCATCTATAGATTAGGTCACATAATAACTATAAATTACAAGGTACAACCCCCATACAATGGGCTAGGTGGCAATCTGTGAATCTACACTCAAGTGAGAGAGAAGAGCTGCTGTATTGGATCGTCCACGGAGTAAAGAGAGTTGCTATACTCCTAACCCTCCATTGTTACCTCCCAAAAAAAAGTTTTTACTTAGATTGTCTTCTAGGAATCTTCTCTGTACTTTCTTAATTTGTTAATCAAATCCAGTTCTCATTTTTATTTAAATGGAAAATAGACACTAACACACCCTCATACTCCAACACAAAGCACCATCATAAACACTTATAGTATACAAGTCAATACACACCACATCTACACCAATATCAATATGATACACATTTCCATAACCATGATCCATCACATATAAATGAAATATGATATCTAAATAATTCTACTAACTAAATATAATTCAATTAATGAAGAATTAGCACCAATTGGACAAAAAAAACTAAAATGACCAAACTACCGATGCGTACCATGTCATATCATGATAAGTCCTATACGTATCGAATTATGGCCACGTACATACTCACACACAACCAATTAGACACCAAATAAATATAATAAACCATATCACAAACACTTGGTGTTCCAAATTCAAAATTCCCCCAATTTGGATACAAAAACACATGAATCTCCTAGATTTAGGGATAATACCACCTAATTCTTCGCCTAATGGGTTGGTCATGGCCATGGATGGTTTTATAGAGAGTATTCTACTATTGGAATTGATAAGAAAGGTGATATTGTACCAATTGGAAGTTGGATCCCAATGAAACTCCTCCAAGTGGACACGTAGAGATTGGATTGGACATGAGCTCTTAGAAATTACTCCTCCAAATGATGCTCCTTGCAATTCCAAGCTCCTAGGCCTCAATGGGATTATATTTTATTGGGAATGAGAGGATATGAGTGGAATTTGATGGGGATTGGATTTTAATTTGTGGAAGAACTATTTTAGGGATGAAATGAATATAGAATGACAATAAAATGAGGCTCCTCCCCCTTCATTATGGCTGACCATAGTATAGGGTTTTCAGTTAACCAAAATGTACTATTTGCCCCTCTCTACTCTTTTATTGGTTTTCATGAAAGGAATTTTAATTAGGTGGAAGGGATCTAATTAAAAAAGAAAATATTCTATCCATGCACTAATCCATACTAACTAAATCATAACTAATTCTATTTGGCTCTAACCACCACCTAGTCCAAACTAGTTAGCTAGTACACTAACCACAATAATAATAATAATATTAGAACTATTTAATATTAACATAAATATCAATTATATGAATGACAAAAAATACCCCCCTATCCAAAACAGGTGGTTACAATCCTAACCCCTTCGAAAAATTTCGTTCTCGAAATTTAAGGATGAACTATCACCAAGCACAGAATAAGCACAACCAAGAAAGAAGAATACCTCATAGCTCTAAGATAAGGGTATCACTCACATACTAGATTTCTCTTCCCTCGATGGATATCACCTATTTATCATATTGCCCACAATCTTGATTTCTCATTATACAAATCTTGAAATTTGCAGTACAAAATTTTATACACTGTCATTGATTTATAACTCTCTATCATACCCTTCCAATATTTAAAATTTCTTGGAAATCCATCCTCCTTTATCTGTGACTATTACCTCTTTGTCTTTTCTAATTATTCTTATGATTCTTTGCCCTTAATCACAATTTTTCAATTACAATTTCTGCAAGATATAGTTACCCATTTTTTAATCTTATCCATAGGAGAGTCCACCTTTTCAAATTTCAAAATTTATATCTGCTATGTATGTTCCTTCAAGTCAAAATATCCCATATCTCGTCTTATGTCTCTTAATATTCATATTTTTATTCTCCGATATTTTGTTTTCTTCTTTTCATTCTACTACTCCATTACCATTACTCACCCTTTGTATCTTGACTTCCATTTTTACTTCAATTCGTATCCTTTAAATCATGTGTTATCATTTTATAATCCTTATCGCTTCAACTTTATTATGTTCCATCAGGCATGTCTGAAATTCCAATTATGTGTTTGATAAAATATTGTTTCCTTCATCACTCTTGAACCCTCCTATTATTTCTATTCTCATATATTTTGTCTTCAACATAATTTCTCTCCTAATTGAATATACATATACTAAAAATCTACCCAAAATTATACTAATTTCCATTTGACCAAAAATTATCTAATTATTCTCCAATTTTCTCAACTTGTAAACCACCGAAACACAAGATTCACCACGATCTTAGCACCTTAAAATTTAAATCCTCAACTATATTTATTATCTTTCGTCATCAATTTACTAATACTAATATTCTCAAGATCAATCATCGCCTTTGACTTTCTCATTAGTCCCCAATATCATCTTAAAATTGTATATCACTATTGACAAACATCTCATTTCTTCCAATCACAAGTTCTTATTTATATCCTCTATTGCTTCAAAACTTATATTCACTCTATCAATCTTGAATTTAAACATCGATATTTCGATTCCGATATATTATTTTTTTGATAAATTTACTTCAATGATCTTATCCAGTTCCTTTTCAAGGTTCCATTTTCCTCCAATACTCATATTCTAGAAAATCCTAACTCGATCATACAAGTATAACTCTACAAGACTCGTCCTTATTACCAACATGCATGACTATAATCCTACTATCAATAATACTACCGTCTCTACCATGGATTCCACCTATGAATTATCCAACAAATTATCTTACAAGGGTGGCACTATTAGGATGGATAATAATATAGTCAACCGATAAGTCCAGATATTTTAATGAGCTTGGTATGAATTAACACGAGAATGGAGACAATGGAAGGATATAATAGCTGGTAGATAATATTATTCTAGAATATCTGCCCAATCTTCTCCAAAATTAACTAATTCTGAAAGATACACCAATATGATCCTGTGATCCATCATCAAACTCTATAATCTTTAAGAATTTCCAAATTTCTTATCTTGTGTTTTTAACTAGGTCCATAACTTTTAAGTCAAAATTTGTATCATTTATTCAAGTTCAATCCCTTCATTTTAATCTCAAATTTTTCTTTGTATTCATCAAGTTCACTATCTCTTAATGTTAGTATTTTGTCCAATTTCTTATTTTTCCTCCATCAATTATATAGGTCAATAAATTAAATCCTGCCCTCAAAATATTTATAATCTTTTAATCTCCGTCTACCAATTTAATCTTATGATTTAAAACTTTTCAGTTCATAACCATGTTATTGATTATCATTTCCCAATTTAAATTTATATCTAAAAAATCAATGAACCCATGTTCTACTTTTTTACTAATCCTTAGTTTTTAATATTCAATTCCATATTACCATCCTGATAACTTCCAATAATTTTAATTTTTCATCATCCTCAATATTTTCTCAATCCTTTTATTATCAAAATATTTAAAATTTATCATCTATGCACTTCTATAAATTCATACCCTCGAAGAGTCCTTATGTTAGGAGACCGATACTCTAAAACTAACCTTTACATTCCTTATTTTATTTTTTATTTTTGTTATCATTCATAATTCACTATTTAAGTATCATTCAGAATTTACTATTTTACTGATACTCTAAAAACAACCTTCTCCAATTTCTTATTTTTCCATATTCACATC
Organism: Iris macrosiphon; assembly: GCA_036927795.1. Lineage (NCBI taxonomy): Eukaryota > Viridiplantae > Streptophyta > Magnoliopsida > Asparagales > Iridaceae > Iris > Iris macrosiphon. The sequence continues at coordinate 76,387,495 of JAYESA010000006.1, forward strand.
TCACTTTTGGCAGAGTCTACAGCAGAGTCTGGGTACCCATCGGAAATTTAGTACAACTTATCATCCACAGACATATGGTCAGTTAGAACGTACGATCCAGACTATAAAAGATATGCTTCGATCATGTACCCTTGACTTTGATGGTTCGTGGGAGGATCACTTCTACTTGGTCCAATTCTCTTACAACAGTTTCCAAGAAAGTATCCAGATGGCACGCTTCGAGGCACTGTTTGGCAGAAAGTGCAGATCCCCTGTAGCTTGGGATGATATTGGTAAGAGGCAATTGCTTGGTCTCGAGATGATAGCCCAGACATTTGAGGTAGTCAAACAAGTCTAGAAGCATCTTAAGGTGGCTCAAGATCATCAACGTAATTGGGCCAATTCACATCGACAACCTCTTGAGTTCTTTGTCAACGATCATGTATTCCCTCGGGTTTTGCCTACCCAAGGAGTTATCAGATTTGGTGTGTGGGGAAAGCTTAGTCTACGGTATATTAGTCCGTTCAATTTTCTCGAGAGAAAAGAAGATGTTTTTTATCGCCTTGCTCTTCCATCATCGCTTTGCGAGATACATAAAGTTTTGCTTGTATCTCAATTACGACGATATATACCAGATTTAAGCCATGTCCTGGATCATTCAGAATTGCTCCTTGGTACCGACCTTTTGTATGAGGAGAGGCCTGTATCCATTTTGGACCAGAGAGAGAAGATTCTCAAGAACCGGACTATTCGGTTAGTCCGAGTTGCTTGGGGGCATTACTCACCGACGAATCAACTTGGGAGCGAGAGGATGATATCCGTGCTCGATACCTGTATTTGTTTGACTCATGCGATATACTTGTTGGTATATTTTGTACCCTAATCTTGTCTTGTTCTAGGATTGTACATGATTCCCGTATGCCCTTGCTTACCTTGATTGCATGTCCGCAGAGTTTTCTTGCTAGACCCCATGCCTTATTAAAATTTTGAAGACAACATTTTTTTAGAAGGAGAGAGTTGTGAGACTCATCTCACTGTTCTAGTATATGTACCCGATATACGCGTGTTACACATGTATAGCTTGCTTATTGTTTAATAACTTACATCTTGCTTTATACCATTCATGCATTGTTAAGGATATTTTTGTAAGTTTTCCCTTAGTTGCATGATGTGGACCATTGGTCCCTTGGTTTTCTTGGTGGGTGGCTGTGATGAACCCGGTGAGAGGCATGGATTATTATCTAATAGCCTACAATCAATCCCTTAGATATATAAGCAATCATATTCTCTTTCCTTCACTTTTCTTTCCTTTTATTTCTCTGTCCTTCTTCATTACATCCCCAGCAGAGAGCAGCAACCGAGCTTGGCCTTGGCAGTGGGTGACCTTGGTAGTGTTGGTATTAGGCTAGAACTTAATCGTAGGCAAGTACATCTTGCCAACTGAAGGAACGACCTTGGATCTTGCTTTGATTCTTAGTATATCTTGTTTTATCATTTGATTGGTTTTATTTTTGGGTAACACTTACATCTTGTCTCATTGATGATTTTGTTTTTCTTGCATTGGATTGCTCTTGAAGCCCGAGAATAGCAAGTCGAAGAATGTAAAGTTGGCCTGAGAATGCATACAAAAAGTACGCAGGGAACCCTTGTCGCATAAGAGAAGATCCAGTGAGCGCACTTGTGTGTGATTCATAATTTTTTTAGAAAGTGCGCCAGGATATGTTAAGTATTCGGGGTGCACTTTTCTACTCCTACGTACATTTTGTACTAATGAAATTCCTTCAAAAGTACGCAAATCCCACTTGACGCACTTTGTAATGGGTCTGCAAGTCATCAAGAATGTACGCCACTGCTTGAATAGCCAAGTTGGCGCACTTTGCAGATATTTCAGAGTTGGCGCACTTTGGTGCTCTTTTCTTATCGGCACACTTTGTCGCTTCTGGAGAATGACACACTTTGCTATGTGGTAAACTATGTGGTATTCTCCAGAGATGGTACATTTTATAGCCCTTCGTAATTACTTAATAACTAAGCAAAGACTTCTGACCATTCTCAAGAATTATATTTTCGACTGCAGGGTCGTCTCGACTGCTATGCTAGGTCATAGGAATTTTATTGTCTTTTAGTAGACCTTCCTGCGCTTGTTTGTGCACCAAACCTCACTACTAGCATACTTGATGAACGTGCGCCAAAGTCGTATCTTAGGTACCTTCATTTGTTCGCCAATGATAGATTTATGCGCCAAACTCCTGGCTCACGTACTTCTATCATTGTGTGCCAAGATACTCGAAGTGCGCTTTAGTATGATTATGCGCCATCTTTGCTCGGAGATTTTTGTATGAAAGTGCGCCAGAACTGCCTAAATTAGTGATTTGTGCGCCAAAATTATTTTTGGCCATTTGTGTGCCAATACCCGTTTTTGACCCATTGTGCACGGATATTATTTTCTTGCATGATTTTATACGCTAACCTTGAATTGTTAATTTATGCACCTATATGCTAGTATTCTCTTTAATATGCTTAACTCTTGATGAATCCCTGGTTCTCTTTTATTCCGTTATTTAGTTAATCCTTGGTATTTCCTAAGCATGACATTCTTGATATTGATCTTGATTTTCTGACATGATCTAGTAATTGTACACTATAAATGAACTCCTGATAATCTTGATCTTGAATTGATAATCCTGATCCTGTACTGATAATCCTGATATTGTACTGATAATCATCATATTATACTGGTAACCTTGATACTCCTAATTCTGATAATCCTGAATGTGGCTTGACGTAGCACACCATCCTGATACTCATGATCTTGATAATCCTGATAGTGGCTCGATGTAGCGTACTCATGACTTGAGAATTCCTGTAATTGTCCTGATCAAGGCTATTAGTAGTACCTGTATTGCATGATATATATTCCTGTGGTTGATCTTAATTGTACTCGTCAAGTTATTGTCCTGTCTTGCATCATGTCTAAGGCAGATTCCTAAGCACCACGGTCGGGAATCCTTGATAATTGTCCAGGCTAATAACTTGAATAATAATCTAGAAAGTATCTAGAGAAATTTTTTGGCTACATGCAATCCCGGTATCCCAGCGATACCTGATGGATTTGGAGCTCTCCGTCGTGAGGGGCACACTTCCAGCACAACGACGAGTGTTGCACTACCAGAAAAGATAAGAAATGATTATACCTAATAAATCTATACTATGATAGTTTGTAGGGTATGTGGCTGTAAGGAATCTCAAACTGCATGTGTTAGTAACTAGGACTGTGATAAACCTAGTTAGCTAATAAAAGCAAACCGTAGGGCATGCTTTGTCGTGATCGTTTAATTTTTCAGTCTAGTCTAGTCCTGTCCTGATTTCATTAATAACTAATCCGAAAATGGTAACCATTGTACTGAGTCCAGATATCCTTGTTTAATTACTCCTGAACTGCTTAACTATTATCTTACCTGTTGTACTTAATTAACTATTCCTTATGCTATTTCTTACTAATTTGTCTACATGTTAGTTTTAGTTCATAAGTTTGGCTCCCTTATGGTACTTGATATTGGGGTCTAACCCCACTAGTTTTGTATAGCCAAATTTTGGAGCAAGACCGTAGGATCTCCCGTACTTTCTGCCTCAAGATGGTGAACACGAGGACCACCTGAGGACATGAGTGTGTTTCTTCTTCCTCACCCACTTGATCTTGTACATTATTCTTTTGAGGCATTTAGCCACTTGATCTTCCGTACCCGCTCTCCAGTATTCTGGTTCTTGTGCATGACAAGGTTTGAGTGGTGGCCCGTGTAGGTCTAAAATTTTAGAGGTTTGGGGGTTTACTAATGTGTTTTAGATGTCTCAATCATGCTACTCCCTGATCTCCGCCAGTGTCGAATTTATAACCCTGAAATCTTGATTCAACATTTGCTTTGATCCTCGATCAATCATGTTCGTCCCTTTGATGATCCTTGTGTCCTTTATCTTTCAAGGACATTGTTCCTGGTCCTTCTGAACATCCAGCCCGAGTTCCTCCAGTAACGGGACAACATATCGATGCCCAAAAAACCCTTGAGGTTCAGCCTTAGCATTCCAAAGTTGGGTCCAGAATAGCTCAAAATGAGGAACCTCAAATCCAGCTAGTACCTCCAATGCAACCAGTACCTGATACAAAAGGGGACAATAGTGTGCTAATTGGTATCCTTCGGGAATTATTGGAATCTCAAGGACGTCGAGAGGATGTACTCATTCAGTCAGTAAAAGGGGCTTTGGGAAGAGGCGGACCTCGTGCCAACAACTCAGCAAGTAACTTCAAGTGCCTCCAACCCTCATATTTCTATGGCACCGAAGATGCGATTGCATAGAGGCAGCCAGAGTTTTTGCTAAAAAACAAGTTTTGGTGGTTCGGTTATAGTTGTTAGATTTGGCCTGAGACTAGTGGGAAACATAGATATTTTCAATAACAGTACCCGTCCCCTGGGCCATATTCAGTAAAAGATTTCAGGTCAAATACTTTGACACAGTATGGCATTATGATCTATAATAGATATTTAATAATTTAAAGCAAATGGGAAGGACAATCGATGGCTTCGTGGCATAATTCTGCAGACTTAGTCGGTTTGCTCCTACCTTGGTAGTGACCGAATTAAACCGAGCAAGGAGGTTCTAGCAGGGACTTCACATGGAGATCATATTGGCAGTGGAACAACACGAGTTTCAGACTTTTGATGATGTGTTAAGAGAAGCTAGGAGGCATGAGTATACCTCCCAGAGAATAGTGGATAGGACTGGAGGTCGTAAGAGGACCCATACTTCAGGCAATTCTTACATCTGGTATTCAACACCATCTCCAGCTCCATCAGTACGGGTTTGATGATTGGAACCCCGACCAGGATAACTTCGCTAGTATCGTTTCAATGACCAACAGCTTCAACACATCCTTAGCAGCAGAGTTTATCTCCTTCAGTGGGTTGTTCTCATTGTGGAAAACAAGGGCACGTTTTATCAGAGTACCACAGAGAATAAGGGTTGTGCTTAGCCTGTGGGGTACCAGGCCACAGAGTGGGATGTTGCCCAAATAGAGCTATAGTTCATCATCATCCTCCCCAGAAGAACCCAGTATAGGGCTCCAATGTTGTAACCTCCGATTTCCAAATTTTCGAAATATTTAGATTAAATATCAAGTTTATAAAATATTTTCTCCTTGAATTTTTAAGTATTAGATTTTTGAACAATATTTGGTTTTAGAAGGTGATTTAAAATCTTTTATAAAAATTATTTTTCCTAAATGTCGATTTATTATAAAATAAATAAATAAATAACATATATATAATACTCTAGCTTCGAATATTTATTGGCTTGAAATCATGAAATTATTTGTTTAATAAAAATTATTTGAAGGACTAGTTGATATTTCATAAAAAAAAAATTATATCCATTTGGGATAGTAAATAAATTACATACTTTCTAAGGTTTTGGAATATGGGTTTAATTGGTAGCTAATTGGGAATCAGTTAGCCTTGGAAGCTTCTTAAAATATTTTCTTAAATTGTAATCTTTTTCTTTTTAAATTTTTTTTACAAGTTTACCATCTCCCATTGACTAGTCAACACCCTCTCTCCCTATTTAAAGTCACACACCCACACCCTTCCCAACAAAGCCCTAATCCCCAAAACCTAGGCTAGCCCTCACAAATTGCCACAAGCCAGCAGCCATCACCATCTGTTTTGTGTGCTCTTGTTCGTGTATCCAACATTACCGTGTCAGTCGTATTGGCCTCGGGTCTGACCTCGGGTGTCCTATCGTATCCCTTCATTTCCTGTGTCCAGTATTACATTACAACAGTACAATAAGATTTTTGTGTCCGACACCATCTGGACACATCCACCATAGTACAAACATCAACCATTGTGTCCAGCTCCGGACACGATCCAACAACCCTGACACATCACAGAACAATTTAAACCCTAATTTTGACCTAACCGTCTCCGGTGGCTGGGGGATCTCCTCCTCTGAGTCGAGCTCGCCGTCCCCGACCTTGACTCGAGCAGCCGCAGCTTCCCGGTCCCAGCTTCGGTGGACCACCGCCCAGCGCCACCAGATCGAGCCGTCCCCTCCTTCCGCGTGCGTCGAGCTCGATCGATCCAGCCGCCGCCGAGCTTCGGTGCCACCCTGCGCCTCCAGATCCATCGACGTCGGCACTATTCCGATGAGCGACGCCAGCAACTCCGGTCTGACCTCGATGGAACTCCACCGCGTCGACACCGAGAACCCTCAATGTGTGCTTCCCTCTTTCCCCTTTTTCATTTGATTCAGTAGCTTCAAAGTATAGTGTTAGTTTAAAATTAGTTTCAATGTATAGTGTTACATAACAGTTTAGTTTTATTAGGATATAATTAGTTAGTTATTTATTATGTATAAAGTTTAGTTATGTATATATATATAAGGATTTTTGGTTATAAAAAAAATATATAATAAGTTTGGGTTTATAATATTAATTAAGTAATGGTTTCAACATTAAGCTTAGTTTAAAAATTAGTTTATTTGGGCTGGTAACCGATTTTACTATAGATAAATGTATATTGGCTTTTACATAAATTCTAATTTTTTTATAAATAAACTTTTAATTGTAATTATGTTCGAAAGAAAAGTTTTGACAATTATTGTTCAAAGTAATTTTGAAATGATTTTCATAAACTAAGATGTCTACCTTAACAACAAACAATCGACCCTTTTCTCTTATTAACTAAACTTGTTAATCTTAATCTTAGCTAACCTCTGTATGTTTTCTCTATGTATTGCGGACCTGGTATCCTTATCTCGATTATCGTGCCGAATTCTGATCTTGGACTTCTTTATATAATTTCTAGCTATTTGGATTGCTCCGGACTCATTGGAACTAACTGCTACTTCATTTGGGATCACCTTGAGAAGTGTGGCATTATATTTATGTCGTGTCAACATGTCCATGCTTTGCACGTCGACTACAACCAATCTGAGGCGAGTACATTCTCTGATTAGTTTCTTATTTATGATATCCCCTATGTTCATTGTATCTAGTGTAAATATCCATATTTTGACACGCTGGTTACACGGATTGGTGTATACGGATCTCGTCATGAGATGTTATTCCTTGTTCATGGTATAGCTTGTACAAGTCTTGTTTCATTGTTATCTTGTACATGTACAGACACTGATTTCGGAGAGATTTGCTATCTCCCTAGGGAATCCCGTGCCATAGCGTACCATGGTTGGATCTACTATGCCAGTCGGGGGTGGGAGAGTATTTTAGTATAGATATGTGATCATACCCAACTCTACATGCATCATAGCTCACCCCACATCTCACGTCGGGTGCGGCTTGACCATTTAAATGCTTGATAGCTGTTACGTGTGATTAGCCTGACCTTTACATGCATCATAGCTAACCAACGGTTAGCCTGACCTTACATGAATTATAGCTAATCATATGTAACCAGCCTAATCAAGTTCCCAAGCCGATCACATGTTAAAGCTAGTACTCACATACTTAGTCATAGTATTCTTGCTCATTGACATATTATTTCTTTTCCTGCATTTACTTACAGTATTTCCAGTATTTCTTTTATTGTACATTTCTCGTACCTATACATGCATCTTGTATATTTCCATCTATATACTGCTACATAGTTTATATCATTGATATAGAACTGCTATTTAAAAATGTACTTTGCTCCTTCCTGACTGGAAAACATTTTCCAGACTATGCCTAGAGGACTGGTATTCGACACTGGTGGACCACAGGGTGAGTAGCTGAGACTTGGCTTTAGTAGTGTAGTCATGATTCCGGGAGGTCTAGCGGGAATAACTAGTTATCTAGTTAGCTTCCTTTAGTAGTTTATTAGTACCGAATTTGTCTCCGGCATTTTGTTGAGACTTGGTTTTATGTTCAGTTAGATTTAATTACGTTAGACTTGTGTTGTAATTATTTTTATTTCTTTGATTTCTTATTGTGCTGTAGTTATGTGATTGAGTATGTTGATCTTTTATATTGTTATCCGTGTCTCCTTATGGAGTTGGATACTAGTGTGAGATTGGTTAGATAGTACTTGACCTAGACAGCGTTCTACCATCGATGCTGCGGTGTAGGCTGGACGTACCCACGCTCTCGTACCCCTAAATCGGGTGTGGGTCGTGACACATTTTTAGTGGTAGCCCATGCTGGTCAGACTTCACAAGTTGTGCGATGTTGTAGTAGTGCGACGTCATAGTTGTACTACTGCGTGCCTGCTATAGAATATAGGACATAGGATACTAGGATGAGAGAGGATATTCAATCATAAATTCTTGAGAGATTCCTGGGACGACCCCTTGAGAAACTTATTATAATTTCAAATTTTAAATCCTTCACCTTGTTTTCGTCCGTCCTCACTCATTGATATTGAGTTTAATTACTGTTGATCAGTTATTAAATTAGGATCTTGGTTTCATTGTAGAGTTGATTTCATGTCCAGATGAATTTTACGGATTAAATTTTACGATATCATCTGATGACATATATTGATGAGAACAGTAAGAAAGGTGAAACGTCTGCTTTGGTTATGGAACCTAGAGTTTATCGCAGCCGTACCGGTTAGCGTAGCAAAGATTCTAGATGACATGATTATAGGGTTGCAAACTTTAGTTACGGAACCTGTCGTTTATCTCACCTATGCTTACTGGCATGGCGAGGATTCTCAGCATCATAATTTTTGACCGACATATAAGATTATCAGGTTGTGTCTTAAAATTGATTCTTAAAGTATCATCTCAACACTTATTTATTTCTGTTATACAAGACTTTATTCCATCGTTCTTTTGTTGCTAGCAGTAGAAACACCTTCAGTCCTCAATCCAATCTTTTTGAGCTCCTATTCCTTGAGGATTCCTTGTTAAGTATGATAATTAGTGACTTGTAATTATGTCTGTGTCTTGAGTATTAGTATTGACTGAGTGTTGCTAGTAAGTTGTAAGTGTTCCTAGTTGGACATGTGAGCAGTAGGCCTTAAACTAGAGTTAACCCATAGCATAGTACCTTGTGGCAATAGTTCTAGGATAAGTGTCATTATAGTACTATAAGTAGAAGGAGAGTATAGAGTATAAGTGATAGTTCCCAGAGTTAGTATCAGAGCCAGTATACCCGTCCTGGATAATCATGATTATGTAATTGAGTGATCTATGTAAACAATTAGGTATCAAGGAAATTGTGTTAAGGATTAATGGAGCATGATTCAATTTGATGATTGATATCGGGTGTGTTAAAGGTAAAGAAATATATAAGCATGAGGAGTAATAATGAGATGTCATGAGAAGAGAAATATCGGAATTGGTAATAAAAATGGTGAAGCGTATCACGGATTAGTTTAACAGGCTATAAAAAGGTCAAAAGGAAATACATATACATCAATCGAGATGAAGAACCATATACTTACCCATGAGAGTGAAGAAACAGGAGTGTTATAGAAGGTACAGGTAATCGTGAGTTCTAATAAGCTTGATGAGATGATCCATTAATGAAGCTAGTGATATAATACCAAGAGTGCTAATGGTTCTATATCAAGGATTAGTCGAGAATGATGCAAATAACAGTAAGCACTCTGCGTGATGATAATTAGATTACATACTAGTTGATATAGATTGGAAAATCATGAAAGAAAATACATGTGATGATAACTTTGATCATTTGGAGGTAATAGTGCAAGTGATTCGGGCAGTACAATTTTAGTACACAGTTGTAGACACTAGATGTATTGAGTGCACCTCGAGTATCAGAGACCGTGAGCACTTATATGTATATTTGTGGATTTATAAATTAGAGAGTGGAAATAAATTCCAATTTTTGAGAATTATTGAGGAGTAAAGATTTATGTCATTAAATTTTTGAGGGTTCAAATTTTGATTCAATAAACATGGTCAAGGCTATAAGGGTTCTAGAAGTGATTAAAGTTTGATTTCAATATTGAATAATTAACCCTTGAGGAAGTATACATTTTTGTTGTTTAAAGGTTAAATTTTGATGATATTATTATGAGGAAAAAAAAAATTATGGTGGATGAGAAATATATTAGTATAGGAGTAGATGATATACATGTATAAGAATCTGTTGACTTGAGCATGATTGAGATGGCACCGCAGACTGACTTGGGTGTCCATCTAAAGTTGTATTAGAAATAGCAGTATTTAGTATAATGTGTTACACATGGTGTGCACTTGAGTGATAAGAACAAATAGTATAGACAATTGTAGTAGGAACGAGAACTAGCAGTGGGTGTACTATAGTAGAACGGGGGTACCTAAAGAGATATAGGTATCAAACTTTACATGCATCATTTGACCTATAATTATGTTAGAGATTCTTGGTATCAGATTTTGGTATTAATAGACAGGTGTGTGCAATATGGACGTATTCATGGATCTTGTGGACTAATGATTAATTGATATGGGTACCAGTGTACAAGAATAGGAATTAGTTAGTGAATGTGCCAGAGTTAAGAGTATGTTAGAGATAGGAGATACCGCAAGAAATATGTTAGCAGGTTCCTTCTTTTTCTTATGTTGTTTTCGTCTTCTGATCGATTGATTCCCTAGTATCGTGGTCTGTATTCATGATTTTCTTGTTAGAATGTAGCTAGTAGTACACCCTGACAGAGACTGCAATACCAGGACAAAAGACACATGACCTACATATTTTCTTAGATTGCATGGCTATAGGTAGAATTTTCTTAAACTATGATCATTGAGTTTTGACCATAACAAAGATCTATGACAAGGTTATGACTTGACGAAAAGGGGCAAGATGATTAAATTTGTGGATAAGCATTAATTTAAATAAAGAATTAAGGGGTTAATATAACAGAATTGATGGATCATCGATTTTACGAAGATCGAGGTATGATTGAAATTCGAGGATAAACATTAACTTAAATGGAGAGTTGAGAAATTTACATGGCAAAATTAAGGATTTATTAATTTTTGGAAGGTTTTGATATGATTGAATTGGTTATTAATATAAAAAAAATAAAAAATTTTAGGGAAATTATTATTATATCTATTTAATTGCAAGATAGAAATTTGAAATTTTATATTATGAATGTTGCATTTGAAGATTCCGTAAGTATCGCATCATTGAGTATTTTGAGGAAAAAGAAAATCAGGAAATAAAATCGTTAATGGAATAGTGTCGAATTCAATTCTCGGGATGAGGATTTAGATTTTGAATAAGCATCAATTGAATTTGAGTTAGAGGAGTACGATGATTAATGGATTAGTGTTTAAATTCAAATTTTGGGATATGATTTTTTAAATTTTATAAATATGCATTGATTGGATTTCAATTGGAGGATTGGATATTAAAATCCTTGGGTATTTAGATACGAACTTAAAATTTTGGAGGAGATTATGATAAAAATTGAATTTGATTTTAAACTTGAAGATTTTCAGGAATATGATGTTTATGGAATTTTGAAAGGTTATGAAATAACAATATGGATTTACATCATGATCATTTGGTTTGAAATTTAAATTTTGATAGAAATAATATAATGAGTAAATGCAATTATTGAGGATCTTAAATTTCGAGGACGAAATTTTTCTAAGGTGGATAGACTTGTAACCTCCGATTTCCAAATTTCTGAAATATTTAGATTAAATATCAAGTTTATAAAATATTTTCTCCTTGAATTTTTAAGTATTAGATTTTTGAACAATGTTTGGTTTTAGAAGGTGATTTAAAATCTTTTATAAAAATTATTTTTCCTAAATATCGATTTATTATAAAATAAATAAATAAATAATATATATATAATACTCTAGCTTCGAATATTTATTGGCTTGAAATCATAAAATTATTTGTTTAATAAAAATTATTTGAAGGACTAGTTGATATTTCATAATAAAAATTTTATATCCATTTGGGATAGTAAATAAATTACATACTTTCTAAGGTTTTGGAATATGGGTTTAATTAGTAGCTAATTGGGAATCAGTTAGCCTTGGAAGCTTCTTAAAATATTTTTTTAAATTATAATCTTTTTCTTTTAATTTTTTTTACAAGTTTACCATCTCCCATTGACTAGTCAACACCCTCTTTCCCACATGAAGAATTCATTCATGTCTAATCTTGGCCATTCATTAAATGGGTCAATCCTGACCCTTCATTCACACACCCTCTCTCCCTATTTAAAGTCACACACCCACACCCTTCCCAACAAAGCCCTAATCCCCAAAACCTAGGCTAGCCCTCACAAATTGCCACAAGCCAACAGCCATCACTATCTGTTTTGTGTGCTCGTGTCCGTGTGTCCAACATTACCGTGTCAGCCGTATTGGCCTCGGGTCTGACCCCGGGTGTCCTATCGTATCCCTTCATTTCCTGTGTCCAGTATTACATTACAACAGTACAATAAGATTTTTGTGTCCGACACCATCTGGACACATCCACCACAGTACAAACATCAACCATTGTGTCCAGCTCCGGACACGATCCAACAACCCTGACACATCACAGAACAATTTAAACCCTAATTTCGACCTAACCGTCTCCGGTGGCTCGGGGATCTCCTCCTCTGAGTCGAGCTCACCGTCCCCGACCTTGACTCGAGCAGCCGCGGATTCCCGGTCCCAGCTCCGGTGGACCACCGCCCAGCGCCACCAGATCGAGCCGTCCCCTCCTTCCTCGTGCGTCGAGCTTGATCGATCCAGCCGCCGCCGAGCTTCGCTGCCACCCTACGCCTCCAGATCCATCGACGTCGGCACTATTCCGATGAGCGACGCCAGCAACTCCGGTCTGACCTCGACGGAACTCCACCGCGTCGACACCGAGAACCCTCAATGTGTGCTTCCCTCTTTCCCTTTTTTCATTTGATTCAGTAGCTTCAAAGTATAGTGTTAGTTTAAAATTAGTTTCAATGTATAGTGTTACATAACAGTTTAGTTTTATTAGGATATAATTAGTTAGTTATTTATTATGTATAAAGTTTAGTTATGTATATATATATATAAGGATTTTTGGTTATAAAAAAATATATAATAAGTTTGGGTTTATAATATTAATTAAGTAATGGTTTCAACATTAAGCTTAGTTTAAAAATTAGTTTATTTGGGCTGGTAACCGATTTTACTATAGATAAATGTATATTGGCTTTTACATAAATTCTAATTTTTTTTATAAATAAACTTTTAATTGTAATTATGTTCGAAAGAAAAGTTTTGACAATTATTGTTCAAAGTAATTTCGAAATGACCTGGTATCCTTATCTCGATTATCGTGCCGAATTCCGATCTTGGACTTCTTTATATAATTTCTAGCTATTTGGATTGCTCCGGACTCATTGGAACTAACTGCTACTTCATTTGGGATCACCTTGAGAACTGTGGCATTATATTTATGTCGTGTCAACATGTCCATGCTTTGCACGTCGACTTCAACCAATCTGAGGCGAGTACATTTTCTGATTAGTTTCTTATTTATGATATCCCCTATGTTCATTGTATCTAGTATAAATATCCATATTTCGACACGCTGGTTACACGAATTAGTGTATACGAATCTCGTCATGAGATGTTATTCCTTGTTCATGGTGTAGCTTGTACAAGTCTTATTTTATTATTATCTTGTACATGTACAGACACTGATTTTCGAGAAGATTTGCTACCTCCCTAGGGAATCCCGTGCCATAGCGTACCATGGTTGGATCTACTATACCAGTCGGGGGTGGGGGAGTATTTTAGTATAGATATGTGATCATACCTAACTCTACATGCATCATAGCTCACCCCACATCTCACGTCGGGTGCGGCCTGACCATTTACATGCTTCATAGCTGTTACGTGTGATTAGCCTGACCTCTACATGCATCATAACTAACCAATGGTTAGCCTGACCTTACATGAATTATAGCTAATCACATGTAACCAGCCTGATCAAGTTCCCAAGCCGATGACATGTTAAAGCTAGTACTCACACACTTAGTCATAGTATTCTTGCTCATTGACATATTATTTCTTTTCCTGCATTTACTTACAGTATTTCCAGTATTTCTTTTATTGTACATTTCTCGTACCTATACATGCATCTTGTATATTTCCATCTATATACTGCTACATAGTTTATATCATTGATATAGAACTGCTATTTAGAAATGTACTTTGCTCCTTCCTGACTGGAAAACATTTTCCAGACTATGCCTAGAGGACTGGTATTCGACACTGGTGGACCACAGGGTGAGTAGCTGAGACTTGGCTTTAGTAGTGTAGTCGTGATTCCGGGAGGTCTAGCCGAAATCACTAGTTATCTAGTTAGCTTCCTTTAGTAGTTTATTGGTACCGGATTTGTCTCCGGCATTTTGTTGAGACTTGGTTTTATGTTGAGTAGATTTAATTACGTTAGACTTGTGTTGTAATTATTTTTATTTCTTCGATTTCTTATCGTGCTGTAGTTATGTGATTGAGTATGTTGATATTTTATATTGTTATTCGTGTCTCCTTATGGAGTTGGATACTAGTGTGAGATTGGTTAGATAGTACTTGACCTAGACAGCGTTCTACCGCCGATGCTGCGGCGTAGGCTGGACGTACCCACGCTCTCGTACCCCTAAATTGGGTGCGGGTCGTAACAAATGCCGGTTTAGCAACACCAGGGTCAGAGTCCTTTACCGACCCAATCTCAAGTATTCCAAAAGTAGAGGCCACAGTGTATGTGCAAGCTCAAGCTTAAGTACAAGCTAGGCAAGGAGGTTAGCAGTAGCGAGGACTAGTACCGAGAGGACGAGGTTAGGCTTTGGTACTAACTGTGGAGGAACAACTAGCTTCAGGTGAGATGGTGTCAAGTACCATTCTTGTCAACTCTCATTCAGCTTCAATTTTGTTTGATTATGGTGCATCATATTCCTTTATGTATGCACGATTTATGACACAAGTTGGATTAAAACCCGAATTATTATCACTAAGACTCAATATACTTACTGGTAATGGTATCGTAGCAGTAGATAGAGTTTATACCTCATGTCGGGTCGTAGTCTGCGGAAGAGTTTTCCTGCAAGACTGATAGAGTTTCCTATGGAAGATTATAACGTCGTCCTTGGCATGGATTGGTTGAGTAACCGATACACAACGATATATTTCCATGCTGGCAAGGTTATCTTTCGTATCCCCGGAGTGGAAGAATTCTCATTTCTAGAGGAGAGAAGGAGTCTCCGTCAGCAATCATGAGAATGGTAGTAGCAGAAGGAGTACCATTCCCCAGAGTGGTCAGATAGTTTTCAGATCTGTGTCCCAGAAGAACTTTCTGGCATGCTACCAGGAAGAGAGAGAGTTTATCATAGATCTACTTTCAAGAACAACACCAGTGTCAGAAAGAGTCTACATGATGGTACTATCAGAGTTGGAAGTCTTATACCGAATAATTGATGAATTGAGAACCAAGAGATTCATTCGTGCTAGTGAATCGCCTTGGGGAGCCCTAATGCTTCTAGTGAAGAAGAAGGATAGAACTTTTCGTTTGTGTGTTGATTATCGTACCCTTAATGCAGTAACTATCAAGAACAAGTATCCCTAGCCAATGATCGATGACTTATTCCATCAGCTTAGTAGAGGAGCAGTATTTTCCAAGATTGATCTGTAGTCAGGCTATCATCAGATATGAGTCAGAGAACAAGATTCCCAAGACAACATTCAGATCAAGATATGGACATTGGGAGTTTTTAGCAATGCCCTTTGGAGCAACCAATACGCTAGTAGTATTTATTGTCACTACCACATTCTGAAAACAGGAGAATTTTCGAATTTTTACAATATTTAATATTATATTATTTTTAATTAATTAATTGCATAATAGTTTATTGATTTAAATAATTATTATGTGTGATGTGTAATTAAATATATAATTATATGCAGTGTTATTATTTTATTTTAGCTAGCAGACTAGACCTAGAAGCCCAGTAGACGAACCCCTGTCCGAATTATAGAATTCTGGATTTTATTATTTTATTTAGAATTTAATAATTGGAGATTGTAATTAATTACTGTATTTTATTTAATATTTTTGCGCATTGCCTTTGCTTGGATATTTGGAGCACTATCCAGACTTTTGTCTTCCAACAAATTTCACAATCTTGTCCTAGACATGTCCGCCTTCAATTCTGCTATTTTTGCAACTCATAATTTTGCTCCTTGTACATTGTTTCTGGCCGCACAAAAATCGTCGCGGACGTTATTTTTAAATTCTTATTTTTGTATCGTTGTGCGTTCCAATCGAAAATTGGAGGCCATCTTGACCTATTTTTCGTGCGGCCCAAATTAGGATAATATTCTGTTCTAAGTCTTCTTCAATATTGGTATTGATGACTTGACCTGATTTTGACCCCAAGTACTCCTAATAAATTGTTGAACATAACTTGCATTTATTTCTATTTAAATTGAGGATGCCAATTTATCCGATTTTAAAATCCCAATTTAATTCCAGTGCCCTGCAAAGTCAGCCCATACCCATCTTACAGCATCCCCTGACCCTACAAAACATCGGACCCCGAATCGCCCGCCCAATTTTCGTCATTTCATGTGTTTGTGCAATTTCCCGAAGTTAAGGGGCTAAGTTGCAATTATTCAATTGTAGGTGCCAACTCCTAATTATTTTAACCAATGAGGGAGCCTATAAAATTTTTATTTAAAACCTACATGAATTAATATTTCATGAATCATCATGACCACTCATTTAAATGGGTGAAATCCTCACCCTACATCACACCCTCTCTCTCCCTATTTAATGACTTGTACCCTCAAACCCTAATCCCTATGCATCCTAGAAAACTCCACCCTCACAAGCCTCCCTCCCTCCTACGTTGAAATTCCTCTTCTTCTTTTTCTTTTCTTCTTTTCTTCTTCTCTTTCCTTCTTCTTCCTCTTCTTCTCCTCCTTCTTTTAATTTATTTTTGAATTTAAATAGAAGGGGGGGGGAAAACCTCCTCTGTGCTGTGCTCCGGCGGCCACAGAAAGCTCCGGCGGCCACAGCGCTCCGGCCGGCGCTGCCGCTGCTGCTGCCGCCTGCTGCTGCCGCCTGCTGCTGCACGGTCCGGCGCCGGCGAGCTCCCCTTCCCGGCCGGCGCTGTCTGGACGCGCCCGGCGGCCCTCTGCCGACCCCCGGCCGGACTCCGGTGGCCGGCCGACCTTCCCTCTCTGTAAGTCCCCTTTTCTCTCTCTCTCTCTTTTTTATATATATATATATATATATCTTTATATATATATATATATATCTTTATATATATATCCTTATATATATATCTTTATATATATATACGTATATGTATATATTAACGTGTAAATTGTATATGTAATTGTAATTTTAAATTTATGTATACATGTATGTGCTTAGTATAGTATATGTTTAATATATATTGTATGTATTAAAATATGTATACGTATATTATTTTATTATTAATGCATAGTATAGTGTATATATGTATATATGTAAATATATATATATATCTAATGTAATATATATGTTTGTTATACATTTAAATAATGTGAAAAATTAGTATATGTAGATATTAATTAATGTGTATAATTAATGTATATATATATTTAAGTATGATTGTATATATATATGTATTCTAGTAGGTGTGATTAAATTGATATATATATATATATATATATATTGTATATATATATATTGGTTATTTTATATAATATCTATTTAATAAAAAGGTATACGCTAGTATAAATTAATTAGAGAAATTAGTATATGTATTAATTTAAATTGTATATATTTGTATAAGTATATATTTAAATGTAAAATGGAAATACATGAATAAATGTATATTTTGTAAATATATGTATTTAAAATAAATATGTATAGTAATTATTTTAATTAATTGTATGTAAATAACTTGTAAAATATACTAATATAAATATATAACTAGTATATGTCTTTGTGTATATATTGATTTATGTATATACATATAAATGTTTTGTTTATATATTTTAATTAATGTGAAATTTAGTATATGCATTTAATTTAAATTGAATATATATATGTAATGTAAAGTGTTTATATATTTAATTAATGGGAAAGTAGCATATGTATAATTAGTGTAATTAATTTGTAAATATATATATAATAAATGTAAGGTATTTTATGTATTTAAATAAATGGTATAAATACGTATTTAATTTAATGTTAGTAGTATATGTATTAGTATATATTATTTAATGTGTAGGTATTAACGTATACATATTAAATAATATTTTGGTATATGTACAAACATATAAATGTATGTATTCTGGAAAAGTATATATTTAAATTAATACTTTTGGTATAAATATGTGTATGTTAATGTATACATAATCTAATAGATATGTATATGTATATATTTAATTAATGTATGTAAGTGTGGTATTAAATTTAACTAGTATAAATGCATATATTTTAGGTGTATAATTATTTTGATATATATATATGTGTATATATTGTAAATACATTTAAATTGGGTGCATGTATAAAATATTGTAAGTATAAATTATTATGTTTATAGATACATACAAGAATCAGTTATTTTAAAGTATATATATATTTATACATATATCTATAATTGTATTGAGGGATATTATATGTAATTAATTAATAAGTTATTATTTAAATACGTAGTCCTACTAGATGACCTTAGTTGACTAGTGGCCTGCCTGGCATGGCCTGAGGCCAGTGTATTTCTATTGTGTGTTAGGATAGCTTCTGATACAAATGTCATATTGTGATGTGTTATAGGACTGTTGGTTTACCAGGGGATACTCTGGAACAGGACATCCATAATTACCAGCTAAGGACCAAAGGCAAGTACATTCTCTGATAATTTCCAATTCTTGATAATTGCTATAAGTTCAATGATCTTGAAATGTTACAACTGAATCTTTGACACTGTGCTACACGGACTAGTATAGCTTGGATCTGCAGTCATGAGATGTTACCTTAATTATCGTATTGACATTGTACACGACATGTATATTTAGAAACCGTACATGATAGACTTTACTTGCTCGTGTATCGTGACGTGTCATGGTTGGATCCACAGTACTAGTTGGGGGCGGGAAAGTAGTTAGTAAGAAATGTGATCATAACCTCTTATTGTAGTATAAAAACTGTAAGTGTTAATCATGCTCTTCACCCATGATTAGCCAGGCCTTATAGCAACCGTACATGTTCCCAAGCCGATCACATTTCGAAACTACTATTTCAAACACTTAGAATAGTTACAGTTCTCTATATTTTCATATACTACATCACCCGTATATGATACTGTTCCTTATTCTTTCATTTTTATACATGCACTGACTGTGTTTTATTGCCTATTGCCTGTCTCTCTTAAACTGTCATTACATTATTCCACTGTCTTCTCAGTAGCTAGCATGACATGTTTTATTGTATTATAGACATTATCAATTAATGGAACTGTTATTTGAGATTGTGCTTTGCTCCTTCCTGACTGGAAACATTTTTCCAGACTATGCCTTAGATGACCGCTGTCCGACACTTATGGTGAGTAGCTGCAGACTTGGTAGTGGTTGATTCTGGAGGTCTAGCCGAAATTATTATTCATTGTTAGTTCTTAAGTAGACTATTTGGTACCGGATTTGTCTCCGGCATTTTGATGATTCTTGGATATTGTTAAGTTAAGTACTCCTTGTGGACTTGTGGTGTGTTTAATTTTAATTTCTGTTTCGAAATCTTATCGTGCTGTAATCCTGTGATTTGAGTATATGTTCATCTATTTGTGTCATCCGTGCCTCCTAATGGAGATTGGATATTTGCGTGACATTAGTTAGATAGTATCAATACCTAGACAGCGTTCTACCGCCGATGCTGCGGCGTAGGCTGGACGTACCCACGCATTCGTGCCCCTAAACCGGGTGCAGGTCGTGACATTTATGTATCCCATGAATCGTATTTTCTTGCCATACTTGGACAAGTTCGTGATTGTGTTCATCAATGATATCTTGGTTTACAGTTGAAGTGAAGCAGAGCATGAGCTGCATCTTCGTGTAGTTCTTCAAGTCCTTAAAGAACATAAGTTATATGCCAAGTACAGCAAGTGTGAGTTCTGGCTTAATCATATTTTATACTTGGGACATATTATTGCTAAAAGAGGAGTTAAAGTGGATCCCTAGAAGATAGAAGCTGTTGAGACGTGGACAGTACCTAGAACAGTTGTAAAAGTTCGTAGTTTCCTGGGACTAGCAGGATATTATCAAAGATTTGTGTTAGATTTTATTAGAATTTTTGCACCTTTGACATAATTGACTCGTAAGGATGTGTGATTTGATTGGAAAGATGAATGTCAAACCTCCTTTAAGAAGCTCAAGAAGAAGTTGATTACGACACCAATTTTGATGCTTCCAGATGGAACACGTGTTTACGAGGAAAAGTTTATACGTAACTTTTGTGTTATAAACTGGTGAAAATAAAGAAAAGTACAAAAATATCCTAAATAGGAATCTAAGTACAATTGATTATGGGAAAGTATAGTTGTAGACATCTGATCTGTGGATGATCACTTTACTCCTTGGACCACTCGACGATGAAGAAATGCTGGTGATATCCTTCTCCACTATTGAAAAGTCGGTGACACAATCCGATACGGCCAAGCTTGGCTCAACGCAAAAGATGTTGGTGGTACGCTTCGACCAGCAAGCGTTCGAGGACATGCTCGAAGAAAGTGCTATCCTTCGCCAATGATAGCCAAGCCCAAGAAGACTTGCAAAATATGGGTGGCCAAGGCCGCTGCGCCCCACCCAACTGTGGAGCAGACGCTTCCAACCTCTCACTCTGTTGCCAATGACAGTAGTCGGACGAACACCCAGAACGTCCATGTCCATACGGTAGCCCAGGCTGTCGCAAAAACTGTCAAGCACCCAGACTCTGGCAGAGGAAAACTCTATGATGCCAGACGTTCTAATTCTAAGGCAGATTTTATGCGGCCAAGGAGGAGGCCGCATAAGATTGTCTATGTGATATCAACTCACAGCCGTAAACCGCGGGCCGTATATAACCCTAATAGCAACAGAACCTATGTTTTTGACCGTATCTCATGCGACATCGATCCTATGCGACCCACTGAGAATGATCAAAATCTAAAACTGGACTCTTCATACTACAGCCTGTGGTAGCTAAGCTAAAGTAGTCTAGGATAGTGCGAGCATGTCAAGCTCATTCAACTTCTCATACGAACGACCACCAACAGGCATCACTAACTATTAAGCGAGCCTCTAATGGACAATTGTACATGAATGACCCATACGCCCATACGCCCAGTCCACAGGGACCAATGGACAGGGCCAGTCTCAAAAGTCTTCAACCGGTACCTCTGGGCAAGTTCATGTACGAAACCCATGCCAGGGAGCAAATACATCACCGGCGCATCGTGTGTCCGGGATACCTGGACTCACAAAGAGGATGTAAAGGTAAAATACCCTTCGTATGATTTGCGTGACGTGATTACTCACAAGAGCAAAGTAAGGGAAACAATTATAGTGTGCAACGTGCCCTCTCCGAGGCGTAGCTGCGCCAACATCATTATCAACTGCTACTGCAATAAAGTGGTAGTACCCACAGACAGGCAGTCGGCCTTCCATTAGATGCGCCAGAAAGCACCTACACGACAACAACCCCAAAATCAGGTACAAGTATCAGAGGAGGAGGAGTTGCCCTTCACCTCATGCTACTCAACTAGAAAGCTTTCCTCCACAAAGAGAAAAAATAAATCAAATACCGCCAATCCGACGTTCTCTACCACTATATTGCGAAGGCGACTACCCAGAGGGCTGACGATGGCACCTGCAGAAGGCGTCTTCAAAGGCACCCGCTCAAGGAGGAAGCTGTCAGCCCCTAGGGGTAGTTCTTTCTCAGAACTTATGGGGGTAGCCCAATCTGGGGGTAGTGTCCCCCTGGACGTACGCGACAACCTGGCATTCCGAGGAGACAATAATTCACAAGGAACATACTCCGAGATCCCAGAGGGTAGCTACTCCCACCAAGATGACACAATCTTCTACGCTGGGGTAGTATCCCCTCTAAATTTGAGGAAGATACAACGACTTCAGCCCTCCTTGAAAACTACTCACTACAAGGGTATGAGACAGGGAGTACGACATCCACTTCCCCCTCCATTTATTTTCGTGTAAGGACGGGAAACATGACCGAAGACGACCATGAAGGCCCTAGTGACCGGCAACCCCTCGAGATGCTCGAAGCCATGATGCATACAATAAGTGCATCAATGCAAGATTTGACCCAAACAATGATGGAAATCAAGGTAAACATGGCCTACCAGCTGTCACGC
Organism: Iris macrosiphon; assembly: GCA_036927795.1. Taxonomy (NCBI): domain Eukaryota; kingdom Viridiplantae; phylum Streptophyta; class Magnoliopsida; order Asparagales; family Iridaceae; genus Iris; species Iris macrosiphon. The sequence continues at coordinate 76,409,802 of JAYESA010000006.1, forward strand.
CCTGGGTCCCGGTCCCGCAGGGCCATTCGTCCTCGCTTGGGTCCCTACGGAACCGATCGTCCTCGCACGGGCGTGATGTCGTGCAAGCTTAAAGTGCGCTTGCACAAGACCAAAGCTTTGAACAAGGGCAAGTAAGCTATTCAATACTGAAGCAGCGACACACATATATTGCAGAAAAGTAAAGAACACAATGGCACATGAAAAATAAGCTCTTTTTTTGATAATCGAAATTATTACAAGCGGCGTATGGCTGAGGTTACAGATTTCTCAAGCACTCTTCTCCCAATTACAATGACACTGTTCCATACATTATGTCCCTCTATACAAAAGCAGCTCAAAGTAATCTCGATACGGCTCAAGGCATCGACTCCGGATTTCCGGTTTCTTGGGATGAGGCATGGCTATCGCTTCCTCGGACGATCAGGCACCTGAGAACAAGCAAATTATTGGTGGGTCAGCACTTTTATAAGTACTGGTGAGTATAAACAACTGAACAGAAGCTACACCCCCTGAAACCCATACTAAGTAATCATGTGGCAAAATATTTCATTCTAGTGATCTTGCTACTTTTACCTAGGTTCATTTCATGCAGCTCAGGATTATAGTCAGATTACATCTTTTGAAAACATAAGTTGGAAACCAGTTTTGCATGTTCAATACATACGAGCAAGCTATAGAGGAAAATTCTATCGTGCAGTGCGCAGCATGTATTATGAGCCATATTCGATACTCTTAGGAACAAGGTTCTCTAGTGGACTGCTCATCTCATATCAAGACAAGTATTTCAAGTAGACTATTCAACTCGATGCAATAGGGCAGCAGCATACTCAATATAAAATAGAGGGATCACATTTAGCATGATGTAAGGGACATAAGAAAATACCAGTTATCACTTATTCAGTGATCCTTACCCAAAGCCGAACGATTATCCCTGCAGCAGACATACAAGTTAGCAATAATTTGCATAAACATATATATATATATATATAAAAGGTTCTTTAGTTTCCTGCCCATCTCTGCATCAAACACTTAGGTATGCAAGAATGCTAGCCTAGCATGCACCCTAACTACATGATGGTCCCCTCCACGGGATTAGCAGTTGGGACGTACAAGCCCATCTCACTAATAGATGGGTCTACCCTCCCGTAAGTAAGGTTTTTAAGCCTCAGGGTATCTAGATCTATCCTAGGCCGAACGATCCCAGTGCCCCAGGAAACGCTAGAGAGATGACCTTGTGCACAAGTTGTCCTGACCATATGCATGAATTCAAGCTCCTATCAGATAATTATGCTATCATGCAACTGATGAACACTGAACAAGCACGGAAGCAAGCACATCAATCCACAATACTCTTTGCCTAATAGTTACACCCTCCCGTAAGTAAGGTTTTTTAAGCCTCAGGGCAGACTATTAGTCTAGATACACAAGTTCTAGCCATTCACCCAGTTTAATCTCTTCACAAGCAAACAAGGAAACATGTTCAAGCAAAGCTAACTCTTTAACCAAGTAATGAGCCAGAACAGTTCTATAATTCTAGCATGCAATTCTCTCTCTTTGGATAAGCATTCAAGTATTCCAGTTAAGCATACGATATCAAGAATAAGTACAAGCAATCTTTTACTCTTTCTTATTAGCATGGCAGCGGTTCGTTCGATAGCGTGTCGTGTAACTAAGCATGCAATATTTCTTATACTCTGGACTTAGCATGGCAATGATTCTACCTCATTTCAGACAAGCATTCCCAGTTCTCTAGTTAGGCAAGCAAGCAAATTTGTTTCAATAACAAGCTATGTGAGTTCTCTTATTTAGAAAGCTGAGTCGGTTCTATCATTCTTCTTATGAACAATCTTCTTAAGCAACATGCATTCAAAAACTCAGATTCATTATTAAGTCGTGCAAGAATCAGAGAATACAGTTATGCCCACTCACCATGATCAATCAGTCGGGAACTCTCCGAGAAGACTTTCGTTCGAGCAAGCAAGGCGATATCACTTATACATAGTGCCTACACGGAGCGGGATACTACACCAGCCAACATGGGCCTTTGGGCAAGTAAACCTGGACCTTGGGACCAACATGGATTCAAATATGACCGCTTCACCCTCGGGCGGTGATCCTTTCCTTCCTGGCTCGTCGGTGTCTTCGACAAGAGATGAAGCTAAGGAAGCAAGGAGGGAGGTCCGAGAACTTTAGGCTCACCTAGATTTCATGAGCAATCTGGACTCACTCCGTGATCTCGGGGTACGGCAACCAAACTGGATAGAGTGGAGAGATGTACCATATCCGTCCAAGTATAAGCCCTTCAACATAAACTTGTTTGACGGAAAGTCCCGAGATACTTACCCCGCAGCAATGCTATCCTTACCAGGCTCTTCGTCGGGTCATTGGCAGGAGTAGCTTTCGACTGGCTTTGCAGTCTCAAAGATAACTGCATCTCATCATTCGATGATCTCAAGCGTCTGTTTCTTAATAGGTTCTATGAGGTACGAAATGATATGATAATCTTCTCTGATGGACGTCACCCAGGGTGAGAAGGAATTGACGCAAAACTATATCGAATGGTTCCGACAGGCCACCCTAAGGTTGCCTCCTGGCAATCCCAAGGCCATAATAATGGAGATGTGGTAAAAAATATGCTTCTGGCAGTCAGCCTCTGGATGGACGAGAACCAGTTCAAAGACTAGACAACGTTCATTGTAAGTGTTGTCAATGCTGAAAAGAAGCTCAAGGATGCTCTACACTTGGGGATCCATATCACTACTGCTGAGGAAAAGGGCAAGCGTCCCAGCACCACCACCAACAACAACAAGAACAACAATAATGGCGGCAATAACAGCCGTGATGGAAAGGGAAAATAGGCTATGGTCGCTACCTTGACTAAGAAGCCTGAACAAAAGCCGGCAGAGCCTCCAAAACCAAAGGAGACATACTCTTTCGAAGATGCTGATGTCAAACCCATCTTTGACATGCTAATGCAGGGAGGTAAAATCTGGCTCCCCGACATTAGACGTCAGCTGAGGCAGCGGAGATTGCCAACCCAAAGTATTGTCACTTCCACCGCTACCTCCATTACCCGACATAGGAGTGTCATACCTTAAAGCGGTACATCCAACGTCTGATAGACACCAAGTCTCTTTCTCTAGACTTTGATGATGTGACGGTCACTGCCAATATTGTGTCCCTCCAATTTGGCAACTTTTTACCAACGAAAGCCTAAGACAGAGTAGTCCATGTCCCTAAGGCGACTATGGAAGTTGTCAACCTTCCCCCAGCTTGAGACCAGATGACCAGGCTAATACCTCTTACTATACCACGTAAGGAGGTAATGTGGGTCCATTCCGACCTCGTGCTTGACTTGACGCAGTCGGCGGCATCCTCTACCGCCAATCCCAAAGGCAGGAAATCTAAGTTTTGTTATACAGTTTCCTCCTCGGCTGAAGAGCTGGCAACAGGTACAAAAAAGTCAGGCATAATATACCAATCGATGCACGGTAATATGCCTTCGGTTGTTATGCCTACCACCATTGGTCCTGGGCCATCTTATCCCCCGCTGGTGGATAAGTCTAAACAGAAGGAGAAGTGCTTCGATAAACCATTGTGCAGGGATGTACCCCAAGGGCTGTAACGGCCCTATAACTTCGATATCTTGGCACAATTAGCCAACACTCCTGCAAAATTTTCCCTATTTGAGATCTTGTGGCTCTCTAAAGACACTCGGGCTACCCTGAGTAGGGTATTTCTAAATACTAATATCTACCTGGCGTAAGTCAAGCCACCAACCGAAGATCCTGCTGCTTGTCTATATTGCAACAATGACATGGATGCGATACCCAATATCACCTTCTCGCAACAGGATATGTTGCTCAAGAACAAGAAGCACGATCTGCCTTTGTACAATACAGGATATATCAGCGTCAAGGTGGACCGAATGCATATTAACCCAGGATCGCCGATCAGCATCATCCCGAAAAGTTTGCTTCAGACCCTGGGGTTTTCGATGCATTATTTGGCGGCCACCAATACCGCCATCAGTGGCTTCAACAAGGGAAGGAACTACCTTCTTGGTAAAATATGCCCAAAATGCCAAATTGACGACTTAAAAACAGAAGTCACCTGCTACGTCATAGATGTAGATACATGCTACAACGTCTTATTGGGGCGTCCGTGGATACATACACATAGGATCGTGCCATCCACCCTCCACCAGTGCCTAAACTATGTAGACGAACATGGTTTAGTCAAAACGGAGTTCGCTGATGTTGATCCGTTTAAGGGTATCAAGATTTACTACTCCGACTAGATTCGCTACAAAAAAGTTCGCCCAGATGAAGGTGGCAATGAGGCCGACAATGAAGCTGAGGCCACAACAGCACCCGAGGAGCCTATGTGAAGACTTGCACTCCCGATGTGACCACACTCCTCATTGTTAAATCGCGTGGGAAGGCACCTGAATCTCCGATCCTTCAGCATCGCCAAAACCAATGGTCGTCGGCCTTAGCAGGCCGAATCGACCACTAAAAGGAGATTCTTCCCTATTTATGCCTTCCGAACCTATGGTTGTTCTCCTTCACATGCTGAGTCGACCACCAAAGGAAGACCCGACCGCAGCTGCAACTTTCGGGTCTTTGCCGGGCCTTTACTTGCGTTGGGGGTAGCAGAGGAGAAGGATGAACTGGAGGAGAAAATATTCGCCAGTATCAACATACCTTCCCCGGACGATATAATCCCACCAGAAAAGATACCTTACTTTCTCAATATAGGGCTATATTTGAACTACTCTGAGCGTATACATATAAATACACTCTTCTCCCTAGAGCACGGTCTGAGCCTTCATCTGCATACACAAGTGACCACTGCCTATGCCGTACACAGGCTTCACTCTAGTCACGATTCTTATTTCTTAGTAACACCGAGGAAGAGGGGAGACAAGCTCATCATCTTCGGCAGGGTATAATGCCCCCGATCCTTCATCTAAAAGAAGAAGAATTAGAATTTGATGTAGGCAAAATACCACTCTACCGTTATAGTTTAAAAGCCCTACATGTTATCCAAAAGGTTGAATACAACCTGAAGATCACTGAGGGATTGAACTACGACAAAGGCCGAAGGTTGCCTTTAAGACTTTTCTCCCCTGCGGGCAAGCCCGAGGATTACTATCATAAGACTAAGCATGGCTTAGGATATGTAACACCTCCTACAACCCCCAAGGACTCAGATAAAGAAGATGAAAAGTGCTCACACTCTTCTGAATCTTCACCCTGGGACTCTGACGTCATCATCGGGTACATGCTCAGACAAACACTGTCATCCAACATAATATCTGTCGACCTTGAGGAAGACAACGAGGATCCACCCGATTTTTTGAGATGGAACCTTAGGCCCAACACCTGGGTTCACAATGGGAGATGCGATTTGAGTAGCGAGAACCTCCTAACGAGGATAAATTTTTATAAGTCGATATAGGTGATAAAACCTCCCAAAGCCTATCTTCGTCAACAAAAGCTTGTCTGACGAAGACCGGGAATCCTTATTATAACTCATCAGGGAATACATCGATGTCTTTTATTGGAGTTATGAAGATATGCCAGGACTAAATCCCCAAATCATGGTCCGTAAACTCAATATTCTGCCAAACGCTTAACCAGTCAAGCAACAGCAATGACGATTTTGGCCAAACGTGATGGATTCCATCGAAGCTGAAGTCAATAAGAAGATAGCTAGTAGCTTTATCCATGAGGAACAACACCCCAACTGGGTAGCCAACTTCGTGCCAGTCGTTAAAAAGAATGGGAAGATCCAAGTCTGTATCAACTTTCATGATCTAAATGCGACATGACCCAAAGACGAATTCCCTCTTCCAATCACCGACGTAATGATCGACAACACTTGTGGCTTTGAGCGCATGTCCTTTATGGATGGCTTCTCAGGCTACAACCAAATCAAGATATTTCTCGACGATGAGAAATATACGTTATTTTGGTCCCCGATAGGCATATACTGCTACACGGTTATGCCTTTCGGCCCAAAGAATGCAGGTGGTACATATCATTGAGCTATGAGCACCATTTTTTTGTGAACAACTATGCAAGATGGTGGAATACTATGTCGACGACATCGTCGTCAAGAGTCGCTCCAAAGATAATCACCTCTAAGATCTGAGGACTGTGTTCGTCTTAATGTGCACACACCACCTCAATATGAACCCTACCAAGTCCTTCATGGGAGTCTCTAACGGTAAATTTTTGGATTTCGTCATCACTTTTCAGGATATTCACATAGACCCCGACAAGACCAAGGCCATCCTAGAGATAAATTCGACAAGGAACCTCTGGGAACTCCGTGGCCTCTAAGAGGGGTTGGTATACATTAGGAGGTTCATATAAAACCTCTCTAGACATTATCGGTCGGTCACATGGCTCATGAAGAAAGGTGTCTCCTTTGTTTTGAATGAAGAGGACCAACGAGAGCTCGACAACATCAAAGAATATCTATTAAACCCTCCTGTGCTGCTGGCCTCGGTCATGGGAAATCCATTCCTGCTCTATGTACGCGCGATGGATCACTCTCTCGGTGCCCAGTTATCTCATAATAGTGATTCAGGCTACGAGCAGGTTATATATAACCTTAGTCGGATGATGGTCGGCCCAGATCATAGGTATACCGCCGTCGAAAAGGAGTGCCTTGTGCTGGTTTTTGCCATCCAATAAACTCAAAGATACACGACTGGACAGACCATTCATAAAATCTCGTGAGTCAACCCCCTCAGGGTCCTCATGACCAAACTTGGGGCACTCAGTTTCTGCATGGCTACCTGGGCAATACTATTATCTCCATATGATATGTTATTCTTCCCACAGAAGGCCGTCAAGGGTCAGGCATTGGCCGACTTTCTGGCAGCCCACCCAGGGTCACAAATCTCAAAGCTCTATGAAGATATTTCAGACGAAGTAGCAGATGCCAACGTCACCATACACGTAGCTGTTTGGCAAATATTCTTTGATGGTGCTTTACGAGCGGGGCCCAAAGGTAACATCATCGCTGAGGTCGGGATAGTGTTGATCTCCCCATACGACCTCGTCATCAATCACGCATACTCTCTCACGGATCTATGCTCCAATAATATGGTAGAATATAATACCCTAATCATCGGGCTCCAGCTTACTAAACAAGTCAGAGTAGAGTACTTGGAAGCCTACGGCGAGTCTTAGCTAATCTTCAATCAAGTCCGGGGAGTATATGAAGACCAAAACGAAGACTTGATCCTCTACCACTAAGCTGAACATAACATCATCACAACCTTAGCAGATGCTGTCGATTACATAAGAAAGTGCCAAACATGCCAAATTTACGCGGACTTCATCTACCAACCATCTGAGTTTCTACACCCAACGGTAGCATCTTGGTCGTTTGAGGCATGGGTAATGGATATCATCGGACCAATCAATATGCCTTCATCAAAAGGACATTGGTTCATCTTGGCGATCACCGACTACTTCTCCAAATGGGCGGAAGCTGTTCCAATCGCTGAGTTCAAAACAACAAATGTGATTAACTTCGTCAAGCATCACGTCATATACCACTTCAGCTTGCCGTATAGGATCGTCCACGACAATGGTCTAGAGTTTGCAAGTTACACCTTTTATCAGTTTTATGACAAGAGCCGAATCCAAAATATAGCCTCCATGGCATACGACCCTGCTGCAAACGGTCTGGCAGAAGCGTTCAACAAAACCATCATCAACCTCCTCAAGAAATTCGTGTCTTCCAATAAACGTGACTGGAACGAGAAGCTGGGTGGATGTCTCTAGGCCTACCGAACAACAATCCGGACAGCTACTGGGAATACGCCATTCTCCTTGGTGTATGGAAGTATGGTAGTACTCCCGCTGGAGATCCAAATCCCCTCACTACGAGTAGCTCTCTCTAACGAACTAACCACGAACGACAACTACCGTCGACGGTTATAGGTGTTGGAAGCACTCGACGAGAAACGACTCTTAGCTCAACAACACATAGAGTTGTAACAAGCGCGTCTCTATGGAGCCTTCAACAAACGGGTAAAACAGATAACGCTTTAAGAGGGTGACCTTGTCTTAATAGTAAGAAGATCAATGGTTACGACTCACAAGATGGTTAAAAATTTCTAACCTAAATGGGAGGGTCGTTCGTTGTGGAAATAGTATTTTCCAACGGCACATACCGGCTAGCAAAACCTAATGGTGACTTGCTCCCGATGCCTAGAAACGGCAAGTTCCTCAAAAATTACTACGTCTAAATTAGACTGGTACTCCTCTATTACCAAACTACATCGTATCTTCCTGGGCGCTGGTACATGTCCATATTACCTCTGGACCGTCGCTCTAATACACTACTCCGACGGAGTCTACCATGTCCATATTACCTTTGAGCAAACTTCTCGGCCTTGACCATCGATCATCACATCTATATTACCTCTAATATTGATTATCTTCCAACTTATCACCCGTACCCAATCCAGAGTATGCCCGCGGTGTTAAGTCCACAAAAACTGCCACGTCCATATTACCTCTGGCAGGGCTTGTCTCAAACCTATTACTTGTATTAACGTGCACAAAAAGTAGTGAGCACAAAAGCTATCATGTCTATTTTATCTCTGATAGAGTTTGTTTTTGAATCTATTACTCACACCCAAGTGCGGAAAAGGGTAATAGGTCCACCAAAATCTTCCAGCAAAATATCCTCCTATCATGTCCATATTACCTCTGATAGGGTTTGTTTTCAAATCTATTACTCGTACCCCAAGTGCGCAAAAGGATAATAGGTCCACCAAAATCTTCTAGTAGAATATCCTTAAAATCCCCAAAATCTATCACATCTATATTACCCTAAAACCTATCATATCCATATTACCACTAATAGGGTTTGTTTTCGAATCTATTACTTGTACCCCAAATAAGCAAAAGGGTAATAGGTCCACCAAAATCTCCCAACAGGATATCCCTAAAAAGCTTCGGTATTGTGCTACATTCATATTATCTCTAGTACAATACCCAAAAGTCCACAACATATAGAATTCTAAAAAAAATAAGAGACTTTATTGATTAATATTCAAGATCATGAGTACATATGATAGAAATCTATTATATTTCAAGTGTTTTCATTAATATTCAAAGGTCTTGAGAAAATATGAGGGAAATACCTTTTTAGGATTTCTATGAGTTCTCGCCAACAAGAACCTCTTCCATTAAAAGGTGCCCCTATGGTGTTTCTGCCACGGATGCAAGTGGGCCCAACAGCAGAGCTCAAGGCTTTCTGGCTCACCAGTCCAAAGTACAAATCTCAGTATATGCAATCCATACTGATGGGTAGCAAGGAAAGAGAAGGAGCATATGCTCTACAAACAAGCGGGAAGACTGACGACAGGAAAGACAATTAATCTAAATCCTGTCATTTTTGCCACGAGCACCCATTCGGTAGCAAGCCGTATAGAGGAAAGAAATGCAGCTAGCACGCTACATAAACAAGGATGACTCAGCGCATGATGCAAAATATTCATCCTCGTCTCCTGGATTAATCCTTGCTGAACTGTCCTCGGCTCCGGGATCAATCCTAGGCGAACCGTCCTCATCTCCTGGATTAGTTCTTGACAAGAAACCGCCGCATATGGGTGACATTCTCTTAGAATGACGGATGTTATGATATCCTTCTATGTTCCACCATGAGCGTTACGAGAGAGGACTGAACCTGCAAAAATAAGACATGCATCAGACTCAACGAAGGTCGCATAAAGACACAGCGGCCGCATACTGCTTCCCAGCCGCAGCGACGCACGACCTAGTCTGCACACGCGAGCAAGAGTAGGTCTCATCCATGCGGTCGACCCAAAGGTAGATCTTTGCGTGCATGAAAGCAGACGACTCCCTACCCACGAGGCCATGCCAAAACTCAGTGCGCATGTTACAGAGGAGTGCTCGTTCACACAGCAGAGGACTGTGCATGACCAAGACGAGTCTCCTGCAGCAAGACGGTGTACTAGTGCCTTTGTGTCCTTCATAACCCTGTATGAGAAGGGCGGTACTAGCCTACCTCTAAGAAAAATATCCAGATCAGGAGGACACGAAGCGAGACCACCCCTAATAAACTCTTTGGCGAGGAGAGTCGCAACCTTCGACGTCCTTCACAGGAAAAAGAGGAAACAAAGCAAGGAGATAAACATTCTCTCTCTCCCCATGATGGCTATTTATAGGATCCAAAACCGCGTGATGGGATCGAGACAATGTACCGAGCAGTTAATGAGATGAACCTGATATCTCGATCCACGTGATCCTCTTTTATCTTCTCGAAAACCGATGCCTCGAGCCCCGTGTCAGAAGATAACGCATAATCCCAAGAGATTCCCGAAAAAAAAATATTCGTATTAATACAGATTTGACAGCATAGCACAACCCTCCATGCGACAACTTCTACATGAGTCAACCTGACGAATTAAGCAGAAGGAGACAGCCAGTGAATGCGTGTTGATTTTATGCATCTTTGAAGGGGTCATATAGAAGCATAAAAAATCTCTCCATGAGCTCCAGTTTACAGCCAACAAATAAGCAAGATACGCATAACACCTTCGGATACATAACATCCAGAGACATAGGTTGCCCTTTGATGCATTATCCCTACAGTCATATCAGAGCATTTATGACTCTGACAAAATAGACAGTCATAATAACCGCCTCGAATCCTGTATCGAGTATTAGAATCTGGGCTAACAACTTCGTTATAATTACTTTTGGCAGTATACAGCTGTTCAACCACCACGAATGCAGAAGACGACAAAAATCTATGTGTCTCTGGCCCAATGCTTCCTAGACTCCATACGTTCTATGCATCTCTACCCAATACATTCCGGATTCTATGCGTTCCATGCATCTCTGGCCCAATGTGTTCCAGACTCCATTCGTTCTATGTGTCTCTGGCCCTATGTGTTTCAGACTTCATGCGTCCCATGCATCCCAGACTCTTTGCGATCCATGCGTCTCTGGCCCAATACGTTCCAACTAACAAGATATTTTTATTACAACTAAAGAGATCTTCATGTAGTTGATGCGGGCTAGGCGTCCAAACGACCAACTCACGCATACAACAGGCTGAAACGACCCCGAGATCTCATTAACAATAAATCTTAGCCAAGCTCATATGGCAGTTTTACCATGATATATGGCTACAGTTGCAACCGCATTATGTGGAAAGAACCCTATGCGGCCATCAAACAGGGGCACATATGGCATCTATAGCATGCAGTCATAAAATAACTATAAATAATAGGGTACTACCCCCATATAAAGGGCTAGCTGGCGATCTATGAATTAATACTCAGGCAAGAGAGAAGAGCTGCTGCATCGTATCGTCAATGGAGTAAAGAGAGTTTCTACACTCTTAACACTCCATTGTCACCCCCCAAAAAATAAATTTGTACTTAGATTATCTTCTAGGACTCTTCTTCATACTTTCTTAGTTTGTTAATCAAATCCAGTTTTCCCAGTTCTCGTTTTGATTTAAATAGCAAACAGCCATTGGGTTTCGTCAGTCGGTATGCGCCATTGGAGAATACATATTCAACAACAAACGAACCTTTCTATTTTGGTTGGAACTTGCTGGCCATCTTGTGGGTCATAACCATCATCCTCCTTACTGTCAGGACACGGTCACCTATATAGTATTTCCTCTTCTTAATCCGTTTGTTGAAGGCTCCTGAGAGGCGCGCTTGGTATAGCTCAATGCATTATTGAGCTAAAAGGTATTTCTCGTCGAGAGCTTCCAACTCTTGTAGTCATCGGTGGTGATTATCGTCGATGGTTAGCCGGTTGGAGAGATCCACTCAGAGCAAATAAATTTGGAACTCGAGGGGGAGGATTGCTTCACTCCTGTTATACTAAGGAGAATGGCGTACTCCCAGTTGGCATCCAGACCATTGTGCGGTAGGCCTAGAGACATTCACCCAGCTTTTCATTCCAGTCACGCTTATTAGATGACACAAACTTCTTGAGGCACTTCATAATGGCATTGTTGAATACCTTATCCAAACCATTTACTGCTAGGTTGTAGGCAGTTGATTCTACATTCTGAATTTGGTTCTTGTTAGAGAACCGGTCATAAGCAAGACTTGCAAACTGTGGACCATTATTGTGGATGATCCTCCATGGCTAGCCAAAGTGATATATGACATGATGCTTGACAAAGCAGATCATGTTTGACGTTTTTACTTCAGCGAGCGAAATAACTTCTGCCGACTTAGAAAAGTAATCGGTGATGGCCAAGATGAACCGATGTCCCTTTGATGATGGTGGACTAATCAATCCAATGATATCCATTCCCCATGCCTCGAATGGCCAGGATGCTACCGTTGGGTGTAGGAACTCTCAGGACTGGTGGATAAAGTCAGTATGGATGTGACACATCCTATACTTCTTGGCGTAGTTGGCGGTCTCTGCTACCATATTTGGCCAGTAATAGCCCAAATGCCTAAGACGATCCTCTAACTTAGGACCAGGTTGGTGGGCTCCACATACGCCGTCAAAAGCTTCCCGAAGTGCCTCTTTGGCTTCTTTATCTGATAGGCACCATGGAAGAAGTCCATCATATGAACGATGATACAAAATTTTGCTAGACGTATCGTAGTATAATCGAAGAGAACGTCTTCTGATAGAAGCAGCTTCCTTCAAGTCTTTAGGGAGGATTCGATTGACTACGTAGTCGATAAACGGGAGCCTCCAGTCTCGGATGCCAGTTTTTGCCTCTGCGGCATAGCTTAGACATATGCAGAGGTTGTTTTTCGGGCAGACTAGCTCTTGGCTGACTACAGTGATCAATTGGAAATTGTTGGTAGGGACGGTCAAGGAGGCAACGTGACCAGTAAGGGCGTCAGCATTGATGTTTTATAATCGAGGGACGTGATTTATGAAGAACACCCCGAAGGTAGAGATTATATCGAGCATAGATTGGTAGTATAGAATCAAATCCCTATACAGGACTTCATACTCGCCCCGAACATGACTAACAATCAACTTAGAGTCGCCGAAGGCCTCTAGGTAGTCGGCTCCTACTTCCTTAGCGAGCTGGAGTCCAATAACGAGGGTGTTATACTCTACCATATTGTTGGATCACGGCTCTGTGAGAGAATAATCTCGGTTGGTAACAAGATTATCGGGGGAGATCAACACGATCCCGACTTTAGCGACGGTGTCGCCCTTGGATCCTGTTCTTGAAGCATCATCAAAGAACATCCGCCAAACGGCCTCTGCGCTTGTCATGTTGGAGTCTACCACTTTGTCCGAGATCTCCTCATAAAGCTTTAAGGTTTCTGGAACTAGATGGGCATCTAGGAAGTCAGCCAATGCTTGACCTTTGACCGCCTTCAGTGGAACAAATACTATATCGTATGGTGACAGGATTATTACCCACGTATCCAAGCGGGAGTTGAGTGTCCCAGGTTTGGTTATGAGGACCCCGAGGGGGTTGACCCATGAGATCACATGGATCGTTTGTCTTGTCACGTAATGCCGAGTTTTCTGGATAGCGAAGACCAGAGCAAGGTACTCCTTCTCGACGAGATTGTATTTGTGCTCCGAACCAACCATCATCCTGCTGAGGTAGTAGATAGCCTACTCGTGACATGTGTCAGTGTTTTTGGCTAGCAGAGTACCTAGGGAGTGACCTATTTCTCTACATAGAGCAGAAAGGGCTTTCCTACTACAGGGGCTACCAGTACTTGAGGGTTCATGAGGTATTCCTTGATGTCATCGAAGGCACGCTGACACTCTTCATCCCAGATAAAGAAGACTCCCTTCTTCATGATCTAGGTGAATGGCTGACAACGTCCAGAGAGATTTATATGAATCTTCTAATGTATGCCAGTTTTCCTTGAAGGCCACAAAGTTCTCTGAGGTTCTTCGGCGGATGCATTTCAAGGATTGCTTTGGTCTTATCAGGGTCAATATAGATACCCTTCAAAGTTATGACAAAGCCCAAGAATATTTTGTTGGAGACTCCCAGGAAGGATTTGTTAAGATTCATCTTGATCTGGGGTGCACGCATTAGGTCGAACACAGTCCTCAAGTCCTGAAGATGGTCATCTTCGGAGCGACTTTTGACAGCGATGTCATCAATGGAGAACTCCACTATTTTGCTTAGATGTTTACAGAAAATGGTGCTCATAGCTCACTGGTATGTAGCACCTGTAATTTTTAGTCCGAAAGACATGACTGTGTAGCAGTATACCCCTATCGACATTTGGAACAACGTATGCTTTTCGTCATTGGGGAATATCTTGATTTGATTGTAACCCGAGAACTCGTCCATGAAGGACATGCGCTCGAAGCCGCATGTGTAATCAATAATTATGTTTGTGATCGGAAGAGAAAACTCATCCTTAGGGCATGCCGTATTTAGATCACGGTAGTCAATGAATATTTGGATCTTCCTATTATTTTTTACGACAGGTACGATGTTAGCCACCCAATCGAGATGTTGTTCCTCATGGATGAAGCCATAAGCTATCAGTTTGTTTACTTCAGCTTCGAAGGCATTCATGATATCCTGTCGGAACTGTCGTTGTTGTTGCTTCAGTGGCTTAGCGTTCGACAAGTTGTTGAGCCTGTGGACCGTGATCTGAGGATCCAAACCCGGTATGTCTTTATAGATCCAGGCAAAGACATCAATATATTCCCGTACTAGTTGCAGCAGGGATTTACGATCTTCATCGAATAAACTTTTGTTGATGAAGATAGGTTTTGGGACATATTTCTCGTCCAAGTCGACTTGTACGACATCGTCTTCGATGGGAGGTTCTCGCTGCTCAAAACATTGCTTCCATTGTGAGTCTATGCGCTGGGCCCACGGTTCTACTTCAAAGAGTTTCGGTGATTCACCGTTGTCTTCCTTAGAGTCAGTTGACGCCATGTTGATAGATAATGCTTGTTTAAAGAGGTCTCGGCTACTGGTGTCGGAGTCCCATGGGGAGGATTCTGAAGAGTGTGAGTGTGAGTTATCTTCTTCCTCCGAGGCTTCGTGTCACTACCACATTCCGAAAACAGGGGTATTTTTGACTTTTTACAATATTTAATTTATGGTAGTTACAATTAATTAATTGCATGATAGTATATTTGATTTAATTTATTATGTGTGATGTGAAATTAAATATAGTACTAGATGCAGTGTTTATTTATTTTTTTGCTAGCAGACTAGACCTAGAAGCCCAGTAGATAACCACCTGTCCGAATTATAGAATTCTGGATTTTATTATTTTATCTAGAATTTAATATTTGGAGATTGTAATTAATTACTGTATTCATTTAATATTTTTGCGCATTGCCTTTGCTTCGATATTTGGAGCACTATCCAGACTTTTGTCTTCCAACAAATTTCACAATCTTGCCCTAGACATGCCCGCCTTCGATTCTGCTATTTTTGCAACTCATAATTATGCTCCCTGTGCATTATTTCTAGCCGCACAAAAATTGTCGCGGACGTTTATTTTAAAATTTCTATTTTATATCATTGTGCGTTCCAATCGAAAATTGGAGGCCATCTTGACCTATTTTTCGTGCGGCCCAAATTAGGGTAATATTCTGTCCTGAGTCTTCTTCATTATTGGTATTGATGACCTGACCTGATTTTGGCTCTATGTACTCCTAATTAATTGTTGAACACAACTTGCATTTATTTCTATTTAAATTGAGGATACTATTTAAACCAATTCTAAAATCCCAATTTAATTCCAGTGCCCTGTAAATTGAGCCCATACCGATCTTACAGCGCCCCCTGACCCTACAAAACACCGGACCCCGAATCGCCCACCAAATTTTCGTCATTTTATGTGTTTGTGTAATTTCTCGAATTTAAGGGGCTAAGTTGCAATTATTCAATTGTTGGTGTCATCACACCCATTTGTTTAAACCAATGGAGAAGCCAACATTGACTAGTCAACACCCTCACCCACATGAAGAAATCCTCATGTTTAATCTGGACCACCCATTAAATGGATGCAATCCCAACCCTTCATTCCAACACAATCTCTCCCTATATAATATCATGTCTACACCAACCCTAATCCCTAGACAACCTAGGTTTTCCCCCACCTCACAAGCCCCCATCTCCCCTCAACCCAACGTATGTAAATTTTCTTCCCTCCTCCTTCTCTTTTCTTCTTTTTTCTTCTCCTTCTTTTTCTTCTTCTTCTTCTTCCTCTCTTCATTGATTTTGGAAATTTGAATTTAAAAGAGAGGAAGGGGGGAACACTGTTCACCGAGTTCCCCCCCCATCAGCCGACTTCCTGTGCACTGGCCGGCCGACCATTCCCTGTGCACCCAGCCGGCGACTCCCTGTGCCCGGCGGCCCTCCGGCGGATCAGCCAAGCCGAGCCCCCGGCCGCTGCAGCCCCTCCACCTGTGCTACTCAACTCCTCCCCATCTCCCTCTGCGACTTCCCAGCCGGCTCGCCATCCCCGTTCGAGATCCCTCCGGCAGCCCGCCTGTAATCCCCTGATTTTCAAAGAATTTTAATTTGGATTTTCTGGAATTTTCTTGGATTTTCTGTAATTAAATACCAGTGTTTTAATTATTAAAAGATTTTTAATTGATAATAAATAATATTAAAATATTATGAAAATAATATTTTATGGTGTAAAATGAAAATCTAGACATAGGGTAATTTTTCTAGAATTTATTGGGACTTGGACCTATTTTTAAACACCTAGAATTAATTATTTAATTAATTATTTAATTTTTTAATGATTTTATTATTTATTAGTTAATAGATTATATAAACTCACCAACCCGGCCCAATGGGCGGCCCAGCCCGCATTGTTGTCGGGTCGGGTCGGGTTCATCAGACCCGAACCCGCCCGTTAACCGACCCGCAACCCTCTCTCTCCCGAACCGCCTCTCCCCCGACCTTACGGTTCCCCTCCCCGCGCCGGAAACGCCCGCCGCCGGTGATCGCCTCCGCTTCCTCTCCCCTCTCTGTAACCGCCGTCCCCTCCGGTTCCTCTGCCCTCACCCGTCGTCGATCCCTCTCCCGCCTCCTCTCTATAAATCCCAACCCGACGCCGGCTGCCCCGCCTCACCACGACCCTGCCGAAGCCCTAGCCCTCCGCCTACTTCCTCCCAGCTCCTCCGCCACCGCGCTGCTCTCCGACTTCGCTGAGCCGCCGCAGCCCGCCTCCAGCCGAAGCCTCCCCACGCCGTCCCTATCCAGCCACCACTCAGTCGACCTTCTCCCTCCGCCCGGACTCGTCTCCAGCCCCTCTCCGTCAGTCGCCCACCGCAGAACTCTAGCTCCTCCTCGCCGTTCCTGTCCAGCCACCTCCCTGAGCTCGACGACGACCTGCCAGAGCTGCTTCCAACCTCCTCCGGCGGACACAGCGAGGACTCGACTCAGAACGCCCGGACACAGAACCCTAACCCTAAACAATAAACCCTAATTACTGTGACGCGTGTCGGACACGAGACTGACACGATTCAAACTCGGTTTCTCGGACCACTTCAGGTAATCATAACTTTTTGCTCATAGCTCGGAATTCGATTCCGTAAATTGTATCGCGTAGCCTGTATGACCCTCTCGGTGCCCGGACAAACCGCTCGGGGCATCGCGTCCTGTGGTGATCGCACATCGCGATCCAAAAACAGGAAAAACCAGACTCTGATTCACCCCGGAATCGAGTACGCCCCGCCAAACGGGACGACTTGGTCACGTGCGGTCTTCACCGATACGTCAGCGTCGTTGATACGGATGTGTGGGCTTTCGCAGAAGCTGATTCGGATGTGCGTGCACACCGGAATCAGTGCGTATCCGCGGACAACGCCCCGTATCCGTACTTTCTGAAACTCGCTGTAACTTAGTGTACACAAGTCAGATCGAGATGAAACTTGTGCCATTGGACTCGTAGCAATACACTGGTCCTGTGAGCCAAGTTTGGTTCGATTCTGAGAACGTTGACAAAATCGTGTGTCGTGGGCCCCACAGGCTCCATCCGACGGGCGATTTTGAGAACGGCTCATCGGAATCCAATTCTGGAAGTTCCGTTGGGTTCGTATCATCGTTCCTGATCTGTTGACACTAAGTTGGACTGATTTTGAGACCTTTGACCCTGACCCGATTTTCGGTGCAAAGCGGCCCACACATGGACCCTCTTTGGCCTAGAAATGTCGTTTTTGCCCTTGTGTCCAAACTGGACTTAAGGACAGGCATTTCTAACTAATTTCTATGTTCTGAGACTGTTGGTAATGTTCATTTCAGCTTTCGGAGGAGTTATTGCTGAACCCACTGTTACAAGGACCGCCACTGATATTCCAATCCCAGGCAAGTGTACCTTGCCATAAAAGCAGTTTAATGATTCATTTCTCTTGATTTATTTTCCTGTGATTATTATACTTGCTCAACCCTAGGGCCGTGTGACTTGCTTAGCTTCCGATCATAGTCGGGTGCCAACACCGTACGCGGGGTTGGGCAATGTCATTTAGAGATGGAAATCGTGACATTTATATTCTTGTACTTGCCCTATCAAGTACTTATTACCCAGGACACCTGACACAGAGCATGAGACAGAATCTTCCTGAAATATTCAAGGTGATTCTGTGTAGGTTCCAGGATTTATGACTTAGACATTACATTCCTAGACATTATGTTCATAGATATAGTATGACTTACTGCATTAGATATGATCGTACGTGACGTGGACATGAGGCATCGTGGACATGATATGTATGATTACATTGGGTGGGGAGAGACACACAGGCTACAGGCTGATTATATATATAAATTCATAGTAAACACATAGTAAAATTCATAGTATAGCTGCTACCGGCTCCCAGACACAGAGCTTGTAGTGGTATCAGCCTAAGTTTTAGTGATGCTCTCAACTTGCATTTCACATAGATGGTTATATAGTTGACCCTATTGTTTTATTAACTACTTTACTGCATTTATTTTGGCTTGTGTTTTCTTGTACCTTGCTATGTCCCCTGAGGACCTGGATCCGGATTATGTCCCCAGGATTTGCAGACGAGGTTTATCCAGAGGTCTACGGAATAGGTGCTCTTCACGGAACAGTACCCGTAGCTGAAGACGAGGTGATCGCTGAGGACTTCTCCTGAACCATTGCTTCGCCATGCTCAGTCGTTATTTCCTGTTTAATTAAACTCTTTAAATTTCTGTTTATGAGATCATTGTACCAGACTTATATCGGGTTGTTCCCCGAATACTTTGCTGAGACTGGATGTTTAATTTAATTTCTATATTGCTGTTGATTTATATTCTTTTCTGTGGATGAGATTAGTTATGACTTATTGATATAGACCTTATTTACAGCTTAAGTATGCCGATGGATCCATTAAATTGGGTTTGTCCATCGTTGCATGCTGCTGGCCATTGCCACGCTTCTCTAGTCCCTCGTCATTTTGGGACTGGGGCGTGACACCGCCTGTGCGCTGGCTGCTGCTGACAGCATCTCTGGCTCGTCGACCCGGCGGCCCAGCCCCGACTTCCTGCGAACTCCTCCAGATTTCGGCGGCCATTGCTTCATCGATTCTTGCTGGTTCTTGACGCAGATCGCACCGGTCAACTCCATCGATCAACTCATCCCGTTGTGAACTGGATTAATGACCAATGCAGAGATCGCATAGAGCTCTTCTGGCTTCTGCCAGCGTAGATATCGGCATTTGCATCTTGTTCTTCTCACTGTGTAACCTCCGATTTCCAATTTCCAAAATAATTAGATTTTAATTTATTTTAAAATATCAAGTTTATAAAATAATTCTCCTTAAAAAATTTTATTTGATTTTGAACGATGTTTGATTTTAGAAGGTAATTTAAAAATCTTTTATAAAAATTATTTTTCCTAAATAACGATGTATTACAAAATAAATAAATAATAATAAAATATATTTCTAGTTTCAAATATTTATTGGCTTGAATCATAAAATTATTTTTAACTAAATAGTTATTTAAAAGACTAGTTCATAAAATAAATAAATTTTTATTTATTGGGCTAGTAAATAAATAAATGTCATACTTTCTAAGATTTTGCAAAATGTATTAATTGGAAATTTGCTAGCTTTCCTAAAAACATTTTTTTGAAATTTATAATCTTTATTTTTATTTTTTTCAAATTGCCATTTCCTATTAACGAGCCTTCACACCCTCATTTCTCCCACATGAATTTATTCATGTATGATTCTGGGCCATTCATTATTGGGCCAACCCGCAACCCTTTATCCCACACCCTTCTCCCTATTTAAGTTCTCATTCTCACAATTCCCCAGAAACCCTAATTTTCAATTTATTGGCTAGCCCCCACAAATTTCCACAAGCCAAAGCCACCACCATTTTGTGTGCTCGTGTCCGTGTGTCCAGCATCCGTGTCAGCCGCGATGGCCTCGGGTCCGACCCCGGGTGTCCCACAGTCTCCATTCATTTCCTGTGTCCGGTTACAATATTACAACCTGATTTCCGTGTCCGACACACCAGGACACATCCACCCCCACCACAGCAGACACCCATTACCACATACATCATTCCTCGTCGTGTCCGACACAGGGGCATGATCACAGAACATCTACAGAGCGACCATCTGTTGTGTCCGACACTTCCCCACCAACCCCAAATCAATCGACACAGGAAATAACCTAACCCTAACCTAACCCCGGCGATCGCCGTGGCCGCCCAGATCCGCCGAGATCTCCACCGCTGTAGCCGAGCCTCGCCGTGGCCGCTGGGACGAAGCCGCCTCCTCAGACAGAACGCCGTCGCCCGAGACGCACACCCGCCGTCGTCGAGATCCCGCCGCCGCGTCGTCGAACTCAGCGCCGCTGCTCCCGAGAACCGCCACCGCCGCTGAGTCGTCGACCGCCGCTGCTCCAGAGAACCGCCACCGCCGAGATCGAAGCCGCCGCCGCCTCGAAGAACCCGCTTCCTCGAACCCAGCGCCGCTGCCCTCGAACAGACCGCCTCCCCGAGCGCTGAGCCGACCGCCCCTCGAACCGAGATCCGCCGAGCCCGCCTCCTCGAACCGCTGCCGCGTCGAGCTCGGAGACCGCCGCCGAGACGGACGTCGACTGACGACGCCCGGCCGGCCGACCTCGCCGGAGAAGCCCTCGTGAGACTCTTCTCCCCTTTCCCTTTTCCTTTCTTTTCAGTCTGTGATTTGAGAAGTAATTAGTAATTAATAGTTAATATATTAGTTTAAGTTAATTAATTAATTATATAATTAGTAGTTAATTATATAATTAGTAATTAATTAATCAATTAGTTATTTATATTGGTTAATTATTTTTATTAAAATTATATAATCAGTTTAGTATATATAATTAGTTAATTTATATAATTAGTTTATTTTATATGGATTAGTTTATTTTATATTAATTAGTTATTTTATATGAATTAGTTTATTTCATATAATTAGTTTATTTTATTAATTAGTTAGTTATAATTAGTTTAATTAATGTGTTAGTCTAGTAAATTCATGGAATTTGTTTAGTAAATACAACATAATTAGTTTTATTGTTTTAATGTATGAAATTAGCTATTTAGTATGTGTAAATTTAGTTATGTAATATTTAAAAGGGTTTTTTGATTATGCAAACATATAATAATTTTGGGGTTTTTATAATTAATTAAAAATATAGTTTTAATAATAAAAATAAGATAAATTGGTTATTTGGACTGGTAACTGAAATAACTAGAGATATATAAATATGATGGCTTTTACATAAATTCTAGTTTTTATAAATAAACTTTTATTTGAAATTATTGTTCAAAATAATTTCGAAACGATTTATATACGTAAATACGCATTCCAGTGTATGTAATTGATTTGGTATATATGTATATATATTTTAGTATATGTATATAATTATTTTGGTATATATATATATGTATATATGTCTATTTTGGTATAATGATACATATGTTTAATCGGTATAATTTCATGTAGTATAAGTGTAATAAAACGTATTTTTATATATGAATTAATTGGCATCTGTACATATATATATAGTATAAATTTGAATTGGTAAATTAATATAGTATATTCTAAAATGATGTTAACAAAATATATGTATATTTAAACAGTGTTTTTGCATATATATGAGTATACGTATGGTTCAACTAGTATAAATCAGATATGTATTTAAAGGGCATATATATATATTGTAAATACATTAAATTGGTGCATGCATAAATATTGTAAGTATAATAAGTGTAATGTGTATTATATACGTAGCCCTACTAGATGACCCTAGTCGACTAGAGCCATGTCTGGCAGAGCCCCTGAGACCAGTATTTTTGACTGTGTTAGTGTAGCATCTGATGCAAATGTGGTTTGCTTGTGTTATGTTTATAGGACTGTTGGTTTACCCAGGGGATACTCTGGAACAGGACATTGGTTTTACCAGCTAAGGACCCAAGGCGAGTACATTCTCTGATTAGTTTCTAATTTATGATATCTCCTATGTTCACTGTATCTAGTGTAAATATCCATGATCTTGATACGATGGTTACACGGATTGGTATACACGGATCTCGTCATGAGATATTATTCCTTATTCATGGTGTAGCTTGTACGAGACTTGTTTTCCTTGTTATCTTGTGCATGTACAGACACTGATTCCCGGGGAGATTTGCTACCTTCTTAGGGAATCCCGTGCCATAGCGTACCATGATTGGATCTACTATACCAGTCGGGGGTTTGGGGAGTACTTTAGTGTAGATATGTGATCATACCCAACTATCCATGCATCATAGCTCACCCCACATCTCACGTCGGGTGCGGCCTGACCATCTCCATGCCTCATAGCTGTTACGTGTGATTAGCCTGACCTCTCCATGCATCATAGCTAACCAACGGTTAGCCTGACCTTCCATGAATCATAGCTAATCACATGTAACCAGCCTGATCAAGTTCCCAAGCCGATCACATGTTAAAGCTAGTACTCACACACTTAGTCATAGAATTCTTGCTCATGGACATAATGTTTCTTTTCCTGCATTTACTTACAGTATTTCCAGTATTTCTCTCATTGTACATTTCTCGTACTTATACATGCATCTGGTATGTTTCCATCTAGAACTGCTACATAGTTTATGTCATTTATATAGAACTGCTATTTAGAGATGTACTTTGCTCCTTCCTGACTGGAAAATATTTTTCCAGACCGTGACCTTAGTAGACTGGTTTCCAGCACACTTGGGGGATTGGATGTTACTGATTGCAGGTATGATTATGTTGGGCTTGTGTTATATTCTTTTATTCCTTCAAATTCCTATCGTGCTGCAGTTGTGATTGAGTATGTTGTTAATATTTTTAGCATAATCCGAGTCTCCTTATGGAGTTGGATACTAGTGTGAGATTATTTAGATAGTACTTGACCTAGACAGCGTTCTACCGCCGATGCTGCGGCGTAGGCTGGACGTACCCACGCACTCGTGCCCCTAAACCGGGTGCGGGTCGTGACACGTTTTAGTGGTGGCCCATGCAGGTCAGACTTCGCAAGTTGTGCGATGTTGTGGTAGTGCGACGTCATAGTTGTACTACTACGTGCCTGCTATTGAATATAGGACATAGGATACTAGGATGAGAGAGGATACTCAATCACAAATTTTTGAGAGATTCCTGGGACGACCCCTTGAGAATCTTATTCCAATTTAAATCTTTTTCCTTGATTTCGTCCGCTCTCGCTTGTTGTCACTGAACTTGATTCTTGTTGAGCAGTTATTAAATTAAAATCTTGGTATCATTGTTGAGTTTGACTCTTGTTGACCAGTTGTTAACTTTAATTCCTGGTATCGTTGTTGAGTTGATTTCAAATTGAGATGAATTTTTACGGACTAGGATTTATGGTATCATCTGATGACATATATTGATGAGGACAGTGAGGAAGGTAAAACGTCTACTTTGGTTATGGAACCTAGAATTTATCGCAGCCATATTAGCTGTGGTGACGAGAACGTAGGAACCTGACTTGGATGTACATACTATAGTTATGAAGCTTAGAGTCTTTCGCAGCCATACCGGTTGGCGTGGCGAAGATTCTAGACGACATGATTATAGAGTGCATACCTTAGTTACGAAACCTATCGTTTATCGCATCTATGCTTACTGGCGTGGCGAGGATTCTGAGTGTCATGATTTCAGACAGACATGTATGATTATCAGGTTGTATCCTAAATTGGTTCTTAAAATATCATCTCAAGACTTATCTATTTCTGTTATTCCAGGACTTTGTTCCACCGCTTCTTTCTTTACTAGCAGTAAAGATACCTTCTGTCCTCAATTCAGTCTTTGAGCTCCTATTCCTTGAGGATTTCTTGTTAAGCATGGTGATTAGTGGCTTGTAATTTTGTTTGTGTCTTGTATTAGCTTTGACTGTGTTGCTAGTGAGTTGTAAGTGTTTCTTAGTTGGACATGTGAGCAGTAGGCTTTAATCTAGAGTTAGCCCTTAGCATAGTACCTTGTACCAATGATTCTAGGAGTAGTGTCATTAGAGACTGAGAGCTAAGGAGAGTATAGGGTATCAGTGATAGTTCTCAGAGTCAGTATCAGAGCCAATTACCCGTCCTGGATAATCATGATTATGTAATTGAGTGATTTATGTAAACGATTAAGTATCCGGGAATTGTGTTAAGGATTTATGGAGCATGATGTCCAATTTGATGATTGATATCGGAAATGTTAAAGGTAAAGAAATGTATATGTATAAAGGGTTTAATAAGATGTCATAAGTAGAGAAATATCAGGATTAGTAATGGAAGTTGTGAAGCGTATCACGGATTAGTTAAAAGGCTTTAAAGGATTGAAGGAAATACATATACAACCATCGAGATGAGGAACCATACACATACCCATGAGAGTAAAGAAATATGAGTGTTACAGAGGATACAGGTGATCATGAGTCTAATGAGCTTGATGAGATAATCCATTAATGCAGCTAGTGATATAATACCAAGAGTGCTAATGATTCTATATCGAGGATTAGTCAAGGATGACGTTAATAACCGTAAGCACTCTGTGTGTTGATAATTAGATGATATACCAATTGACACAAATTGAAATCATGAAAGAAAACACAGTTGATGATAACTTTGATCATTGGAGGTAACAGTGCAAGTGATTCGGGCAGTACGAATTTAGTACACAGTTCTAGACAATAGAGGTATTGAGTGCACCTTGAGTATTAGAGACCGTGAGCACTCATATGTACATTGAGGAGTTATAAATTAAAAGGTGGAAATGAATTTTAAATTTTCAGAATTTTAAGGAGTTGAGATTTTATGTTGTTAAAATATTGAGGATTTAAAAATTGATTCACTAAACATAGTTAAGGCTACAAAGATTTAGAAGTGATTAAATTTTATTTCGATGTGAAGTATCTAATTTTGAGGAGGCATATGCATTTTATTTTAAGTTGATCGGGAAGTTAAACCTTGACGATTATTTTGAGAATTAATTTTTGGTAGGTGAGAGATATGAATATTAATATATGATTAGTTGATATGGGTACCAGTGTACATGAATAGGAATTTGTTAGTGAATGTGCTAGAGTTAAGTGGTTGATAGCAGATACCGCAAGTAATATGTTAGCAGGTTCTTTCTTTTCTTTCCTAATGTTCTTTTTTGCCTTTCGATTGATTGATTGATTTTTCTAGTACTGTGGTTCACATGCATGATTTTTCTTGTTAAAATATAACTAGTAGTACCCCCTTAACAGAGACTGAAATACCATGACAAAAGACACATGACCTATATTTTCTTAAATTGCATGGCTGTAGGTAGAGTTTTCTTAAACCATGATCATTGGGTTTGACCATAGCAAAGATCTATGACGAGGTTATGACTGACAAAAAGAGACAAGAGGATTAAATTTGTGAATGAGCATTAAATTAAATAAAGAATTTAGGGGTTGTTATAACGGAGTTGATGGATCATTGATAAAAATCGAGGTATGAATGAAATTCGAGGACAAACATTTACTTAAAGGGAGAATTAAGAAATTCACAGAGCCAAAAATTTGAGGGTTTATTAATTTTAAGGAGGTCTTGATATGATTGAATTGATTATTAAAAATTTGAAAGATTATCATTTTATCTATTTGATTGCAAGATAGAAATTTTATATAGTATGAATGTTGCATTGAAGATACTGGAAGCATCGCATCGTTGAGTATTGAGGAAAAAAAAAAAAAAAGCAGGAAATAAAATCGTAAATGGAATAGTGTCAAATTAAATTCTTGGGATGAGGAGTTAGATTGGAATAAGCATCAATTGAATTTGAGTTAGATGATTGATGAGTGCTTAAAGTTAAATTTTGGGATGCAGATTTTTAAGTTTTATAAATATGCATTAATTGGATTTCAATTAAAAGGATTGGATAGTAAATTTTGTATTTAGTTATTTACTCAAAAATTTGAGGAGATTATGATACGACTGGAATTCAATTAAAATATTGAGGATTTGAGTAGTAAAAATTTTACATTGGGATAATAAATTCAGGGGATGAAAAAAAAAATATTAGTTCAAAATTCGGAAACATTATACATACGGATAAAGAAATATGGAATGAAATGAAGCTCATGGTAAGGAAGATTATAATATAATTGATTATGGGATCATATAATTGAAGGTCGTAAGGTAAGATCATGGTATATTGAGGCTGTGATTTAAATTAAAATCTTGACCATGACAGTAACATTGAAATCGAAGAAAATAATCGAGGTATAGTTGATGTTAAGATAAATAAACTCGAATTTGATGATAAGGCTTTTGATTCAGAAATTCTAAGATCTAATCTAATAAAGTTTGTGGAATTTGAAACTTTTATAAATATTAGTTAATGATGAATCACAAGATTGAGAAAAGTAAAATGAACGAGGATAAAAGGAAGGATTATTTTCAGATGGTAGTAAAGACTACTCTTTTTCCTAGAAATCAAGAAAGGCGATTAGATGTCTCTTGATTACATTCTGAAGGATGTATTTAAGTTTCTTAAATCAAATTGTCGATCGTATCTTTCGAATTAGCTATAACTTTCATGTCTATATCATTCATTATACTGGGTCTTCCTTGGTTTAGTTACTTTGAAAAGGTAACGTGCATTATTCCAATTATCTGTTTTGTGATCGTGTCTACTTCCCAAAACCTAAACCTTCTAGAGGATTCAAGGCCGAGCCATGATTCCTTCAAGTCATTCCTGTCTTAAACCATATTTTCTTTTTCTTCATGTTTCCTTCTGTTTGGTAAATATTTTCCTTATAGAAATATTTTTTTCAATGATATATTCATCATTATGAACAACAAATTTTTCTATCCTAGTCATCCCTAAAATTTCGAGGACGAAATTTTTCTAAGGTGGATAGACTTGTAACCTCCGATTTCCAATTTCCAAAATAATTAGATTTTAATTTATTTTAAAATATCAAGTTTATAAAATAATTCTCCTTAAAAAATTTTATTTGATTTTGAACGATGTTTGATTTTAGAAGGTAATTTAAAAATCTTTTATAAAAATTATTTTTCCTAAATAACGATGTATTACAAAATAAATAAATAATAATAAAATATATTTCTAGTTTCAAATATTTATTGGCTTGAATCATAAAATTATTTTTAACTAAATAGTTATTTAAAAGACTAGTTCATAAAATAAATAAATTTTTATTTATTGGGCTAGTAAATAAATAAATGTCGTACTTTCTAAGATTTTGCAAAATGTATTAATTGGAAATTTGCTAGCTTTCCTAAAAACATTTTTTTGAAATTTATAATCTTTATTTTTATTTTTTTCAAATTGCCATTTCCTATTAACGAGCCTTCACACCCTCATTTCTCCCACATGAATTTATTCATGTATGATTCTGGGCCATTCATTATTGGGCCAACCCGCAACCCTTTATCCCACACCCTTCTCCCTATTTAAGTTCTCATTCTCACAATTCCCCAGAAATCCTAATTTTCAATTTATTGGCTAGCCCCCACAAATTTCCACAAGCCAAAGCCACCACCATTTTGTGTGCTCGTGTCCGTGTGTCCAGCATCCGTGTCAGCCGCGATGGCCTCGGGTCCGACCCCGGGTGTCCCACAGTCTCCATTCATTTCCTGTGTCCGGTTACAATATTACAACCTGATTTTCGTGTCCGACACACCAGGACACATCCACCCCCACCACAGCAGACAC
The DNA here is from genome assembly GCA_036927795.1 of Iris macrosiphon. Lineage (NCBI taxonomy): Eukaryota > Viridiplantae > Streptophyta > Magnoliopsida > Asparagales > Iridaceae > Iris > Iris macrosiphon. The sequence continues at coordinate 76,437,994 of JAYESA010000006.1, forward strand.
CCATTACCACATACATCATTCCTCGTCGTGTCCGACACAGGGGCATGATCACAGAACATCTACAGAGCGACCATCTGTTGTGTCCGACACTTCCCCACCAACCCCAAATCAATCGACACAGGAAATAACCTAACCCTAACCTAACCCCGGCGATCGCCGTGGCCGCCCAGATCCGCCGAGATCTCTACCGCTGTAGCCGAGCCTCGCCGTGGCCGCTGGGACGAAGCCGCCTCCTCAGACAGAACGCCGTCGCCCGAGACGCACACCCGCCGTCGTCGAGATCCCGCCGCCGCGTCATCGAACTCAGCGCCGCTGCTCCCGAGAACCGCCACCGCCGCTGAGTCGTCGACCGCCGCTGCTCCAGAGAACCGCCACCGCCGAGATCGAAGCCGCCGCCGCCTCGAAGAACCCGCTTCCTCGAACCCAGCGCCGCTGCCCTCGAACAGACCGCCTCCCCGAGCGCTGAGCCGACCGCCCCTCGAACCGAGATCCGCCGAGCCCGCCTCCTCGAACCGCTGCCGCGTCGAGCTCGGAGACCGCCGCCGAGACGGACGTCGACTGACGACGCCCGGCCGGCCGACCTCGCCGGAGAAGCCCTCGTGAGACTCTTCTCCCCTTTCCCTTTTCCTTTCTTTTCAGTCTGTGATTTGAGAAGTAATTAGTAATTAATAGTTAATATATTAGTTTAAGTTAATTAATTAATTATATAATTAGTAGTTAATTATATAATTAGTAATTAATTAATCAATTAGTTATTTATATTGGTTAATTATTTTTATTAAAATTATATAATCAGTTTAGTATATATAATTAGTTAATTTATATAATTAGTTTATTTTATATGGATTAGTTTATTTTATATTAATTAGTTATTTTATATGAATTAGTTTATTTCATATAATTAGTTTATTTTATTAATTAGTTAGTTATAATTAGTTTAATTAATGTGTTAGTCTAGTAAATTCATGGAATTTGTTTAGTAAATACAACATAATTAGTTTTATTGTTTTAATGTATGAAATTAGCTATTTAGTATGTGTAAATTTAGTTATGTAATATTTAAAAGGGTTTTTTGATTATGCAAACATATAATAATTTTGGGGTTTTTATAATTAATTAAAAATATAGTTTTAATAATAAAAATAAGATAAATTGGTTATTTGGACTGGTAACTGAAATAACTAGAGATATATAAATATGATGGCTTTTACATAAATTTTAGTTTTTATAAATAAACTTTTATTTGAAATTATTGTTCAAAATAATTTCGAAACGATTTATATACGTAAATACGTATTCCAGTGTATGTAATTGATTTGGTATATATGTATATATATTTTAGTATATGTATATAATTATTTTGGTATATATATATATATGTATATATGTCTATTTTGGTATAATGATACATATGTTTAATCGGTATAATTCCATGTAGTATAAGTGTAATAAAACGTATTTTTATATATGAATTAATTGGCATCTGTACATATATATATAGTATAAATTTGAATTGGTAAATTAATATAGTATATTCTAAAATAATGTTAACAAAATATATTTATATTTAAACAGTGTTTTTGCATATATATGAGTATACGTATGGTTCAACTAGTATAAATCAGATATGTATTTAAAGGGCATATATATATATTGTAAATACATTAAATTGGTGCATGCATAAATATTGTAAGTATAATAAGTGTAATGTGTATTATATACGTAGCCCTACTAGATGACCCTAGTCGACTAGAGCCATGTCTGGCAGAGCCCCTGAGACCAGTATTTTTGACTGTGTTAGTGTAGCATCTGATGCAAATGTGGTTTGCTTGTGTTATGTTTATAGGACTGTTGGTTTACCTAGGGGATACTCTGGAACAGGACATTGGTTTTACCAGCTAAGGACCCAAGGCGAGTACATTCTCTGATTAGTTTCTAATTTATGATATCTCCTATGTTCACTGTATCTAGTGTAAATATCCATGATCTTGACACGATGGTTACACGGATTGGTATACACGGATCTCGTCATGAGATGTTATTCCTTATTCATGGTGTAGCTTGTACGAGACTTGTTTTCCTTGTTATCTTGTGCATGTACAGACACTGATTCCCGGGGAGATTTGCTACCTTCTTAGGGAATCCCGTGCCATAGCGTACCATGATTGGATCTACTATACCAGTCGGGGGTTTGGGGAGTACTTTAGTGTAGATATGTGATCATACCCAACTATCCATGCATCATAGCTCACCCCACATCTCACGTCGGGTGCGGCCTGACCATCTCCATACCTCATAGCTGTTACGTGTGATTAGCCTGACCTCTCCATGCATCATAGCTAACCAACGGTTAGCCTGACCTTCCATGAATCATAGCTAATCACATGTAACCAGCCTGATCAAGTTCCCAAGCCGATCACATGTTAAAGCTAGTACTCACACACTTAGTCATAGAATTCTTGCTCATGGACATAATGTTTCTTTTCCTGCATTTACTTACAGTATTTCCAGTATTTCTCTCATTGTACATTTCTCGTACTTATACATGCATCTGGTATGTTTCCATCTAGAACTGCTACATAGTTTATGTCATTTATATAGAACTGCTATTTAGAGATGTACTTTGCTCCTTCCTGACTGGAAAATATTTTTCCAGACCGTGACCTTAGTAGACTGGTTTCCAGCACACTTGGGGGATTGGATGTTACTGATTGCAGGTATGATTATGTTGGGCTTGTGTTGTATTCTTTTATTCCTTCAAATTCCTATCGTGCTGCAGTTGTGATTGAGTATGTTGTTAATATTTTTAGCATAATCCGAGTCTCCTTATGGAGTTGGATACTAGTGTGAGATTATTTAGATAGTACTTGACCTAGACAGCGTTCTACCGCCGATGCTGCGGCGTAGGCTGGACGTACCCACGCACTCGTGCCCCTAAACCGGGTGCGGGTCGTGACACACTGTATTCAATATTGAGAAAGCAGCCGTCAAATCTTAATGTGTACTTTGGAAGGAGGCTTGTGCATGATTATGGTGAACAGAACTGTGCTTTTAGTTTTGAGAGATTTGTTCCTTCTCCTGGTTGGATTCTAAAGGCTTGGGGACCTAGTGAAGAAGAGATCTTGTCTGTTGCAGGCCTAGATGCCGTTGTCTTCCTCAGAATACAAATTTTCAGCATTCGCATCTTCTCCATAGCTGCTCTGGTGTGCATGTTAGGAGTACTTCCTATAAATTATTATGGGACAGAAATGGAACACGATATTATACCTTCAGAATCGTTAGATGTCTTTACGATTGAAAATGTCCAGGAAGGATCTCAGTGGTTTATTAATCATGGGTCCACAGAATGTGAAATTATGGAAGTATGGCAAAATGTTAGACCTGCCGACTATATAAGGTTATAGCTTCTTTGAAGGAATTCGATGCTTTTAAGGAGAGGACTGTCAATGGGGAACTGACTCGGATACATATGGAGACAAGGTCAAGTGTAGATTCGGATGGCGTTCACCCTGATCAGCCCATGTAGGAAGTAATTGTGAGTCTCTCTCTCTCTCTCTCTTTCAGTATATGTTTTGTTTTGGGTGTAGAGTTTTAACTTAGTCTTTAGACCTAATGTGGCTTGAGCTAACATTGATATAAGTATAAGAAATCAACCGTAAATTTTGATAGAGATAAGGAATTTTTGACTTGTTTAAATAATAATAATAAAATTGATGGTCCTTAAATATATATTTCTAAAGTGGGTTCCAAAATAAGTAGTTCTGTTAGACTTTAATGCTTTGGCTTTTCATGTTGTTAATTATTTTACACAATTCATTAGATTTTTATATAAATACTTTTAAATTAAATTATAAATAAAACTATAAGTATATTTCTAATATTGGGCATTGATTAAATAGGTCATTGAAATATATGTATTTGAGTCTAACTAAACCAACCTTTTCTCCTAACATAAATTGATTATTATTGAACCTAGCTAGTTATGTATATTTTCTCTGTCTGTTGTGGACCGATATCTTCGTCTTGATCTTCGTGCCGAACTTCAATTTTGGACTTCTTTATATGGTTTCTAGCTAATTGGACTGCTCCGGACCCATTGGAACTAACTGCTACTTCAATTGGGATCACCTTGAGAAGTGTGGCATTATGTTCATTCCTTGATTGTTAATATATATATAAAAATATTTGATTGATATATATATATATATACAAATATGTATTTTGGTATAAAATATATTTGTATACGTCTATTAGTGTATATACACAAATACGTATTTTGTACAATTACTAAGAGACACTTATATATATATATTATATACGTTTTGTTGGTATATACTTTAAGTGTAAAGTGTATTATATACGTATCCCTACTAGATGACCCTAGTGACTAGTGCCATACCTGGCAGAGCCCCTGAGTTCATGTATTGTGATGTGTTAGTGTAGCGCCTGATGCAAATGTTGTATTTGACATATTTTTAGGACTGTTGGTTCCTCCAGACGATACTCTGGGACAGGACATTGACATTACCAGCTAAGGACCCAAGGCGAGTACATTCTCTGATTAGTTTCTAATTTATGATATCTCCTATGTTCACTGTATCTAGTGTAAATATCCATGTTCTTGACACATTGGTTACACGGATTGGTATATACGGATCTCGTCATGAGATGTTATTCCTTATTCATGGTGTAGCTTGTACAAGACTTGTTATCTTGTGCATGTACAGACACTGATTCCCGGGGAGATTTGCTACCTTCTTAGGGAATCCCGTGCCATAGCGTACCATGATTGGATCTACTATACCAGTCGGGGGTTTGGGGAGTACTTTAGTGTAGATATGTGATCATACCCAACTTTATATGTACCATAGCTCACCCCACATCTCACGTCGGGTGCGGCCTGACCATTTACATGCTCCATAGCTGTTACGTGTGATTAGCCTGACCTCTACATGCATCATAGCTAACCAACGGTTAGCCTGACTTTATATGAACCATAGCTAATCACATGTAACCAGCCTGATCAAGTTCCCAAGCCGATCACATGTTAAAGCTAGTACTCACACACTTAGTCATAGGTTTCTTGCTCATGGACATATTGTTTCTTTTCCTGCAGTTACTTACAGTATTCCAGTATTTCTTTCATTGTACATTTCTCGTACCTATACATGCATCTGGTATATTTCCATCTAGAACTGCTACATAGTTTATGTCATTTATATAGAACTGCTATTTAGAGATGTACTTTGCTCCTTCCTGACTGGAAAATATTTTTCCAGACTGTGACCTTAGTGGACTTGTTTCTGACACTTGAGGATTGGATGTTACTGATTGCAGGTATGATTATGTTGTCATTAGACTTGTGTTGTATTCTTTTATTTCTTTAAATTCCTATCGTGCTGTAGTTGTGATTGAGTATGTTATTAATATTTTATAGTATTATCCGAGTCTCCTTATGGTGTTGGATACTAGCGTGAGATTTGTTTAGATAGTACTCGACCTAGACAGCGTTCTACCGCCGATGCTGCAGCGTAGGCTGGACGTACCCACGCACTCGTGCCCCTAAACCGGGTGCGGGTCGTGACACGTTTTTAGTGGTGGCCCATGCAGGTCAGACTTCGCGAGTTGTGCGATGTCGTAGTAGTGCGACGTCTTCGTTGTACTACTGCGTACCTGCTATAGGATATAGGACATTGGATACTAGGATGAGAGAGGATACTCAATCACAAATTACTTGAGAGATTCCTGGGACGACCCCTTGAGAATCTTGTTATAATTTCCAATTTTAAATCTTTTTCTTGTTTTCGTCCGCTCTCGCTTGTTGTTATTGAACTTGATTCTTGTTGATCAGTTATTAAATTTAAATCTTGGTATCATTGTTAAGTTTGATTCTTGTTGACCAGTTGTTAAATTTAAATTCTTGGTATCGTTGTTGAGTTGATTTCATATTGAGATGAATTTTACGGACTAGAATTTATGGTATCATCTGATGACATATATGGATGAGGACAGTGAGAAAGGTAAAACGTCTACCTTGGTTATGGAACCTAGAATTTATCGCAGCCATATTAGCTATCGTGACGAGAACGTAGGAACCTAACTTGGATGTACATACTTTAGTTATGAGATTTAGAGTTTCTCGCAGCCATACCGGTTGGCGTGGCGAGGATTCTAGATGACATGATTATAGGGTTGCATACCTTAGTTACGGAACCTGTCGTTTATCGCATCTATGCTTACTGGCGTGGCGAGGATTCTGAGTGTCATGATTTCGGATAGACGTGTATGATTATCAGGTTGTATCTTAAATTGGTTCTTAAAATATCATCTCGAGACTTATCTATTTCTGTTATTCCAGGACTTTGTTCCATCGCTTCTTTTCTTTACTAGCAGTAAAGATACCTTCTGTCCTCAATTCAGTCTTTGAGCTCCTATTCCTTGAGGATTCCTTGTTAAGTATGATAATTAGTGACTTGTAATTTTGTTTGTGTTTTGTATTAGTATTGACTGTGTTGCTAGTGAGTTGTAAGTGTTTCTTAGTTGGACATGTGAGCAGTAGGCTTTAATCTAGAGTCAGCCCTTAGCATAGTACCTTGTACCAATGATTCTAGGAGTAGTGCCATTAGAGACTGAGAGTTAAGGAGAGTATAGAGTATCAGTGATAGTTCTCAGAGTTAGTATCAGAGCCAATTACCCGTCCTGGATAATCATGATTATGTAATTGAGTGATCTATGTAAACGATTAAGTATCCAGGAATTGTGTTAAGGTTTTATGGAGCATGATGTCCAATTTGATGATTGATATCGGGCGTGTTAAAGGTAAGGAATTGTATATGCATAAAAGAGTTAATGGACTGTCATGAGAAGAGAAACATCGGAAGTGGTAATGAAGATGGTAAAGCGTATCACGGATTAGTTTAATAGGCTTTAAAGGATTAAAGGAAATACATATACAACCATCGAGATGAGGAACCATATACTTGCCCATGAGAATAAGAAAAATGAGTGTTATAAAAGGTACAGCTAATCATTAGTTCTAATAAGCTTGATGAGATGATGCATTAATGAAACTAGTGATATAATACCAAGAGTGCTAATGATTCTATATCGAGGATTAGTCGAGAATAACGTTAATAACAGTAAGCACTCTGTGTGATGATAATTAAATGATATACCAGTTGACATAAATTGAAATCATGAAGGAAAATATAGGTGATGATAACTTGGATCATTGGAGGTAATAGTACAAGTGATTCAGGCAGTACAATTTTAGTACCCAGTTGGCAGTTGTAGGCAATAGAGGTATTGAGTGCACCTCGAGTATCAGAGACCGTGAGCACTCATATGTATAATTGTGGATTTATAAATTAAAGAGTGGAAATGAATTTTTAATTTTTTGAATTTTTAAGGAGTTGAGATTTTATGTTGTTAAAATATTGAGGATTTAAATTTGATTCAATAAACATAGTTAAGGCTACAAAGATTTTAGAAGTGATTAAATTTTATTTCGATGTGGAGTATCTGATTTTGAGGAGGTATATACAATTCATTTTTAAGTTGATCGAGAAGTTAAACCTTGATGATTATTTTGAGGATTAATTTTTGGGTAGATGAGAGATATGAATATTAATATATGAGTAGATGATATACATGTGTAAGGATCTGATGACTTGAGCATGATTGAGATGGCACCGCAGACTGACTTGGGTGTCCATCTAGAGTTGTATTGGAGAGAACGGTACTTAGTATGGTGTTACACTTAGCGTGCGCTGGAGTGATGAGAACAAATAGTATGGACAATTGTAGTAGGAATGAGAACTGACAGAGAGTGTGGTACTAGAGAGATAGAGGTATCAAACTTGGATGCATTATTGAATCATGGTTATATTAGAGAATCTTAGTATCAGATTTTAGTATTAATAAACAGGTGTGTGCAATACGGATATATTCATGGATTTTGTGGATTAATAATTAGTTGATATGGGTACCAGTGTACAGGAATAGGAAATTAGTTAGTGAATGTGCTAGAGTTAAGCGTTTGTTAGAGATAGCAGATACCGCAAGAAATATGCTAACAGGTTCTTTCTTTCCCTCCTACTGATTCCTTCATCCATCTTTCGATTGATTGTTTTTCCTAACACTGTAGTTCGTATTCATGATTTTCTTGTTAAAATATAACTAGTGGTACACCTTAACAGAGACTGAAATACCATGACAAGATACATGACCTATATATTTTTCTTAAATTGCATGGATGTAGGTAAAATTTTTCTTAAACCACGATCATTGGGGTTTAGACCATAGCAAAGATTTTGAAAAGGTTATGACTGGACGAAAGGGACAAGCTGATTAAAAATTTAAGGGAAGCATTCATTTAAATAAAGAGTTAATGAGTAATATAACAAAATTGATGGATCCTTGGTAATTACGAAGATCGAGGTATGATAAAAAATTTGAGGATAAATATTAAATTAAATAAAAGATTAAAAATTTCACATGGCAGAATTGATGATTTATTAATTTCAGGAAGGTTGGCTATGATAAAATTTATCATTGAAAATTTGAGGAAAATTTGAAAAATTATCATTATATATTTGATTGCAAGATAGTAATTTAAAAAAAAAAAAAATTTTATTGCGGACATTACATTGAAGGATCCATAAGTATCGCATTGTTAAGTATTTTGAGGAAAAGAGGAAACTGAAGAATTAGATCATTGATGGATTATTGTTTGGATTCAGACTTTTGGGACGAGATTCAATACATTGATTGAAATTAAATTTGAGGAACAGATATCAAATTCCGAGTATAAATATTTTTAAATTTAAACTTCGTAGAAATTGTGAGGAAATGGAAAATGATTTTTATTCGAGGATATTTCAGGAATATAGTAATGTCAAATTTTTGAAAAGTGCGAAACGACAAGGTGGACTATTTCAGGATTATGTGGGTTGTTGAATTTCACTATTTATGGAAATAATAATGTGTATGAGTAAACATGTGTATGAGTAAACACTACTATGAGGACTTTAAATTTCGAGGACGAAATTCTTTTAAGGTGGGTAGACTTGTCACTACCACATTCCGAAAACAGGGGTATTTTTGACTTTTTACAATATTTAATTTATGGTAGTTACAATTAATTAATTGCATGATAGTATATTTGATTTAATTTATTATGTGTGATGTGAAATTAAATATAGTACTAGATGCAGTGTTTATTTATTTTTTAGCTAGCAGACTAGACCTAGAAGCCCAGTAGATAACCACCTGTCCGAATTATAGAATTCTGGATTTTATTATTTTATCTAGAATTTAATATTTAGAGATTGTAATTAATTACTGTATTCATTTAATATTTTTGCGCATTGCCTTTGCTTCGATATTTGGAGCACTATCCAGACTTTTGTCTTCCAACAAATTTCACAATCTTGCCCTAGACATGCCCGCCTTCGATTCTGCTATTTTTGCAACTCATAATTATGCTCCCTGTGCATTATTTCTAGCCGCACAAAAATCGTCGCGGACGTTTATTTTAAAATTTCTATTTTGTATCGTTGTGCGTTCCAATCGAAAATTGGAGGCCATCTTGACCTATTTTTCGTGCGGCCCAAATTAGGGTAATATTCTGTCCTGAGTCTTCTTCATTATTGGTATTGATGACCTGACCTGATTTTGGCTCTATGTACTCCTAATTAATTGTTGAACACAACTTGCATTTATTTCTATTTAAATTGAGGATACTATTTAAACCAATTCTAAAATCCCAATTTAATTCCAGTGCCCTGTAAATTGAGCCCATACCGATCTTACAGCGCCCCCTGACCCTACAAAATACCGGACCCCGAATCGCCCACCAAATTTTCGTCATTTTATGTGTTTGTGTAATTTCCTGAATTTAAGGGGCTAAGTTGCAATTATTCAATTGTTGGTGTTATCACACCCATTTGTTTAAACCAATGGAGAAGCCAACATTGACTAGTCAACACCCTCACCCACATGAAGAAATCCTCATGTTTAATCTGGACCACCCATTAAATGGATGCAATCCCAACCCTTCATTCCAACACCATCTCTCCCTATATAATATCATGTCTACACCAACCCTAATCCCTAGACAACCTAGGTTTTCCCCCACCTCACAAGCCCCCATCTCCCCTCAACCCAACGTATGTAAATTTTCTTCCCTCCTCCTTCTCTTTTCTTCTTTTTTCTTCTCCTTCTTTTTCTTCTTCTTCTTCTTCCTCTCTTCATTGATTTTGGAAATTTGAATTTAAAAGAGAGGAAGGGGGGAACACTGTTCACCGAGTTCCCCCCCCCCATCAGCCGACTTCCTGTGCACTGGCCGGCCGACCATTCCCTGTGCACCCAGCCGGCGACTCCCTGTGCCCGGCGGCCCTCCGGCGGATCAGCCAAGCCGAGCCCCCGGCCGCTGCAGCCCCTCCACCTGTGCTACTCAACTCCTCCCCATCTCCCTCTGCGACTTCCCAGCCGGCTCGCCATTCCCGTTCGAGATCTCTCCGGCAGCCCGCCTGTGCGCCGGCTGCTGCTGACAGCATCTCCGGCTCGTCGACCCGGCGGCCCAGCCCCGACTTCCTGCGAACTCCTCCAGATTCCGGCGGCCGTTGCTTCATCGATTCTTGCTGGTTCTTGACGCAGATCGCACCGGTCAACTCCATCGATCAACTCATCCCGTTGTGAACTGGATTAATGACCAATGCAGAGATCGTATAGAGCTCTTCTGGCTTCTGCCAGCGTAGATATCGGCATTTGCATCTTGTTCTTCTCACTGTATTCAATATTGAGAAAGCAGCCGTCAAATCTTAATGTGTACTTTGGAAGGAGGCTTGTGCATGATTATGGTGAACAGAACTGTGCTTTTAGTTTTGAGAGATTTGTTCCTTCTCCTGGTTGGATTTTAAAGGCTTGGGGACCTAGTGAAGAAGAGATCTTGTCTGTTGCAGGCCTAGATGCCGTTGTCTTCCTCAGAATACAAATTTTCAGCATTCGCATCTTCTCCATAGCTGCTCTGGTGTGCATGTTAGGAGTACTTCCTGTAAATTATTATGGGACAGAAATGGAACACGATATTATACCTTCAGAATCGTTAGATGTCTTTACGATTGAAAATGTCCAGGAAGGATCTCAGTGGTTTATTAATCATGGGTCCACAGAATGTGAAATTGTGGAAGTATGGCAAAATGTTAGACCTGCCGACTATATAAGGTTATAGCTTCTTTGAAGGAATTTGATGCTTTTAAGGAGAGGACTGTCAATGGGGAACTGACTCGGATACATATGGAGACAAGGTCAAGTGTAGATTCGGATGGCGTTCACCCTGATCAGCCCATGTAGGAAGTAATTGTGAGTCTCTCTCTCTCTCTCTCTTTCAGTATATGTTTTGTTTTGGGTGTAGAGTTTTAACTTAGTCTTTAGACCTAATGTGGCTTGAGCTAACATTGATATAAGTATAAGAAATCAACCGTAAATTTTGATAGAGATAAGGAATTTTTGACTTGTTTAAATAATAATAATAAAATTGATTGTCCTTAAATATATATTTCTAAAGTGGGTTCCAAAATAAGTAGTTCTGTTAGACTTTAATGCTTTGGCTTTTCATGTTATTAATTATTTTACACAATTCATTAGATTTTTATATAAATACTTTTAAATTAAATTATAAATAAAACTATAAGTATATTTCTAATATTGGGCATTGATTAAATAGGTCATTGAAATATATGTATTTGAGTCTAACTAAACCAACCTTTTCTCCTAACATAAATTGATTATTATTGAACCTAGCTAGTTATGTATATTTTCTCTGTCTGTTGTGGACCGATATCTTCGTCTTGATCTTCGTGCCGAACTTTAATTTTGGACTTCTTTATATGGTTTCTAGCTAATTGGACTGCTCCGGACCCATTGGAACTAACTGCTACTTCAATTGGGATCACCTTGAGAAGTGTGGCATTATGTTCATTCCTTGATTGTTAATATATATATAAAAATATTTGATTGATATATATATATATATACAAATATGTATTTTGGTATAAAATATATTTGTATACGTCTATTAGTGTATATACACAAATACGTATTTTGTACAATTACTAAGAGACACTTATATATATATATTATATACGTTTTGTTGGTATATACTTTAAGTGTAAAGTGTATTATATACGTATCCCTACTAGATGACCCTAGTGACTAGTGCCATACCTGGCAGAGCCCCTGAGTTCATGTATTGTGATGTGTTAGTGTAGCGCCTGATGCAAATATTGTATTTGACATATTTTTAGGACTGTTGGTTCCTCCAGACGATACTCTGGGACAGGACATTGACATTACCAGCTAAGGACCCAAGGCGAGTACATTCTCTGATTAGTTTCTAATTTATGATATCTCCTATGTTCACTGTATCTAGTGTAAATATCCATGTTCTTGACACATTGGTTACACGGATTGGTATACACGGATCTCGTCATGAGATGTTATTCCTTATTCATGGTGTAGCTTGTACAAGACTTGTTATCTTGTGCATGTACAGACACTGATTCCCGGGGAGATTTGCTACCTTCTTAGGGAATCCCGTGCCATAGCGTACCATGATTGGATCTACTATACCAGTCGGGGGTTTGGGGAGTACTTTAGTGTAGATATGTGATCATACCCAACTTTATATGTACCATAGCTCACCCCACATCTCACGTCGGGTGCGGCCTGACCATTTACATGCTCCATAGCTGTTACGTGTGATTAGCCTGACCTCTACATGCATCATAGCTAACCAACGGTTAGCCTGACTTTATATGAACCATAGCTAATCACATGTAACCAGCCTGATCAAGTTCCCAAGCCGATCACATGTTAAAGCTAGTACTCACACACTTAGTCATAGGTTTCTTGCTCATGGACATATTGTTTCTTTTCCTGCAGTTACTTACAGTATTCCAGTATTTCTTTCATTGTATATTTCTCGTACCTATACATGCATCTGGTATATTTCCATCTAGAACTGCTACATAGTTTATGTCATTTATATAGAACTGTTATTTAGAGATGTACTTTGCTCCTTCCTGACTGGAAAATATTTTTCCAGACTGTGACCTTAGTGGACTTGTTTCTGACACTTGAGGATTGGATGTTACTGATTGCAAGTATGATTATGTTGTCATTAGACTTGTGTTGTATTCTTTTATTTCTTCAAATTCCTATCGTGCTGTAGTTGTGATTGAGTATGTTGTTAATATTTTATAGTATTATCCGAGTCTCCTTATGGTGTTGGATACTAGCGTGAGATTTGTTTAGATAGTACTCGACCTAGACAGCGTTCTACCGCCGATGCTGCGGCGTAGGCTGGACGTACCCACGCACTCGTGCCCCTAAACCGGGTGCGGGTCGTGACACTTCGGGGGTTGATGGAGGTGTTACGTACCCCAGGCCATATCGGGTCTTATGGTAGTAATCCTCGGCTTTGACTGCCGGAGTGGTGAGACACATGGGCAGCCATCGACCTTTGCCGTGATTCCGGCCTCGGTCGCTCTTAAGATCATAACCCATCTTCTGGATGAGGTGTTTGGCTTGACAAATGAACCAAACAAGTTGTATTTTGTCGGTATTAGGTTCTGGATCTTGTTCCTTCGGGACGAAGGACTGGGAACATTCTACCCTGTCAAAAATGATGGTTTTGTCTGCCCTCCATCTCGTTGGGATTTTGAAGTAGAAACTTTAGCTTGGGAGGATTTGGTTTACCGCATAGGTAGTAGTTAACTGTGTATGCAGTTGTAGGCCTATACCCTGCTCTAGGGAGTACAATATGCTCAACTGTGCGACATCAAAATAGTTCATAAATAACCCTTTATTAATAAAGTAGGGGGTCTTTTCCAGGAGAATTACATCGTCTAGGGATAGAGCGTTACCATGAGCCGCTATATACTCTTCTAGTTCATCTTCCTCGAGATTTTTTACCAATGCGAGCGAGGGCTGTGGAGGCCTCCTACGAAGCTTGAGCACCAAGGGTTCGGGGACATGAGGCGGCACTGGGTCCTTCTTTCGACTTGGCAGTCATACAATCAGAGGTTGTGGCACCTTCCTTTATATTTTCACAAAGAGGGAAGGGGTCTTATCCCGAGCACGTCCCTTGAGGTGGACAATCAAAGTTTTGTCTGATGTTGCACCAATTTCTGTTTCATCGTCGGCATCATTCCCTCCTTCATCCCGACTGACATGTTTGTACAAGAGTGAATCAAAGTAGTAGACCTCTACCCCTTTGAAGGGGTCGACATCGACGAACTCCGTCATAACCGTGCTATGGTCGTCAATGTACTTTAGGCATTGGTGCAGGATTGACGGCACGATCATGTATTTATATATCCATGGATGCCCCAGTAGGACATTATAGGATACGTCCATATCTAAGACGTAGAAAGTGACCACTGTTTTCAAGTCGCCGATTTGGCATTTCAAGTAAAATTTTCTCAAATGGTAGCTCCTTCCTGCGTTGAAGTCGCTGATGGTAGTATTGGTTACAGCAAGCTGGTGCATAGGGATACCCAAGGTCTGAAGCAAACTTCGTGGGATAATACTGATGGACGAACCAGGGTCGATGTGTATCTGGTCTACCTTGATAGCGTCGATATGCCCTGTGTAATATAGAGGGCGATCATGCCTATTGTTCTTCAGCAACATATCTTATTGCAAGAACGTGATGCTAGGTATTGCCTCTGTCATATTGTTACAGTAGGGGCATAAAACAGGATATTCAATTAGTAGCTAGACCTGAGCCAAGTAAGTGTCGACGTTCTGTAATGCCTCACTCACGGCGTCCCGAGTGTCCTTGGAGAGTCAGAGAAGCTCGAATAGAGACAACTTTGCTGGAGTGTTGGCGAGCTAGGCCAAGATATCAAAGTTGTACGGCTTCTCTTGCCCTTGAGCTGAATCTTTACGTAGCGATTTGTCGAAGCGAGTTTCCTTCATCTTGGACTTGTCCGCTGCTGAGGGTGGGATGGACCCGGATCAGATATTGCAGGTGCGTAAATTGGGAGCTCACCATCGTCAGGGATATCCTACTCTCGTTGGTATGCTAGGCTTGACCTATTGTTCCTGCTATAGATTCTTCGGATGGGATAGAAATTGTATAGTAGGATTTGGACTTCTTGCCCTTAGTCTTGGTGGTAGAAGGTGTTGTCTGCTACATCAAGTTTAGAGAAAGATCGGGATGGACCTACATGACCTTCCCCCGCGATGTGGCAAGAGGTATAATCCAAGCAGTTTTGTCGCGAGGTGACGAGAGATTGACAAACTTCATTGTTGCCCGAGGGATCAGGATTACTCCGTCCTGGGCTTTCGTTGTCGGAAAGTTACCAAACTGGAGAGATACCATGTTAGCGACAACTATTTTGTTATCAAAATCTAAGGTGAGGGCCTTGGCGTCAAACAAATAATGGATATACCACTTCAGTGTGTAGTAGTTCCGTATAACATGATGAAAGTTGTCACGATCCATACCCAAAATTTGGGCATGAGCCATGGGTACGTCCAGCCTACGTTGCAGCATTGGCGGTAGAACGCTGTCTAGGTCTCAAGACTACCAAACATAACTCCTAACCTATCAATGATCTCAACTCCATAAGGAGGACAATGAATAATGCATTGATCAACAATTCATAACATACTCAATCACAATAACTGTACGAATTAAATGGCATGATAAGATATAAAGATAAGGAAGTACAGACCTAATTCCAGTACAACAACCAAAGTACAACAATAATCTAGAGTCTAGTTGTCCAACATAAATAGTCTCAACCATAATACAATCAAAGTCTCAAGTTTTAGAACAGTTAATACATAAAAAGAACTATCTAAATGATTGCAGGTGGTATCTCCTCTAAGAAGAGTGACACCTCTAGAATCTTCGGTACATAGTCTCCCTATATACCTGGGACATAGTGAGTAAGAAAGAAGTCCTCAAGGTCCTCTGAAAAATATTATCCAGTCAGGATTGGTGCAAAGCACAAGCACTAAACCAGCAGTTTTATTAATATTGACAAAAACTATAAGACAGTGTAAGAAAATATAAGATAAAGAAATACTGGAAATATGGAATACTAGAATACTGGAAAATATTTAATCAGCAATAGTACAACTAGCAATGAACATAAATATGTGAATGCTAGAATAAATGAAACGGAATAACGAAATAGAATCTCTAGTTAGGTGTTTGAAATATCAGTTTGTTATATGATCGACTTGGGACTAGATCAGGCTTATTATATATGATTGGCTATGATACATGTGAGGTCAGGCTAACCATAAGGTTAGCTATGATGTGAGCAATAGTCAGGCTAATCATATATAAAAGGCTATTAGGCATGTAAATGGTCAGACTATACCCTACGTGATGTGTGGGGTAAGCTATGATGCATGTAAAGTGGGGTATGATCACATAATCTGCTAATATTTGTCCGTCCCCACCTAGCACGATGGATTCCAATCACGACTCCTCATGACAGGTATCTATGATACTATATTGTGTATCGACGGTGTCAGAATAAAGTATACACTACAACTAGAATCATAGAAATAATCAACATAATAAAAACTGTCAGAGAATGTACTCGTCTGTGGTCCTAAGCAAGGTGTGAGGATCGATTTCCAAGATAGGATCACAATGACCTATATATATGGTACGTTGCATCAATACAAAGTTCAAAAATAAAAATAAGTTTAATTGATGCAATTTTAGGTCACAAGGCCATTTCTAAGTTACATTGACTAATTCTAGGCTGCTTGAGTCTAACACTAAGACACTAGGTCGATACACTATAAAACCAAGCTATACTAGTCAATACTAGATTTCACTAGTTAATACCCAAGTTATTCTAGCTAATACAAATTAAAATAGCTAATATAGATATCATGTATCATATAATTTAGATATAGAGTTATATACATATAAATACCTTGGTTATCTATTTAGTATCATAATCCTACACTAATACCTTACCCAATATCCGACTCTAATACTTATCTTGATATCATAACTCAAGATACCAACTAATATCTTGATACCCAAATAATAACAGGCTAGGTAACCTATCATCCACATATAACTAACTAACATATTTCATGCTTACTAATTAATCAAGCTAACATCTATACACTACCAACTAAAACCCATATTCACAACTGACACAAACTCTACCTACTGCTATTAGTCTTCACGTCCATACTACAAATACCTTGGTGACACATAGCCACACCTCCACAATACTACACACTAAAAACCTAACTAACTAATCTAATACCTCAAAACTGGAATTGAACCACATACCAAACTAAAGACAAACTGAACAACTGAAACTACACAGAAACATGGATACATTGGTACCAACTGAAACTGGTACCTATTAATACTGTGCTCGGGCACAGTGACTATATGAAACTCGATACTTGTTGTTGACTGAATGCCACACTAGTTGCAGCTGCACAGTATATATTCACTGCTGACTGCAGTGACTCCCTCTTGTGCATGCTGTTGTACACAAGGTGCTGCTATCCTCGCACTTCATACCATACCACCATACGTGCTTCCTCAGGTCTCGATACATCTTGTTGGCACCTGGATGCATCGTACTGATGGTGATGCGCCTCCTACAAAACCTCCTCGTGCAGCTCCCCGCTTAGCACACTTATCCTAGTACCGTGCCGTAAAGATCCATCATCAGCAATAGTAAAGTCTTCTGATAATCCTGTCCGGACCTGTGCCCTGATACTCCTTAGAGCCTCATCATTATACTGCGTAAGTCTGATTCTGTCCATCAGCTTGGACTGTATCTGCAATCCCCATATCTGAATATCAATACCTGGAAATAGTACCTCAATTCCCAAGCTCTAAATATCAGCCAACAAATGTCTGTCTATCGTCAAGTATATAGCCATCGGATACTTTCTCAAGGCATTACTGACTATGTTGGCCTTTCCTGGGTGGGACTATAATAAAATGTTGAAGTCTTTCATCAACTACAACCACCTCCTCTGCCTCATGTTCAGCTCCTTCTATGTAAATACGTACTTCAAGCTCTTGTGGTCTATGAAGATCTTCACACGCTCTCCGTACAGATAGTGTTTCCACAGCTTTAGAGCAAAGATAACCGCTGCCAACTCCAAATTGTGGGTAGGGTAGTTCTTTTCATTAGGACGTAATTGCCTGGAAGCATAGGCAATTACCTTCTCGTGCTGCTGAAGAACGCAACCCAAACCCTTTCCTGAAGCATCACTGTAGATAGCGAATCCACTTGTCCCCGATGGCAACATCAATATTGGAGCTGTCGTGAATCTCTTCTTCAGCTCATCAAATACGGCCTGACAATCCTCTGTCCAGACAAAATCCATATCTTTCCTGGTCAGCCTACTCATTGGCTCTGCAATCCTGGAGAAGTCTTGCACAAACCTCCTATAGTAACCTACTAGCCCGAAAAAACTCCTGATCTCAGCTACTGAACTATGAGTAGCCCACGACTCCACTGCCTCGATCTTCTTTGGGTTAACTGAGATTCCGTCACTCGTCACCACATGCCCAAGGAATTCAACCTTGTCAAGGAAAAACTCACAATTTGAAAGCTTTTCGTAGAGCTCCTCCTTCCTGAGAGTCTCCAAGACCATCCTCACGTGCTCTTCTTACTCCACTGGGGCCTTCGAATACACAAGAATATCGTTGATGAATGCCACCACAAACTTGTCAAGGTACTGGTGGAATACCTTGTTCATCAAGTTCATAAATACTGCTGGTGCATTGGTTAAACCAAATGGCATTACCATAAACTCAAACTGGCCATATCTGGTCCGAAAAGCTGTCATCGGAATGTCTTCTCTTCTCACCTTTACCTGGTGGTAGCCTGACCTCAAGTCTATCTTTGAAAACACCTTCGCTCCGCTCAACTGATCGAAGAGATCATCTATCCTCGACTGCGGGTATTTGTTCTTGATAGTGAGGTTGTTCAGAGCTCTATAATCGATATACATGCGTACCGTGCCATCCTTCTTCGGTACGAACAATACCGGTGCTCCCCATGGTGTTGAATTGGACTTGATGAAGCTTTTTTCCTGCAACTCATCAACTTGCTTCTTTAGTTCTGCCAGCTTATTGTTGTTGTTGACTCTATAGACGTATTCTGAAATGGGCTCCGCTCCTGGAACCAAGTCTATAGAGAACTCAATATCTATGTCTAGCGGCAAGCCTGGCAACTCCTCTAGAAAGACATCTAGGAACACCATTATCAAAGGATGTGGCAACTCCTCTTCTTCCATCTTAGCTCTGCAAAAAGTGCCTTTACTCTGCTCCGCTGCTCCTTTGGCGACCTCGAACTCTGGCTCTCCTGGCGGTTAAAATATTACTCTGCCACCACGACAATCTATAGTAGCATGGTGCCTACTCATCCATTCCATTCCGAGTACAATATTGTACCCCGGAAGTGGCAAGACGAGTAAGCACACGCTCAACTCTTGGCCTCCCAATGATACTCTCCGATCCCTACAATAATCACTAACTAGGATAATGCCTCCGCCAGTCATGATCTTGTAAGTCCTATTTAATGGTTCCGCCTATAAACGTTGCTTAAGAGCATATGATACAGACACGAAACTATGGGAAGCGCCAGAATCGAATAATACAAGTGTTGTAATGGAATCGAGAAGAACTGAACCTGAAATCACGTCTCCGGCTGGCTCAGCCGCCTCGATCGTCATGGCGTATGCTCGTCCCTGGGGTACACCTCTCTGCTGCTGCTGGTGCTGAGCAAACCTCTGCTGCTATGGCGGAAGTGGAGGTCCCCTTTGCTATCCTCCTGGTATAGTAGGTACCCTGGCTGGTCCCCTTTGAGCGGCTGCTCCATCCTGACCTGGACGAGTCTGAATAGATGTACAGTCCCTCAACTGATATGCTAACGATCTACAGGACAAGCATGTACCCAACCTCTTTCTGCAGATGCCCTTTGTGTGTTCTGCCTTCCCGCAGTACGCACACTGGACAGTGGGCTGAGTCTGCCTCTGAGGCTGCTGCTGCTGGATATGTCCCCGAGCTGGTGCCTGGTACTGCTGTTGCTAATATTGATTCTGATACGGCCTCTGTTATTGCTGAAAGTGTGGACTCTTGGACAGTCCTGCGCTACCACTCGCTCCTCCAGAAGTGTCATGTCCTCTCTTGGGCCTGAGCGCCAAGTTATCCTCAGCAATCTGGGCATCCATCAGAATGCCCTCGAATGTAGCAGTACGACGTCCAGAAGTGCGAGACTTGATCTCTCTCATCAGCACCTTCCTGAATTTTCGGGCTCGGTCTCCTGGGTCCCGAATCATCGATGGCACAAAATAACTCAAATGGCAAAACTCTGTGGCATACTAGTCGACCAACATGCTTCCTTGGATAAAGTCATGGAACTGACTCTCCAAGGCTCCCAGGGCCACGTCGGAGAAGAACTTCTCCTTGAAAAGCTCCTTGAAAGACACCCAAGTAAGTCCTCCGACAGTGAGTCTCGGCTCTGTACGATACCATGTTAGCGCGATATAGAACATCTGACTGCCGGCTGCCTCGATCTGTAAGCTCTCCGGAATCTGCGCCAAGCGCAAGTTCCTCTCTATATCCTCCAGCCAGTCATCAGTGTAGTGTATCCCCTCGATGTCCTTGAACTCTCGAGGCATCATCCTCTTGAAGTTCACTATAGTACCTGGCCTCTGGTGCTACTGGCCAGGATGCTGCTGCTGCTGTGAAAGTCTCTCCACAGCCTAGAGAGCCACCTGATGAGCATTCTCCATGCTCTCTTTCATCAACTCCATTTGTGCCTGGTGTGCCTCTGCCTGCGTCCTCTAAGCCTCAGCCTTGACTTGTTGAGCCTCCGCTGACATCCTCTGAGCATCTACCATGCCCTAGATCTGCGCGAACATCTATGCCCTGTCAATGGCACACCTCCGGAAAATGGAGTCGGTGGTGGTGGAAGGTGCTCTGTCACAACCGGGACAACCTGTCACGACCCACACCCGGGGTAAGGGTACTAGTCGGAAACAACGTCCAGCCTACGCTGCAGAATCGGCGGTAGAACGCTGTCTAGAAAGTCTATCTAATATAATGAACCACCAAAAGATAGTGTACTCAATCACAGAACTAAGATAGAATAAACATGGATCAGATAAGAATAGAATAGTCATCAACTCATGAGTTTAAAATAATACATCAATGAGTCTGAAGAGTAACAAAAATAAGCTGGAGACAAATCCAGTACAAAAGAATACTATCATACTACAAGCTACACTCCAGGGTCAACTGTCTCAGTTGGGATAAGTCCCTCTTGAGCCAGGGTCTCCGAATCTAAACCCACAACATCCTGGGGTCCATAATAGGTAGGGTACTCCTCAGTGTCATCTGGAAAAATATATCCAGTCAGGAAAGGAGCAGAGTACATCTCTAACAGCAGTTCTAATCCATGATAAAAACTATGTAACAGTAAATAGCTGTGGATAAACAAGATGCACAAAATAGATACAAGAGATATATAGACAATAAGGAAATACTGGAAAGAAATACAATAATGAACAATATGCCAATGAAACAATAATACTAAAGACTAAGTGTGTGAGTACTAGCTTAACATGTGATCGTCTTGGGCAAGATACAATGCGGCCTGGCTAATCATACGTGCGGTGCATGATCAACACTATTCGCTTACCAATACTTTATACAATAGGGATTTGATCACATATCTATACTAATACTCCCCACCCCCAACTGGTATAATAGATCCAACCACGGTATGCTATGGTACTAGATTCCCCAAGAAGATAGCTAGTCTCCCCGAGAATCGGTGTCTGTACATGTACAAGATAACCAATAAAACAATACTTGCACCACATACACCATATACCAAGGAATAACATCTCATGACGAGATCCGGATATACCAATCCGTGTAACCATAGTGTCGAGAGAAACATGTAAATCTACACTAGATACAACGAACATAGAGGATATCATAAATAAGAAACTATCAGAGAATGTACTCGCCTGAAATCCAAAGAACAGTCTCACAGATGTCTGACTCGGTGCCTTGAAGACCTAGATATGGAATACCACATTAATACAAGGTCCCGGAAAGAGAACAAGTCAAACTAGTCAACTCCTAGGTAAATAAATCAATTCTAAGTCAAAAGTCAACTATGGTCAACTCTAAAGTCAACTAAAGTCAAACATGGTCAAACCAAGGTCAACCTCACAAGAAATCTATATAAATAATATAGAAATAAAATACAACAATTTAGGAATAAAAATTAGATCCCAAATCATACTCACACAAAGTATACTACTAATACAAATAATATATACCCTAAAATAATATATATACAAACCAATATGTATACAAATAACATAATATATTATTACAAATATTATACAAAACACATATATATATATATATACAATAATAATATATAAAATATAATTTAAAACTGTCAAAGCGTCACTGAAAATAGTGAACAAAACAAGATAAAATAAAAACAGGTTTAATAGTGACAGTCTTGACTGTCACTGAAAATTCGTCGCAGAAACTCCATATACAAAACCGCTGCTGTCACAGTTTGCTGACAGTTTCAAACTGTCACAAAAAAAAGTCGCTGAAAGGTTGCCGCTCAAAACTGCCGCAGCATTAATGACAGATCTGTCATTAATGCTGACCACTGTACAGCGGCTGCTGTTCAGACCAAATAATGACAGTTTCACTGTCATAGAAACCACTGTCACCAAAACAAATAAAAATATAAAAATATATATATAAATATATATATGCAATAATAATCATAATACATATATATAAATAAATAATTATATACTTATATATATATGCACATATAAACTTATAATTAAATACTAATAGTTACAATACATGCACATATTAATGTTCATAT
The DNA here is from genome assembly GCA_036927795.1 of Iris macrosiphon. NCBI lineage: Eukaryota > Viridiplantae > Streptophyta > Magnoliopsida > Asparagales > Iridaceae > Iris > Iris macrosiphon. The sequence goes on from JAYESA010000006.1 coordinate 76,460,952, forward strand.
TTTACATGGCTAGAAGCACACCTAAAATATATACATTAATATACAAATAATTACATAATAATTATAAATAATATAATTACACAATTAAACACATAAATATATTTTATAAAACATTTATGTATAATTTATACTATTAACATAAGTACATATATAATTACATGCAAGAAAGCTACATATTATATTTGTACATCATATTAGCACACACAAAAATAAATAGATCTATGCTACAATAATTACTATAATAAATACACAAAATAAATATATAATATCTATATATATTTACTAATTATAATTGAAGAATTTAAACCATACATAATTAGATCTATTCAAAAATCCACACAATTGGAGAGTATCACACCGTATCCCACTAGATCTAGGATACGCATGTGACACGAGTCCAACACACAACCAATTGTACCCCGAAGGATACAAATAAATCACAAATAATATTTATAAATAAATCAAAGTGTCAAAAGTAGATCTATGTGTCCGTGTCAAAATACGACATGTTCAAAGCCCCGTGTCGGAGGGAAAACCCCCAAAATGACACGTATCACCAAATAGTTGGGATACGAACCACATGTACCAAATTATGGACACGACACTAGCCCCAAACACATAAGCATATGTCCAATTGATCTATAGGATCAATGGACACACACAACAAAATGTAAATTCGGAATTCCAACAAAATTAACACAAAAGTACCATAACTTTCTTCATGGGTCTCCTATGAACACAAAACAAAGTCCTATGGGTAGTACATACATATAGGTTGATTTTACATGATTAAATCTCATATTTAGAAGCTATTTAAATGGGAAAATCTGAATTATACCTATTGGAAGATGGATTTCCAATAAAACCTCCAATTGAGAAGTACTTGCTTCCAAATTGTAGATCCTTGCTCCTCTTTGTAGATCCTTGCTTCCTTCTTCTAGATCCTTGCTTCCTCCTTCTCTAATGGTGAATTGGGAAGAATTTGGAATGAAATTGGTAGAGAATTGGAATGGGAATGGAGGAAATTTGGGAGTAGGAAATTCTAGATCTAGATTTGGAATGAGAATGAGAGAAGAGAGAAATTTCCCCCCTCTTTTAATAGGCCGGCCTTGCCCCTCTCCCAAGCAATTGTAAAATGTCCAATGTACCCCTTGGGGCCTCTCATAAAGAAATAATTAAGGAAGGAAGCTTCTAGTCTAATCACTTAATTAATTTAATCCATCTCCTTAACTATGGGCTTTCTAAATGGGCCAAATCTAACTATTTAATTCATGTTGGTCCATGGGTCCAAACTACACTAGTTGGGTCCACTAAAATAAGTCCAAAATAATTAAATAACATCCAACAATAATTAAATAATACAACAAAAATTATTTACCATGCACAATATTTATTTAAATAGGAAATTACTAAAATACCCTTTTTCCTAAAATGTGGTAGTGACAAGTCTACCCTCCTTAAAATAATTTCGTCCTCGAAATTCAAAGACGAAAACTACCCCCAGAAAATCATAAAACAGAACTAAAGAATCACAACGAACTAATGAACAAAACATAACAATGAACAGAACATAACTAGAGAATTAACATACCTCAAGGTACAAACAAATATGGATAACGCTCTCGCATGTCATCCTCTCTCTCCCGGTAGACTCCCCCGGAGAGTGATGCCTCCATGCGACGTGTACCAAAGGAAGAGTCTGGTTCCTCAGCACCTTCTCTCTCCGATCCAGAATCTCAACTGGCTGCTCTGGATAGCTAAGAGTAGGGTCCACCTCTATCTCCGATTGATCCAATACATGACTAGGATCTGCCATGTATCGTCTCAACTGCAACACATGAAACACGTTGTGCACTCCCTCCAATACAGGTGGCAAGTCTAGTCTATAAGCAACTGCACCGACCCTCTCTAGAATAGTGAAAGGTCCGATGAATCGCGGACTAAGCTTTCCGCCTCCACCGAAGCGAATCGTGCCTTGTGTCGGAGAAATCCTCAGAAACACCAAACCACCCACCTAGAACAAAATACCATCTTAAGAACTTAATCTATAACAAACAAGAACAAGCACAAACAAAATATAAACTATACCTCAAACTCCAAAGGTCTCCGATGGCTATCGGCCCAATGCCGCTGTCTGTCCTGCGCCACTCGAAGTCTGTCTCTGATCAAATGAACCTTCTCCGCTGCATCCACAACCATCTCTGGCCCAAGCAAAATTCTCTCTCCAACATCGTCCCAAGACAAAGGAGTACGACACCTCCGACCATATAGAGCTTCAAAAGGTGACATCTCTATACTGGCCTGGTAACTGTTGTTGTAAGCAAACTCTACCAAATAGAGATGGTCCTCCCAAGAACCCCCAAAATCTAGTACACAAGTGCGCAACATATCCTCGAGAGTCTGGATAGTCCTCTCTGACTGCCCATCTGTCTGGGGATGATATGCAGTACTGAACTTGAGCTGAGTGCCCAAACTCTCCTGCAAACTCCTCCAGAAATGAGAAGTGAAACGACTATCTCGATCTGAGACTATGCTGACGGGAACTCCATGTATCCTAACGATCTGCCTCACATACATCTCTGCCAGCTTCTCCGTAGACAAACCTACCTTGAAAGGCAAAAAGTGGGCCGACTTGGTCAACCTATCAACAATGACCCAAGTCGCGTCTTTCCCTCCTGGAGATCATGGAAGTCCGGACACAAAATCTATAGTAATGTGTTCCCACTTCCACTCTGGAATGGGTAATAGCTGAAGTAACCCTCCTGGCCTCTGTCTCTCAGCTTTCACCTGCTGGCACACTAAGCATCTGGATACAAACTGTGCCACTTCCCTCTTCATGCCATACCACCACACACTCTCTCGCATATCCCGATACATCTTGTTAGCACCTGGATGTATGGAATACTGAGAGCGATGCGCTTCCTGCAATACCTCCTCGCGCAACTCCCCACTAGGCACACACAATCTAACTCCATGCCTCAAGGATCCATCCTCTGCAATAGTGAAATCATCCTCTAATCCTGCTCTCACCTGAGCTCTGATACTCCTCAAAGATACATCATCATACTGTGCTGCCTTGATCCTGTCCATCAAATCTGAGTGTATCTGCAATCCCTATATCTGCATAGCACACCCAGGAACAATCACCTCAATGCCCAAGCTCTCCAAGTCCTCCAACAGATATCGATCCTGCGTCAAGAACATAGCTACCGGATACCTGCTCAAAGCATCGGCAACTACATTGGCTTTCCCAGGATGATATTACAAAGAGATATCAAAATCCTTCATCAATTCCAACCACCGACGCTGCCTCATGTTCAACTCCTTCTGCGTGAAAACGTACTTCAAGCTTTTGTGGTCTGTGAAGATCTCCACACGCTCTCCGTACAAATAATGTTTCCACAACTTCAGGGCGAATATGACAGCTGCCAACTCCAAATCATGGGTAGGATAGTTCTTTTCATGAGGACGCAATTGCCTGGATGCATAGGCAATCACTTTCCCATGCTGCTGAAGAACACAACCTAAACCCTTCCCCGATGCATCACTATAAATAGTGAAACCTCCGGACCCTGATGGCAACGTCAAAATAGGAGCAGACGTCAACCTCTTCTTCAACTCCTCAAAAGCAACCTGACAATCCTCCGTCCAAACAAACTCCACATCCTTTCTTGTGAGTCTGGTCATCGGCTCGGCAATCCTCGAAAAATCTTGCACAAACTTCCTGTAATAGCCTGCCAATCCCAAGAAACTCCTGATCTCTGCTACTGAACTCGGAGTCTTCCAAGATTCCACTGCTGAAATCTTCTTCGGATCCACTGAAATACCATCACCAGTCACAACATGCCCCAAGAATTCTACCTTGTCCAAGAAAAACTCATATTTGGACAACTTTCCATACAACTTCTCCTTCCTCAGCACATCCAACACAATCCTCAAATGCTCCTCATGCTCCTCCGGTGTCCTCGAGTATATGAGTATGTCGTCGATGAACACCACCACGAACTTGTCAAGGTACTGGTGGAACACCTTGTTCATCAAGTTCATAAATACCGCCGGTGCATTAGTCAAACCAAACGGCATCACCATAAACTCGTACTGACCATACCGAGTTCTAAAAGCAGTCTTCGATATGTCCTCCAGCTTCACCTTCACTTGATGGTAGCCTGATCTCAAATCTATCTTAGAAAACACCTTCGCACCACTCAACTGATCAAACAGATCATCAATCCGTGGCAAAGGATACTTATTCTTGATAGTGAGATTATTCAAAGCCCTGTAATCAATGCACATGCGCACCGATCCATCCTTCTTCGGTACAAACAATACCGGGTCTCCCCATGGTGAAGAACTCGATATGATAAACCCCTTATCCTGCAATTCGTCCACCTGCTTCTTCAACTCGACCAGTTCACTGTTGTTTACTCTATAGACATGTTGCGAAATTGGTTCTACACCTGGCACCAAGTCTATAGAAAATTCAACATCTCGATCTGGTGGCAATCCTGGCAATTCCTCAGGAAATACATTCAAGAATTCTGCTATCAACGGATGTGGCAACTCCTTGTCTTCTACCATAGCTCCACAAATAATGCCTTCGTCCTGCTCCGTAGCTCCTCTAGTAAACTCGAACTCTGGCTCTCCTGGCGGACCAAACAAAACTCTACCTCCTCTACAGTCTATGCTAGCACGGTGCCTACTCAACCAATCCATCCCAAGTACAATGTCATAGCTTGGAAGTGGTATTACAAGTAGACACGCACTCAACTCCCGGCCTCCCAGAGTAACTCTCCGATCCTTGCAAATATTATTAACCAGGATAATGTCTCCCCGGTCATGATCTTGCAAGTCCTAAGCAAAGACTCAGCTACCAAACCATGCTTCAGAGCAAAAGAAACAGATACAAAACTATGGGAAGCACCACTATCAAACAAAGCTAAAGCTGGAATGGAATCAAGAAGAATAGAACCTGCGATAATATCTCCGGTGGGTTCCTCCTCTTCGACGGTCATAGCAAACGCTCGTCCCTGTCGAGCACCTCCCTGCTGTTGATGCTGGACAAAATGCTGCTGCTGTGTCGGAAGCGGTCCCCTCGGCTGTGCTGCAGGTGGTCTCGTCTGTATCCTCGGAGCTGGAGCTGCTCCTTGAACTGCACGACGAGGACACTCCCTCGATTGATGCCCTTCAGTACCACAATACAAACAAACTCCTAGCCTCCTCCTGCAAACTTCCCAGATGTGGCCGGGCTTCTTGCAGAAGTTGCATGGGGCCTGCTGTAACTGCCTCTGCTGCTGAGGTGCCTGGTGAAAAGGCGCTCTAGTTGGAGTCTGGTTCTGCTGTGGCTGCTGGAAAGGTCTGGACTAGAAATGAGGACGTTTGGCAGATATTGCACTGCCGTTGGCCCCCAGAAAAGAATCACGGTCTCTCTTAGTCTTCAAACCCAGATCCCGCTCAACCTTGCGTGCCTCCGCAAGTATCTCCGAGTATGTCTCATAAAAAGATGGAATGAGGATCAATATGGCACAAGATGTAAGACATCAAGGAAAGGACAGTTTAAGAGATCAAGTATCAATATCAAAGGAGAATAGTTGAATCAAAAGAATTTTCCTAGATATGATTGAGTATCTCAGCCTATATCCTATATCCTATTGCAGGCTCGCAGTAGTACAACTAAGTTGTCACACTACCACGATATCACATACTTGTGAAGCTAGACCTGCATGGGCCACCACCAAAAATGTGTCACGACCCGCACCCGGGGTAAGGGTACTAGTCGGAAACAACGCCCAGCCTATGCCGCAGAATCGGCAGTAGAACGCTGTCTAGAAAGTCTATCTAATATAATGAACCACCAAAAGATAGTGTACTCAATCACAGAACTAAGATAGAATGAACACGGATCAGATAAGAATAGAATAGTCATCAACTCATGAGTTTAAAATAATACATCAATGAGTCTGAAGAGTAACAAAAATAAGCTGGAGACAAATCCAGTACAAAAGAATACTATCATACTACAAGCTACACTCCAGGGTCAACTATCTCAGTTGGGATAAGTCCCTCTTGAGCCAAGGTCTCCGAATCTAAACCCACAACATCCTGGGGTCCATAATAGGTAGGGTACTCCTCAGTGTCATCTGGAAAAATATATCTAGTCAGAAAAGGAGCAGAGTACATCTCTAACAGCAGTTCTAATCCATGATAAAAACTATGTAACAGTAAATAGCTGTGGATAAACAAGATACACAAAATAGATACAAGAGATATATAGACAATAAGGAAATACTGGAAAGAAATACAATAATGAATAATATGCCAATGAAACAATAATACTAATGACTAAGTGTGTGAGTACTAGCTTAACATGTGATCGGCTTGGGCAAGATACAATGCAGCCTGGCTAATCATACGTGCGGTGCATGATCAACACTATTCGCTTACCAATACTTTATTCAATAGGGATTTGATCACATATCTATACTAATACTCCCCACCCCCAACTGGTATAATAGATCCAACTACGGTATGCTATGACACTAGATTCCCCAAGAAGATAGCTAGTCTCCCCGACAATCGGTGTCTGTACATGTACAAGATAACCAATAAAATAATACTTGCACCATATACACCATATACCAAGGAATAACATCTCATGACGAGATCTGGATATACCAATCCGTGTAACCATAGTGTCGAGAGAAACATGTAAATCTATACTAGATACAACGAACATAGAGGATATCATAAATGAGAAACTATCAGAGAATGTACTCGCCTGCAATCCAAAGAACAGTCTCACAAATGTCTGACTCGGTGCCTCGAAGACCTAGATATGGAATACCACATTAATACAAGGTCCCGGAAAGAGAACAAGTCAAACTAGTCAACTCCTAGGTAAATAAATCAATTCTAAGTCAAAAGTCAACTATGGTCAACTCTAAAGTCAACTAAAGTCAAACATGGTCAAACCAAGGTCAACCTCACAAGAAATCTACATAAATAATATAGAAATAAAATACAACAATTTAGGAATAAAAATTAGATCCCAAATCATACTCACACAAAGTATACTACCAATACAAATAATATATACCCTAAAATAATATATATACAAACCAATATGTATACAAATAACATAATATATTATTACAAATATTATACAAAACACATATATATACACATATATATATATATACAATAATAATATATAAAATATAATTTAAAACTGTCAAAGCGTCACTGAAAACAGTGAACAAAATAAGATAAAATAAAAACAGGTTTAATAGTGACAGTCTTGACTGTCACTGAAAATTCGTCGCAGAAACTCCATATACAAAACCGCTGCTGTCACAGTTTGCTGACAGTTTCAAACTATCACAAAAAAATGTCGCTGAAAGGTTGCCGCTCAAAACTGTCGCAGCATTAATGACAGATCTGTCATTAATGCTGACCACTGTACAGCGGCTGCTGTTCAGACCAAATAATGACAGTTTCACTGTCATAGAAACCACTGTCACCAAAACAAATAAAAATATAAAAATATATATATATATATAAATATATATATGCAATAATAATCACAATACATATATATAAATAAATAATTATATACTTATATATATATTCACATATAAACTTATAATTAAATACTAATAGTTACAACACATGCACATATTAATGTTCATATTTTACATGGCTAGAAGCACACCTAAAATATATACATTAATATACAAATAATTGCATAATAATTATAAATAATATAATTACACAATTAAATACATAAATATATTTTATAAAATATTTATGTATAATTTATACTATTAACATAAGTACATATATAATTACATGCAAGAAAGCTACATATTATATTTGTACATCATATTAGCACACACAAAAATATATAGATCTATGCTACAATAATTACTATAATAAATACACAAAATAAATATATAATATTTATATATATTTACTAATTATAATTGAAGAATTTAAACCATACATAATTAGATCTATTCAAAAATCCACACAATTGGAGAGTATCACACCGTATCCCACTAGATCTAGGATACGCATGTGACACGAGTCCAACACACAACCAATTGTACCCCGAAGGATACAAATAAATCACAAATAATATTTATGAATAAATCAAAGTGTCAAAAGTAGATCTATGTGTCCGTGTCAAAATACGACATGTTCAAAGCCCCGTGTCGGAGGAAAAACCCCCAAAATGACACGTATCACCAAATAGTTGGGATACGAACCACATGTACCAAATTATGGACATGACACTAGCCCCAAACACATAAGCATATGCCCAATTGATCTATAGGATCAATTGACACACACAACAAAATGTAAATTCGGAATTCTAACAAAATTAACACAAAAAGCACCATAACTTTCTCCATGGGTCTCCTATGAACACAAAACAAAGTCCTATGGGTAGTACATACATATAGGTTGATTTTACATGATTAAATCTCAGATTTAGAAGCTATTTAAATGGGAAAATCTGAATTATACCTATTGGAAGATGGATTTCCAATAAAACCTCCAATTGAGAAGAACTTGCTTCCAAATTGTAGATCCTTGCTCCTCTTTGTAGATCCTTGCTTCCTTCTTCTAGATCCTTGCTTCCTCTTTCTCTAATGGTGAATTGGGAAGAATTTGAAATAAAATTGGTAGGGAATTGGAATGGGAATGGAGGGAATTTGGGAGTAGGAAATTCTAGATCTAGATTTGGAATGAGAATGAGAGGAGAGAGAAATTTCCCCCCTCTTTTAATAGGCCGGCCTTGCCCCTCTCCCAAGCAATTGTAAAATGTCCAATGTACCCCTTGGGGCCTCTCATGAAGAAATAATTAAGGAAGGAAGCTTCTAGTCTAATCACTTAATTAATTTAATCTATCTCCTTAACTATGGGCTTTCTAAATGGACCAAATCTAACTATTTAATTCATGTTGGTCCATGGGTCCAAACTACACTAGTTGGGTCCACTAAAATAAGTCCAAAATAATTAAATAACATCCAACAACAATTAAATAATACAACAAAAATTATTTACCATGCACAATATTTATTTAAATAGAAAATTACTAAAATACCCTTTTTCCTAAAATGTGGTAGTGACACAACCCTCTGGACAGGTAGGGGAGGAGGACCCCCAAAAACAGCAGATATTTCATATAAACAGGAGATGTAGGAGGAACTCCAAATGTCTGTCCGTCAGGTCAAGAGATGGCAGACCTCTTTGAAGCTGTGGGTCCCAATCTCAATGACCTAGTCTTCGGTAGCATCCTGAAGACAAACCGAAAAGAATCAATTAAGGCAACATATACGATATCATCAAAGAAGGATTGTAAAATTTTAAAGGAAGAAATTATTCAGAATAGCATTATAAAGATCAGAAATTTCCTAGTTGTGATTGAGCATACTCTCATCCTAAATCCTATTTCCTACAAAAGGCTCGTAGCAATACTCTAAGTGAGCACCACAATGTCATCGCTCTAAATGTGAATCGTAGACCTGCATGGGCCACCACTAAAATGTGTCACGATCCACACCCATAATTTGGACATGAGCCATGGGTACGTCCAGCCTACGTCGCAACATCGGTGGTAGAATGCTGTAAAAGTCTAAAGACTATCAAGCATAACTCATAACCTATCAATGATCTAAACTCCATAAGGAGGACAATGAATAATGCATTGATCAACAATTCATAACATACTCAATCACAATAATTGTAGGAAGTAAATAGCACGATAAGATATAAAAATAAGGAAGTACTAACATAATTCAAGCACAACAACCAAAATACAACAGTAATCTAGAGTCTAGCTGTCCAACATAAATAGTCTCAACAATAATACAATCCAAGTCTCAAGTTTTAGAACAGCTAATACATAAAAAGAACTTTCTAAACGACTGCAGGTGGTATCTCCTCTAAGGAGAGTGACTCATCTAAAATCTCCGGTACGTAGTCTCCCTCTACACTTGGGCCAAAGTGAGTAGGACAGAAGTCCTCACGGTCCTCTGAAAAATGTTATCTAGTTAGGATTGGAGTGAAGCACAAACACTAAACCAGCAGTTTCATTAATATTGACAAAAACTATAAGACAGTGTAAGAAAATACAAGATGAAGAAATATTAGAAATATGGAATACAGGAAAATATGTAATCAACAATAGTACAACTAGCAATGAACATAAATTTGTGAATGCTAGAATAAATAAAATAGAATAACGAAATAAAATCTCTAGCTAGGTGTTTGAAATATCACTTTGTTATATGATCGGCTTGGGAGTGTTTGAAATATCATTTTGTTATATGATCGGCTTGGGACTAGATCAGGCTTGTTATATATGATTGGCAATGATACATGTGAGTCCAGGCTAACCATATAGTTAGCTATGATGCGAGCCATAGTCAGGCTAATCATATATAACAGGATATGAGGCATCACGACAAGAATAAGCGGGATTAGCGACGTATTTTAGCGACTCCAAGTAAAAACGTCGCTAAATTAGCGACTCGGTAAAAATCGTCGCTAGTCGTCGCTAAATGGCGACATTTAGCGATGTTCAGCGACTTTTATTAAGATTTTAAACGAATAGTCGCTATAAGTTCAATTAAGGTCACTAAACGTCGCTAATATATCTGATTTAGCGACGTTTAGCGTCGTAATTAGCGACGTATATATGAAAAACATTTAGCAACGTATTTAGCGACGTCGTATCTATCGTTGGCGTCGCTAATTTTTATTTTAGCAACATTTTTATTGGACGTCGCTAAACGTCGCTAAATTTTGTTTAATTAGGGCTCAGGTTTCTTTTCTCGATCTATCAAAAATTTTGAAAACGTTTCGATTTCCCCCGCCCCCCCCTCTCCGGCGACCGGGTCTCCACGGTTGCGGCTACTCCGGCATCCCCTCCTCCTCCTCGAGCTCTAGGTAATCTCTCTATCTCTCTCTCTCTCTCTCTCATGTGACACTGACACAAGACACACTTGACAGACACGACACACGCACACAGACACACACGACACACACACACACACACGTAGACACACACACACGACACACACACAGACGCAGACACACACACGACACACACACGACACACAGACGCATACACACACACAGACGCAGATTAGGGTTAGGGTTAGGTTTAGGAGAATGTTGCTTTCTTTGAGATCAAAACTTACTATGTACCAACAACTTACTATGTACCACAGACACAGATTAGGGTTAGGGTTGACTAAAAAAAACTACATATCTTATGATTATGAGTCAAAACTTACTATGTACCAACAACTTTTCTCGTTTTAAAATCTGTTTCATCTCCATCGAATATTCTAGCCATACCAAAATCTGAAATTTTGGGGTCCATGTCCTTGTCAAGGAGAATGTTGCTTGCTTTGAGATCTCTATGTATAACTCTTAATCGTGAATCTTGGTGGAGATAGAGAAGTCCACGAGCAATTGTCTTACTTCTCAAGTTTAATATATATTCTTGCTCCAGCACGAAGTAAATCAAAAGTTATTTGACCCTTCCCATCGTCTTCCAAAATTTCACAGGCATCAGTGTACAATCGTAGAGCTTCTTCAGGATCAGCATCTTCGAGAGCACTAAAGTTAATGCAGGTAACAAATGAAAATTTAAGGCCTTCAAGCGCCTTTCCAATTTAGATCCTCCAATGATAGGATTTATAAGTACACATACCGTGCACCCTTTGCAAGCGCATCTGACGCAGATTGTGGTCTTCCACACTCATTATAGAGTTCACATGCCTTTCTAAAATGATCAGAGACTTCACCCCAGCACCCTAGTTCCTTTGCTAGAGCACCAGCAGACTCCATGTGCTTGGCAGCATCCCAGGGACTATTAAGTTTGTCAAGGCTATAATTAACTGTCATTCAGAATATAAGTATGTGAATGATAGATAAACCTATGATTAAAAGGATACGATGATATCATCTCATATCCTTTTGAAGCTTTCTCAAATGCCAATTTTGCTTTTCCATCCTCTCTGATAATCCTGTAATTAATAGCTTTAAACAAAGAGAAGTACTTATAAAAAAGATCAAAAACATAGTGCAGGTCCACTTGATAGAAGAAAATAAATCAGCTACTGACCTGCTTGCTCATACAATACAGTAGCAGCCTTCCAATCAGTAGTCCATCTTGTAAAACTGAGTTTTGTTCTAAGAGTAGACATAATAAAAGATAGTGAGAAGCAAAGTTGTTGATGCCACTATCATGTTATGTTTCTATATAATAAACAGAAGCAAACATAACATCTGAATAAGTTCTCCATGTATTTGCTTGATTTGTTTTTCCTACCACTGCATTATTCATCATCAAAAACTGTAACACATTATCCACTTCTAATATCCTCGTAAAAGATCCGATCCTTTTTGGTAGAAATTAGATTCCAGATTCGGAATCTCAACTAGGATTTATGGTGAACTGTGATACTATGGAGGCAAGTATGTCTACAGATCTTCCAGATGGTGCTTGGTTGTCTATCTCTATCTTCTCAACTTTGAGCTCTTCTATCTAGTTATTATAAGGTCCATAGTTGTTATTTGTAATTTATTGATCTATTATCAATGAAATTTGGCTGGGATCTCCTTGATCCATTGTTTGTCTAGGAAAAAAAACATTCCCTAGTTTCCATGTATCTACTTTTAAAGGATTTTCCTGATCAGTCAAAACTCCTATAGTATGTATACCTACTGGGTTTGATAATTGGAACCTCAACAGACTTAAGTCTCGTGATCTCTTGATAAGTTCCTGAAATTCTTGAAAAATCTATAGGGCCAATTTCGGTCATTCAATTCTTAAATTGTACTGATCCTTAATTCTCGAGTATGAGGTAACACTGGTATCAATATCATGAACTAAAAGAGTGTGAGGTAGTAACAGTAGTAATATGTGATTGACATCATAACCCTACTCACACTTTAAAGCAAGTGACTAATGAAAACAGGCCCATAGGTCACATTCACCAGTTATTAAAAAATATAGTAATTCCGAGTGGCTCCCATAAGATCAAATATTAAACCTAATGCATCAATGGCTATAGCTGGTATGAGTATTCCCCCTACCAAACAAACTAGAATTTGGAATTTGGAGAATGCAAGTACCATTGATATATTATTGCTTCGAACTAATTTCCAAGTGTGTTGTTAGTATCGTATATCAACATCATTTCATCCCCTAATGCATTAATCGAACAGATAGTTACAGACAAAACTTCTAAAAATTCTAGCCATACCAAAATCTGAAATTTTAACATTTCATCCCCTTGTACTCATATATCAACATCATTTCATCCCCTTGTATGCAGCAACCGAGAAGTCGGACAAGGTTTCTGTGCTGGAGTTTGGCAATGAGCACCACCTCATTCTTGAATTCTTCAAGGCCTTGATATGATGTTCTAGCCAGTCTCTTTACAGTTATATCCTGATTAGTGTCTAGGAATTAAATCTGTGTGATAATTTTTTTTGGCACAGACCAAAATAAACCAAAATGAGTTTTGAAATTTGGCTTGTAGTTCACTAGAGTACACAATATGGAGACAAAATATACTTGTTGGACTTAGCAAGCTACTCCCATCTTCAGATATAAATTTGGTATCAAAGTCTACCTGTCTTTAGGTTATATAAGACTGGAATTTGAAAATAGCTCAACCATACGTGTGTGTAGGTGTATAAGACCTAGGCATCAATTGTTAGTTGTAGTGTGAGTTTGGGTTTTTGCATTTGGGGGATGTGAGAGTGTCGGATTCCTCAGTCAGTGCACACTGTGAAAACTGGTTTTGTGTGTGTGCACAGTGTGCCTCAACCACTGTGTCTCAGTGTATCAGTCGAGCCACTGGTTTTGTGTGTGTGTCTTAGATACTACTATTTACTTTAATCTTTATCATCCAAATCTCATAATTCAATTTCAATTTCAATTGCAAAGAATTATCATTATTATAAGATATTATGGTATCATTATTATACTGCTAATTTTTTGTTTTCATCTATCTTACCAGATGACACCCAAGAGAGCGACACCTCCTACTGTTAAGGAGAAAGTGATGCCTCCTACTGTTAAGGAGGAAGTGATGCCTCCTACTGTTAAGGAGGAAGAGATACCACCTGCGGGGAGTTCCAGTCACCCAGCACCTATCGCGGCTGTATCTCAGACGGGGAGTTCCAGTCACCCAGCACCCATAGCGGAGATTAATAACATAAACGCTATTTATGCGCAGTATTTGAGGGACTGGTATCAGCCCCGTTTTGGAAATCCTTAATATTGATACTATAATGTTTCATATACTTATATATTATGTATTTTGTGTTACTGTGATACTCTGATACTTATATATTATGTATTTTGTGATGCTGTTTATGCCCGTTTTGTGTGACTGTGATACTTTTATAACTGTGATACTTTTATTGTCTGTCTATAATGTTTGTGTTCCATCGAAGGGGTCGACGAACCCATAGAATTCAACGGAGGGTTGCTCCGGGTCTATTTTTAATTACAAATTTATAAATTAGAGGAATAATAGTTTGGAACAATTCAGTTTTTTTTTTTAATTTTTTTGTAAATTTAGCGACGTATTTAGCGACGTTTAGCGACGTCTAGCGACGTTTTTATAAGTCGCTAAACAAGTCGCTAATTAGCGACGTATAAATAGCCGTCGCTAACAACGTCGCTAAACGTCGCTAAATATGTCGCTGTACGTCGCAAATTCCTGACATGGCAGTACTGCCAGGTCATTAAAGACGTCGCTATTACGTCGCTATAAAAGTCGCTAATGAGCGACGTTTAGCGACTTTAATAAACGTCGCTATTTCGTGACGCCGCGTCGCTAAACGTCGCTACATTTAGCGACTCAATAAAGTCGCTAAAAAACGTCGGCATAGCGACGTTTAGCAACGTTTTTTCGTTTAGCGACTTGGTTTTTTCCGACTGCGTTAAAACGTCGCTAATTACGTCGCTAAAAGAGTTTAGCGACGTTTTATTGTCATTTGGCGATGTTTTTTGGCGTCGCTAATTTGACTTTTTTTGGTAGTGCATATAAATGGTCAGGCTACACCCTACGTGATGTGTGGGGTAAGCTATGATGCATGTAAAGTGGGGTATAATCACATAATCTGCTAATATTTTCCCATCCCCAACTAGCACGATGGATTCCAATCATGACTCCTCATGACAGGTATCTATGATACTAGCCCATGTATCCACGGTGTCAGAATTATGTATATACTACAACTAGAATCATAGAAATAATTAACATAATAAAAACTGTTAGAGAATGTACTCATCTGTGGTCCTGAGCAAGGTGTGAGGATCGATGTCCAAGATGGGATTACAATGACCAATATATATGGTACGTTGCATCAATACAAAGTTCAGAAATGAAAATAAGTTTAATTGATGCAATTCTAGGTCACAAGGCCATTTCTAAGTTAAACTGACTAATTCTAGGTTGATAGAGTCTAACACTACGACACTAGGTCGATACACTATAAAACCAATCTATACTAATCAATACTAGGTTTTACTAGTTAATAACAAAGTTATTCTAGCTAATACAAATTAAAATAGCTAATATAGATACTATGTATCATATAATTTAGATATAGAGTTATATATATAAATACCTTGGTTATCTATTTAGTATCACGGTCCTACACTAATAACTTACCTAATATCCAACTCTAATACTCATCTTGATATCATAACTCAAGATACCATCTAATATCGATACCCAAATAATAACCGGCTAGGTTACCTATCATCCACATATAACTAACTAATATATTTCATTCTTCCTAATTAATCAAGCTAACATCTATATACTACCAACAAAAACCCATAATCACAACTGACACAAACCCTACTTACTGCTATTAGTCTTCACGTCCATACTAAAAATACCTTGGTGACACATAGCCACACCTCCATAATACTACACACTAAAAACCTAACTAAGTAATCTAATATCTTAAAATTGGAATTGAACCACATACCCAACTCAAGACAAACTGAACAACTGAAACTACACAGAAACATGGATATATTGGTACGAACTAAAACTGGTACCTACTAATACTGTGCTTGAGCACAGTGACTATCTAAACCCGATACCTGATGTTGACTGAATGTCATACTAGCTGCAGCTGCACAGTGCACATTCACTGCTGACTGTAATGGCTCCCCCATGTGCACACTGCTGTGTACAAGGGCTGCTCACCTTTAGTGCAACCCGCTGCAGCTGCTGAGCCTCCTGCTGTTGCTGAAAGACCTTGCTGCCATTGCTGATACACTATACTATACTAGATACTACACTCACTATTAGTCCTATATAATATAAGTCAATCTATATATATATATATCAACACACATAAGTATCTAAGACACACACACAATACCAGTGGCTCGACTGATACACTGAAATATAGTGGTTGAGTCACATAGTGCACACCACAGTGACATAAATTCCCTGCACACACTGCTCTCAGTGAGGAACCCGATTACTGTTCCCTGAAGCCACCGCCAACTCCTATCACTCTCACACACAAACACATATGCACACTATCATACCTACACAAACTCGAGCTCATAAACACAGGCACACAGTGTCACAGTGAACTCGATAACTCAATCACAGTGATACATAGTTCATTGTATCAATGAAAAACCTGATACTCCAATACCGTGTCACACAGTACACAGTAAACTCGATAACTCAATCCCAGTGATACACAGTGCACAGTGAACTCGATAACTCAACCCCCCCCCCCAAAATGCTGACACTGATACTCACTAACCCAACTGATACCAAGTATCCCACACATTGTTGCATTGCTGATTCCCTGTGCATAGAACTGTACTGCACCCTCTACACTGCCCACTCGAGCAGTTGGTCATCCTGAGTTCCCCTTGCTGCCATGTGCAGTAGCTCTCGCACACAACAAGCTCACATACACTCTACTAATGCACAACACATACCCACACCAGGTTTCCTCACACACTCAGGAACCCGGTTGCACAGTCACAGTAAACTCGGCTCCCATGTACCCCCCAAATCCATATATGACTTTGATACATATACTACACACACACACACACACACACACACACACACACACACACACACATATATATATATATATATATATATATACACACCCAAAATTTATAAATTATATCGTATTAGTAGGCATACACCCTGTTAAACATTTCATCAAGCACCTAGTGTGCAAAATCTGGGCTACTCATGATACCCCAAGAATACTCATGCATAAATCCCCAAATTACAATTAAACATCTAGGTATATTCCATAAATATACATGTATACATATATATAATAATTATGGTTATGAAAATTAGGAGGAAATGCATCATTGGATCATAAAACCCACAAATACACCTATGACACCATGGAGAATCATCATGCAACCGAAAGAGACTCATGCTCTCCTTTAATAGTCATCCCTAAATCAATGGGTGGGCTCCTAATGGCCAAACAATTAATTAAAACAGAATTAAATGAGGGTTTTTTAGATTTTTACCGATTGGGAGATGGATTCCCAATGTAGTTTCCTCTTCTCCAAGTCTTCTTGTGTCCAAGCTTCGAGGTCTCTTTGAATAAGGGAAGAATGAGAGATTTGTGGTCTAGAAATTCTAAAATTTGTGGAGGAAAGAAGGGTTTTCTTGGAGGCTATTTCTAGGGTTTCTTCATACAGGATTGGTGGCTTAGAGGGAGGCTCCCGCTAGCTTTATAGGCCGGCCATAGGGTTAAGGCTAGGGATTCTAATGCATAAAGTCTATTTTACCCTTAATTACTTGTCATAAAGAACAATTTAATAAGGGGTTTAGAAATTCTTGTGGGGGATTTTACTAAATGCTAATTAAATAGGATTGGGGTTTATCAAGTGGGTTTTTAGGTCTAGTCCACTAACCCATCTAATCAATGAACACAATATAATATATATTACATATCATGTAATTATTAACATAATAAATAATTATGGTAAATGACAATAAAGCCCCTATTCTAGAAATATGGTAGTGACATAATTAACGATGGTAGTGGAAGTACTTTGGATTATTCACCTCGGCTACCTCAATAGGACGTTTGACGTCGGGGAGCCGAGCTTGTTTCCCTGCATCAGCACATCAAAGATTGCCATTACGTCATCGTCTTTCAAGGAATAGGTTTTCTTCGGTTTTGGAGCTTCCTCCAGCTTCTGCTCGGACTTCTTGGTCAAGTTAGCGACAAGGGCCTGCTTTCCTTTGTTCTCATGACTATTGTTGTTGCTTTTGTTGTTATTATTGCTATTATAAGAGCATTTCCCCCTATCATCAGTGACGGAGATCTGTATTTCCAAGAGAAGGGAGACCCTCACCTTCTTCTCAGCTCCGACATCGTTTATGATGAACGTCGTCTAGTCTTTGAACTGACTATCGTCCATCCAGAGGCTGACTGCTAGAAGTAGAATTTTGTGGCACATGTTCATCAATGTGGAATCAGGATTGCCAAGAGGAAAATTTAGAGCTACTTCTATATGTATGTGCGTACAGGCTCCTTCAGTGTTGTATCATTCGATGTATATGCGTACAGGCTCCTTCTCCTTCTATATAATGTCCATTAGAGAGAACATTGTCATGTCGCTTTCTCTGTCATAGAATCGGGCAAGAAAAAGACCATTTAGGTCGTCGAACAACGAAATACAGTTGTCTTGCAGACTGCAGAACTCGTCAAAGGCTACTTCGGATAATGTCCCCACAAAGAGTGTATTGAGGAGAGCGTCACTGCGAGGTTGGTGTCCCGTTGCAGTCTCAAAGTAACTCATATATTGACAGGGAGATGTCTATCTGTCAAATGGGTTCAGATTAAAGGGCTTGTACTTTGGCGGATACAACACATCTCTCCACTCAGAGTGATACGGTTGTCGTATCCCAATCTTACGGAGTATGTCCCGATTACCCAGCGAGTCCAGATGAGCTCTCCATTCTAACACCTCCCGAATTGCTTCTCGGGCTTCATCTAATGCAGAAGGAGCAGACGACCCTGGTAGATCATGGCGGCCACCAGCGGGAGGAGTGGTTACATTCGAATCTCCATTGGTCCTAGGGTCTTGGTTTGCTTGACTTGAGGCCCTTGGTGGTTGAGAGGCTCCACTTGCCTTGATGTCTAGAACTACTTGGGTCAAGGCTTGCAGTGATTCACTCATGTTTGCATCATGTCCTCGAGGGCTTCGAGGCACTGTATTTCACTGGGGCCTTCGGGAGCGTCTCTTGCCATGTATGATGTTCTCATATGAGGTGAGATGGATGGGACGATAGACGTAGCACTTTCTACCTCGGACTCTTACAACAAATATTCGTCGAGAAAAGTTGGCAGTGTTGTCTCGTTCGAACTCTGATGGAACACTACTCCAACGTAGGAGGCTACGTCTTCTTTATGAGGTAGGCTACCCCCAGGGATCTCAGCACCCGTTCCCTGGGAATCATCGTCATATCAGAATGCTGGATTGCTATAGAGTTCCATGGGATTGCAACCCCCAGCTTCTGCAGTTATCTGGGATCCCGAGAAAAAGCTACCCCCAGTGACCGACAGCTTCTTCTTTGAGCGGGTACCCAAGAAAACACCCTCTGTAGGTCCTTCTGCTTATCCTCCTTGAACCCGCCTCTTTGACATACTGGTCGAGAGTGACAGAATGGAGATGCTAAACTTCCTACCTTTCTTCGCAAAGGGGGCCTGCAAAGCCGAATAGCATGAGGTGAAGGATGACTCCTCCTGCTCTCTAGGCTGCTGCCGGCTGGGTGTCCTTGGTTATAGTTGCTGGAATACATACCACTTATTTACAGGTACTAATATCTGATCACAGTAGCAAGTGATGGTTATACTGGCACAGTGATGCCCAGAAGGGGCTATTTCACATGTCATGGTTGCTTTCCTTACTTTATGCTTGTGATTGATCATGTTGTGCAAGTCACGCGAGGGTTGATTTACCTTTACATCCTTGTTATGAGAAAATGGGTGTGTAGGTGTTGTTTTCTGCTCCCTGACCTAGGTTTCATGGAAGAACTTTTCCCAAGTCGTCATCGGAAGACTTTTGAGATTGACCCAGTCCACTTGCCGCTGTGGGCTGGATACTTGGGTCGGTCTCGTATAGATTTTTGTCCGAGGCACACATAACAGTCGATGTCACGCCCAGTCCCAAAATACGTAGGACTAGGAATATGTATTATGCCAGTCGTATGTATATGGCAACTCCAATATATGGATACCATAATACACACGTACGTTGTAATATGAATATTAGTTCGCAAGTGGTAAATATATTGTCAACAAAAGTCACAGGCATCTATATCTCATCCACATCATAATTAAAGAAATACTGATAAATAACTGAGGTCTCAAATATGAAGTATCAAAAAATGATAGTCGGGTGGAGACAAATCCACTACCAGTCGACTATATCAAAAACTAAATGAGAGAGAAGATCAAAACCCTAATATGAAATAATATCAAATAAAAGAAACAACAACTAACATATATCATCAGTTGCAAAGAAATCAGTGGTACTCAGAAGGTAAGACCTCCTCAATTGAGAATAAAGCGTCAGGTCCGGGTCCGTACTCTTGTGGATACTCCTCTATACCTAGAAATGTACTAGGTCTTCAGAGGAACGTAACAAGATACATAAAATTATGCCAATAAAGTACTGTAAATAAATATCCAAAGGGTCACCTAATTATCGATGTGAAATGCACTTTTAAGAAAAACTTTCCCACGTATGGACTATCTGGCTAAAAATATGATTGGCGTGACTCTCTCAGAGAATTAGTGGCCTACAAAGCATAATGTCATTCGATCGTCAGAGGGCACCTGTAAATAATATAATATAAGGGTCATATGACCGCGCATCTCCGACGGAGCGTATGGGTTTCAAAAAGAAAAGTGTAAAGGAGTCACATACACTTACTTATTGTTCTCCCCTCCCAATGCTACCAATATGTCACATCCATAACACGTAACACCTCTAGTAACTGCTAAGTCTACTAAACATGATATTTATATTTAGTAGTTATTCCTTAACCATCGCACGACCTTCACGTACAGGTGGCCAACCCGTCACGCAAGTCTGTGTCCTACATAGGACTCACACTCGTGTAACAAATGTGTCACGGCTAATGAAACATAAGACTGCCTCACAAATTATGGATTGGTCTCGTAACACTTGGTCGACAAGAATAATATAAATAAGTGACAAAAAGTGACGCAACCGTCATTGCACCCAAGTTATTCTTGGACGCACAGTTTATATAGCAGTTTAAAATAATAAAACTAAATAACAAAAAATATACATGTTCAATAAGGAATATAAATAACAGTACAATGGCAAGGTATACTTGCCTGGCAAGAAATCTGCGTAATGTAAGCATCTAAGCGTCAAGCATAGAGTATCAGAAACCATTGCCTCCGAATGAACGTCTCTGGATGATGAAATGAACATCACCAACATTCCAAGAATCAGCGAGATAGTCATAAAAGCCTACCCTTTCATCCAATTTGGACAAATGGACAAACAAAATTTTTGGGTCAAAGCGGGGTCCACATGTGCCCACTTTACACCGAAAAGTATGTCAGGGGTAAATGTCTCTAAATCGAACAAATTATAGGTCAAATAATTCCTAAATGATGATACAAACTCAACTATATATCCAGTTTTGGATTTTGGTGAGCCGATCACAAATTTGCCCTTCAAGTCAAATTATGGGGCCCACAAATAGGCAACTCGGTCAACTGTCTCAGAATCTCATGAAACTTGGGTCACAGGGCCAGCATGAAACCACGAATCCAATAGAGTAAATTTTATCATATTCCGACGAGTGTGCACGAACTATTTAAGAAATATGCAAAATACGGATACGGGAAACTTTTTACAGATATGGGTTGATTTTGACACACACACACGTCCAAATTAACTTACGTGAAAGCCTGAACGTCAGGATATACCCTACACTCCTTTTGGAACAAATGGTATGTAACGTGGTGGTTCGGTTTGTCGGGACGCATCCCATATCATAAGGTTTTAATATTTTTGAAACAAGTTTTTCGAAATTAAGTTGGTATTAAAACTAAGGTCATGGTCCTGCTAACAAAATTTTCGGAAGGGCCTATTTTCTAAATAAGGATACAAGAATTCTAGGATTTACTGGCAGTAATCAAGGATTTTCTAAAGAAAATTAAAAACTATCAGGGTACTATTGATCAACAACCTTATAAGAAAAATTACTACCCATCCATTACTGCTCTTGTATAGGTCAAGCTTCTACAAGACAGAAGAAATAACTGAGTCGGATCTAACTAAGGCAAGGTGGTACAGAGGCTTCGATCATTGATTGTCATTTATGACGAAGAGATCAAAATTCAGGCCACGACAAGAAGAAATTATGATAAGTCTATATGGTTGAATAAGGCACGATTAGGCAGGTATTTGGAGAATCGAGTCATGGTGACTAGATTAAGGGGATTATAGTAGAAAATAACTGATACCTATGGTGATATGGATATTAACACAAGGAGTAGTACCAACTAAGGGATTAATTTTGTAATTAAGGCACAACAAGGGAAAAAGGAAGGATCTACTCATTATTATAATTAGAAGGATCGTTGTTGCAAAAGCACGAGGACATATATGCAACATAAGATAAGAATTTGATAGGAATGATAGAAATGCAGTCAAGGGGGTAATACAACTAATCCTTAGACTCAATACTATATTAATATAAGTTATATTTTATATAAATTCATATAAGTTATATTTTATCTAACCTCCCTCATACTATTGGAAACCTACTTCTAGATATAGGTAACTAATATACGATCCTTACAACTTCGTCTTCCTCGCATATTTCTAACTTAGTAGGTAAGTGTCTAAACTAAGCATGTACTTAGGTCTATCACTCATGGCATACTATTCGCTAAGGACACTCTTTAATACTCGTCTAATCTTTAATTGGAATGCCTACCCATTTTTGTACAACTTACTCTATTCTATTATCTATCTTTCTGTACTGTTGTTCGTCTAATCTCTGCCATCTAAAACCTATCTTCCTTACGAGAATCTTTCGGCTAGGCTACTACCCTATTACACAAGCATGATGTTATGGTTATCTTGAGTGGAAAATTTTTGAACTCAATGAGATGATAAGATTTCTAAAATCCGAAAGTCATAAGCTATGGTAAATTGGAAATAGGTTCTCATCACCTACTACTAAGGATAGGTCCAACTAACTCATACCCTATTAGTCAAAAATCTAAATTTTTATCCCTAATCAGTTTATGTATAAACCCACAATATTCAGCTATCATTTCTATAAGACTTCTATCATCCATTTATACTTCCCTATCATGTGTAAATCTATATTCTAAGGGTCTTGTGATAATCCTCTACAGAATAACTATCAAGTTAGTATATGATTCTGAACCTGTGTTTAATTTCTTAAAGTTCGTATTACTTCAAGACTGATCAACAATTTGTACTCGTACTAAATTTTCAAAATTCTAAAAGTATTATAATTCATAAATACTAAAATTATTATCCCTCAAGTCCATATCGCAATCCCTTCTCCTTAGATTATGAGACCATAATATCTTTCCCTTATCATTTATTTCCTACGCACCTTCATATCATTTTAGTATGTTAATCTTGTTTTCAACTATAATCTTCACCAATCATGACCCAGTATTTTCCGTTTTATAGTATAGATCTACTAGGCAACTGCCGAGTGATAAAATATTTATTCCTTCCTAGATCCTTCTCTTAATTTAAATTTCTCAAGGTCATGTACTCCTCGTGAATCTCTTCTTATTACCATTCCATCTTCTTCACCTTGAACCTGAGATTTATCCTAGTTTATTCCATGTATACCCTTCATCCAAACTACATGGTTACCATTTTGTTATAGCTTATCATCTATTATAGGCAATTCACTATATCTAACTCAAGAATATAACATCTATCAAAACTCTCATCCTTCAACCTATTTGCTTTATTACAGATACTAGCTTATCCACCTAAGTAATCACGGGTGGAACTCACTTGTTCAATTAACCCTGACAACCCAAATAATCAAGTCCATCTAGTTAGATTTTGAGAGCTATACTTTAGTACTCGAATTATCTAATTACTCAAACATTTGGTCTAGCATCTACCTGTCTATTTAGTCCAAACTTATAGTCATCAATATTTTAAGCGGGTCATAAGATCTAGTTTTGATACTAAAAGCCATAAGACAACTAGAGATTTAACCACTGTCGCAGGCTACGTAAGGTTCCAATTTCTTAAGGTCATAATACCATTCCTTGTATCACCATCATGGGCCACAACTAATCCCTAGCATCTAACTATGTATTCCATAAAGTATTCTAGTGCGTTAGAATCAAACTATCTTTCTAACTTTGAATAGTTCCAAATTACTGCTACCTTAAGCAAGGGTAAGCTTTTATTAGTTTTAGGCCTCTAATACTATATTCAATTCTCATACTAACAATCTACACTAGCTCAAGCTTATAGAAATAACCTATCTACCTATCCTACTAAGGGTAACCATCTTCTTAAAACTTTATATCAGCATGTCTTCTTTCGCCTTGATTTGGATCTACTTATGGAGGAAACGCAATAGGGAGAGATAATAAATAAAAATAAAAATGTCAAGGGAATGAATGAGTATAATTATAAAGTCCAAGGGTGATAATCAAATGCTAAGGAATTGTCAAATCAGTTGTGGGTTGAGATACTAATACTGCTAATCCGGATTATAGGGTCACTCGGTACCAAAAAGTAAACAAAACGATTTAATCATGACCTGCATGGGCCACCACAAAAATATGTAACGCCCCAGTCCAAAAATATATAGGACTAGAAATACGTAACATGCCAGTTACGCATTTGACCTAACTCTGGTCTGACTCGAATACGTATAAGCTGTATTATAATGGTCACTATCTAAATAATTAAGTAAATATAAATATCTATGCCTCAATCCACAATGAACAGAATACACAAGAATGAGCTACATGTGCTAAAGTCAGCCGCCCAGTAACACACAAACTCGAATAGACTCGAGAAAGAAATATGAGTCTATAAAACTTGGCTCCATCAATAGATGAATAAACAATATGCATAAAGAACCATAACTCCGGTAGAAATAATATAAGTACTTAGTACCAATGCCCGTAAGACAAGCAACTCCATCAGCAACTCCAAAGGCTCCATAACCGTCTATGCTGCAAAAACTGGCAGGGAACCAGGTCCTCAGAGGGACGTAACAAGGTACAAGAAACAACATGCCAAACGTATAACAGTATAATGCCACATACTCAAGGATAAACGATAATAACTATCTAAGTGATATACAAATGAGAGTATGGTATCGTATCCCGGGCTGGTACTCACGAAAGATCTCAAGGGACACTTCCGTAATCTAATAGTACACTCAAAGCTCCATATGGGGGAACCGGGAGGAAGATGTATATACATATAATACTTAGATATCGCAGAGGGAACCTAAAACCTAATACATAATAAATAGTAAGAAGTAAAAATATACCCAGAGCACGATGAGGACTCTCACCACCCAATGTAACCTCACGTATCATGTCCACGATGTCTCATGCCCATAACACGTAAGATCAGGACCTCTAGCTAGTACAACGAGTCATAATAATATATGTATATAATATGTAAGTCTCATATCACAAATCCTATAAGCCTATACAAAATAACCATGAATAAATCAAAAAAGATTCTGTTATATAAAATAGTGTCAAGTGTTCTACGGTATGGCGTACTTGGTAAAGCAAGCATGTAAAAATAGGATCGTGGAATCAACTCTCTAAGTGACGTTGCACGACTCCGCGTACGGTGTCGACACCCAAATCTTGTTCGGACACTAAGAAATGTCTCACGGCCCTAGGATAAACACACACATCACCCATATCAAATAAATATAATAAATAAATAAGATAATTAAGACAAGGAACTATGATACATCATGGTAAGGTACACTTGCCTGGGTTCTGAACTACGTCAACTTCTCCTGGAAAAGTAAAATCCACACGTACACCTCCGGTTACTGAAACAACCATCACCAATATTCTCAGAATATTAGAAATAGCAAAGATTGACTACCCATAAGTCCAATTTGAACACAGGGACAAAAATTGCAGTTTCGGGTCAAAGCGGGGTCCACATGTGGCCCACTTTGCACCGTAAAATATGTCGAAGACAAATTTCTCCAAATTTATCAAACTTAGTGTCTACAAGTCCAGAACAAGGACACACCCTCAATGGAATGTATGAAATTGGGTTTCGATGAGCCGGTCAAGAAAACGTCCATCATGTGGAACCGTGAGACCCACAAAATAAAGTTTTATCAACGTTCTCAAATTCGAACCAAACTTGGGTCACAGGACCAGCGTAACGCTGTGAATCCATTGGAACAAGGTTCGTTGCAAACTGACGAGTACACACGAAGTTATGTCAAGGTGTCAAATAGGCCGATAAGGTATTTTTGACGGATACGCGTTGATTCCGGTGTGCACGCACATCCAAATCAAGTTTTGCGAAAGCCCATACGTCCGTGTTGACAATACGCAACTTTGGGTGAAATCTTCACACGATGAAGTTGCCTCATTTGGCAGGTCATACCCCGTATCGTAGATTTTGGGTATTTTAAAAACAAGTTTTCAGTCATTTTGGAACCAGAATTATTTAACCATTAAAGCAAACTAATAAAAACTAAAAGAATAGTAAAATTCTTGGTTATATTGCAAAGAAGTACTTTCAATTATATTTTGAAAATAATTAACGTGTTTGTAGAAAATTGGACATGAACAGGGGTACTTGGAATAAATTTTTGAACTATTTTGAACAGTTTTTTGGCCAACTTTCGGTCGAGTTTTCGATCAAACCCGGGTGCCTAAATTTGTTCCACTTGAAGGGAATCCTAGAGGGTTAGGTTGTGAACATACCAGCAAAGACGGGACATGATCGGATGAGCGAGAAGGGCATAACCTCCGCGCGAAGGGGGGCCGCACAGTGCGACTAAAATGTAGGCGTGGGTGATGGTGGAGGTGGTGTGGGATTAGGGTTAGGTTTTTTGTATGTGTTCATATATATAGAGGGAGAGAGCAAGGGAGAGTGAGCGGGTAGTTTTAGGTTTAATGGGTTTGGGTTTTGGTTAATGGGTTTGGGTTTAGAATTTAGGTTTTATTTTGGTTTAATTATTATTAATTAATCTATATATATATATATATATATATATATATATATATATATATATATATATATGGCCATTAAAAATAGTTTTGGACCTCAATAAATTTCAGAAAAATTATACAATACACTAATAATAGTTGTACACCCAAAAAATAATTTTTTTTATACAATATTAATAATTATTTAAATACACATAATAATAAATCTATGAATATTATATATTATAATTAGCAAAAAATAATTAAAAATTCTTCCTTATTCATAATAATTTCAAACTACCAATATTAATAAATTTAAAATTTTAATTCTAAAAATCAGGATGTTTACAGAATACGTCACCCATGCTTTCGTCAGAATCACACGATGATGCATTAGAAGAATGATAATGCGTCTCTTCTTCTGATTCTGAATTTCTAGGACTTGTTGGTGGTGTAACATATGCCAAACCACTACCTGCCCGTTGGTAGTATGTTTCTGCTTGCCTTTAGGAGAGAGTTGACGTATAGGAGTCTGTCTGCCATTTTCATAATTTAGCTCCAAGCCAAATTTTAAGTTATAGCCTATCCCATGTATGATGTTCTTGGCTGATTAGATATAACAATATGAATATATCTTTTCCATATCCTCGTCAGAACCATTAGTCTGTGCGACTCTTTTGTTTCTAGCTTTGCTAAAAATTATCTGACGTTGCTTGTCTTGTCTCGCTGGGACTATGAAGTATGCCTCCCCATATGGTTCGTATGATGAACCATATTGGAATGGAGATGCCATGGGTATGGACAGAGGTTCGCAGAGGTGAAGAGCCTCTAAGAATTTTTCAGTAAAGGTTCAACATCAATGTAGTGCAGAGTAGAGTCTTCTTTATTCATGAAATATAAGATTTCTTCATCTTCCACATAGTCGACAGAATCTTCAGCCATGACATGAGGCTTGGCAAGATTGATGACTAGGGGTTGATTTATTGATGTTGATTGCTTGTTACCACGAATGTCGATAACGAGTGGCTCATTCTCCAGTGTTGGTTGTTTATTGCATCGAAGGTTGATGACCAATGAAGATGACTTTTTTAGGTCGATGCCGAGAGGCTTCGAAGGAGTTGGACGAGTAATATGTCCTTTGACTCTGATTATCAGAGGCTCTTCTTTTGGAGTGTTTTCTTCTTCATCACTAGCTTGATTATCTTTCTCTTTCATATACTCCGGTGTATATAGTGCAGATTAAGCAAAATATGCTTCGACACCTTTGAAAGGTTTAAGGTCAGCTACCTCTGTTTTGACCTCTCCTCTACTATTCACATACTTGAAGCATTAATGTAGGGTAGAGGGTACAATTTTATGCTTCTGTATCCATGGTCGTTCAAGCAAAATGTTGTAGGATACGTCATAGTCAATCACATAGCATGTGACTTCAGTACGTAGATCACCTATCTAAATTTTTAGACATATCTTTTCCAACGGTTTACTACTTCCAACATTGAGGCAGTGGTTGTACTCGTTGTAGACATGGTGTGCATCAGTATCTTCAATCCTCTCAGTAGACTTTTAGGAATAATTTTGAGTGAAGAACCAGGGTTGATGTAAATCTGGTTCACTTTAATAGATCCGATGTAATCGGTATAATACAGAAGCATGTCATGCTGATTATCTTTGAGTAGTATGTCATCTTGCGTGAAGGTGATGTTAGGAATCTTCTCGATTATACTGTGGCATTGAGGACACGCTGAAGGCTCTTTATCAGGAGTCTTGAGTTGAGCTAAGCTAAGTCTGCATGTATCAGAGCTTCGCTCAAAGCTTCATGAGTCTTCTTCGACAAATAAAGCAACTCAAATATGGAGACTCGGGCTAGGGTATTGCCAGTTGTGCCAATATGTCGAAATTATAGGGCTTTTCAAGTTCTTGGGGTACATTCTTCTTCAGAGATTTGTCGAAGCCTACATCCTTTTGCTTTCCTTTCTCTGGCATAGTAGGATTTGAAGGACCAGGTTCAGTTTTGACTGGAGCAGCAGGAGTTGACGAAGTAGGAAGAGTGTCAGGAATATCTTACGGGACAGATTCATAAGTTTTATGATAATCTTTACCGGACCTAGTACCAGTCATTGCTTCTTCTTCGGGCATCGGAGAATGTCACGGCTCGCACCCTGGATTTGGGTATGAGTCATGAGTAAGCCCAGCCTACGCCGTAATATCGGTGCTAGAACGCTGTACAAAAAGCCATAAGTAATCTACAACTCACAATATATATACATCTCCACACCATACTCAATCACAGGCACTAGTTTAAATGAATACACCAAGATAATAATAAAATAATGGTCTTGATGCGGGTTCAATGAATCTCCTAAACTAAATATCCAAATTACAATATTTAAAATGCTTTAAAAAAATTGTCGGAGAATAATCCGGTCCAAAATAACTAACAAAATCAACTACTACTAAACTACTCCATTGCAGACGGTATCTGAGCTGATAACTCTTCCTGATCCTTCGAAAGGGCCAGATCAGGCTCTATTATGTCGCTAGCATACGGTTCATAATGTGTAGGGATTGAATCCTCATTGTAGTAACCTAAAATGTTTATCCAGTAAGGAAAGGAATGAGTACATCATAGTGAAAACAGTTTTAACACATGGTAGAAGCTATAAGACAGTAAATAGTAAGGAATATATCATAGCAACAAACTGGACTCACAATAAAGCAACTAGAACAACTAAATGCTGAAGTCCTGTTATGGCACACATATATTACAATATCTGCAAGCAATAAAAGAAATAACTACAAAGTATGGAAGAATAGATGGGAACAACTAATCTATGTGATTTGAAATATCTTGTCGACATGTGAACAACTAGGGGGTAATATCCGGTAAACCACACGTGTCGTGCATGGCTGCTATTATTCCAGAAAGACCATGGGATAGAAAGGGTAGTTCACACGTCCACTAAGTATTTTCCCTCCCCACAAGTACACATGGATTCCAAACCAGCCACAAAGAAATAACAATAATCCAGAAAAGTCACGTATCTCATAATAAGAATCTATCATACTAATCCGTGTAACAAGTGTCAAGAATCAAATAATCAATACTAAGCATACATTATAGAGACTATCAAGCACTGAAAGTAATCACGGAAATGTACTCGCCTGCAGTCCTTAGCTGGTATGAATCAGAATCCAAGTCACAGTCCAAATAGCTTATGTATTACAAATTTACCATGTCAAATGTTAATTTATTTTAATTCATTTAATTCTGGAACAATTACTCTAAAATCCTATTTTAATCTTATTATTCTGATTTTTAGGTCAATTCCTAAATTTTGTTCAAAAAAACTAAAATTTATCAACTCGAGACTCATGACACGCAAATCGAGATGATCTGTTGACTGAAAAGTCAACCAACACAAACTTTACTTTCATGCATGATTTCCTATAGATTTTAGCGTCAAAAATATGCTAGAATTTACAGCTCATCTAAATTCTAATTCGTTTAGGAATTATTGCACATAACAAAATCATGTTGTACAACGGTGGTTGATTGGTAATCTAGAAGTTCTATAGAATTAACAGCAATGAAATTTTTTGAATTAAATTTTGAAAAACATAACTCAATGATCTCGTCATTAGATTTTAGAAACTTCAAACGGTTCCTGATTCTGATTCCTGGTTCTCCCAAAATCGCGAAAACACCGAGATGCATCTATTTTCGGACATGTTGTGCTCTACGAATTTTTTAGAATTTAATATTCATAATTTCTTGAAATAATTTATGTATTCAGAAAACTAACCTCAATATTGTTCTAATGCAGGAAACTGGGCAACGTTTGGAGTCCGAAGCTATGAGTAATGGCTTCTGGAAGATGAAGGAAACCCTAGATGACAATTCTCCAAAATCGACTAATAGAAACCCTAGAAATTATAAACTAAATACTATATATATATATATATAGGAGAGAGTGAACAGCCGCAACTAAGGATGTGCCATGTGGTGTCCATCCGCTGTTGTCCACACGGATCGGACGGCCCGCGTTCCAGCCGGCTTGGCTCGGCTGAGTCCGAGTCGGACTAGGACGCGGTTCGGCTCAGCTCGACTCGGCTAGGACCGACTTCTCCTACGCCCACCCTCGCCCTCTCTAGCTGACAGCTGGGCCCCGCTGACTGGCCACGCTGGCTGACACACGGGCCAGGTTGGCTGCTGACTGGGCGGGTTGGGTTGGTTTAAATTAGGATTTTCTTTTTCTGAAAATTAGTTTTTAATTCAGTATTTTCCTAATTAACTCAAAATAAATGCTAAAATAGTCAAAAAAATTCCAAACAAATCTAGAAAATATATTTGATTATTTAGAACCTAAAATAAAAGTTTGGGGTGTTTTTAATTATGTTTGACCTTAAAATAAATTCTTGAAAGTCATAGGAAATTAGTGTTACTAGTTTTTTTAATTAACCAAAATTTATAAAAAAATCCCACTAGCCCTAAATTATCCTAAAAATAATATTTTAGCTAGAATTTTAGGATACGGAGGTTACAGAGAAAGAAGTACCATGTTACATGACTTGAGCTTCTTTTTATCATGCCCCTTCTTAGAGCGAGTTTGTGTGCTGGTCTCGTCGTAGCCCAATACACTATGGGATTTTTTGGACTATCCTTAGAGTTATAGAGGAATATGTCATCCCTTGCCAAAGTTTAAATCTTCAGCTTTCTGAAAATTATACCCCATATTTTGCATCAAGCTACAGATTGTTGGCTATATGGATAAAATTGGGGGCGATCCTCCTCAAGCACCTAAGTCGAGGTCGATGCTCTAATGGTTGCATAAGGAGGAAGGGAAATTTGTGTAAGAACACCTTCATAAGAACTGAAGATTTGTTGCACCCTATATAGCGGAATGCTGCCAATCATGGACAATTACCGGTGCGTCAAGCGAAGCTTACGAGTAGAGCTTAGTGGGTGTAATGTTCAGATTTAGAATCTAATCACGAGAGATACTTCTTCTTGTTGTTGCTCCTGATCTTCGTCTGAATGAGGGTTGGAAGAAATTATATTGTATGATTTATACTTCTTACCCTTCTTACATTTTGAATTGAAAGATGCTGCTCCCTGGTCCCAATCTGACAGTAGGTCGGGATGAATCCACATAATCTTGCCATGATCTGTAGTAAGAGGCAAAAATTCCTCTATTTTACTTCTAGGTGGCGAAAGATTTTTTACTTCCATCGTAGCTCGAGGTATTGGGACGACGTCATTCGGGACTTGTGCTGGAAACTTGCCAAATTGAATAGACACCATATTGGTAGTGACTGTATTCTCTTCGTTGTGAAAGGTGATAGCTTTAGCATCTATCAACTGATGTATCTTTCTTTTAAAGATATAACAAGCCTTGGTAGGGTGATGTATATATCGGTGGTACAAGCAGTACTTTGGGTCGTCTAGTTTACCAGTCTCATTTGGTTGCTTGACATCAGGCAATTGTAACTTGTTGCTTTTTATCAACCATTCAAAAATGTTAAGGGATATCACTCTCGTCAAAGGAATATTTTTCTTATGTATGGAAGATTCTGTAGGATTTTGTGTTGGATGAGAGGTGGGTCACTTTGACAGATTTATCGCCAAGGCCTCCTTTCCTTTATTGTTATAATTATTTGCACTATTGGAGGGACGCTTCCCTTCCGTATTGGTCATTTCTAATCCAAAATTGTGTGCCATTTTTGCGTTGCCTTCAGCAGCTTTGGCCCCGATGATGAACGTTATCCAGTCTTAAAATTGAGTTGGACCTGTCCAGAGCCCTACTATAGGTAGTAGGTTCTTTTTACAGGTATCAATAAATGCGTAGTCTGCAATACCAGGAGCAACTTCAAAGTTGCCTGCCTGAAACGCTTAATGAATTCATGAGTCTTTCTCCTTCTGTTTGATATCGATGAGTGAAGACATTGACATATCCATGCCTCCCTCGTAGAATTGTGAAAGAAAAAGATGCTTCATATCATCAAACGAGGATATACAGTTATTAGGTAAACTGCGATACCAATTGTAGGCTATATCGGCCAAGCATCCCACGAATAATCTGGTAAGGAGGGCGTCCTCTTTCTGTAGATGAGCCATTATCATATTAAAGTAATTGATATATTGGCTTGGTGATGTCATGCCTTCAAACATGACTATCAATTGGGATTTATATTTAGGAGGGAATAAAACATTATCCCAATGCAGAGGATAAGGTTGTTTTATCCCAGCTTATGGAGTTGGTCTTTGTTCTTTAAAACATCAACTTGTGCATATAACTTTCGGATAGCTTTGAGAGGATCTTCTAGTCGGAGTGGTAGGGCTGACTGATAGGATCCTCGTTGAACATGAATCATCACCGGCAGAGAACCATCCCAAATGTTGAGAGGATTAAGAGTTGGTGCTACTGACTCTTGGTTTATGAACTCTTCTGGATTTGTGTTATCCTACAGAGGTATTGTTTCAGGAGTAGGTTACACAGGTATGAATGAAGCCACTTGGACAGGTTCTGGTATAACAGAATATTGGGTTATCACCATATGATGCATATTTTGTATCTTGGTGTGTATGTCCTTGAGAACGCCTCTAATGAGTTGAGACGTTGTTCAGTGGCTTCTGATGGAGAAGCTTCTTGTTCATCACCGATGGCGTAAACACTAATATCCATGTGTACGATAGAGGGATTGGTAGAAAGAACCGTGTAGTTGGAGTCTACACTATCAGTTTCAGAATCAGGGAGATTGCTACCTCCAGCCTCGGATTCTGAGGAATGGGGATTCTCGTAAAGAACGAGCTCCCGTCTTCGAGAATGAGTATTTTTGTATACTCCTTCAAAGGAGTCGACGAATTGGTCAATCCTCCTCTGGCTGGGTGTTCTTGAAGAACTTTGTCTTGATTGTCTCCTACCACGGGGAAGATGTGAAGCCATATATGCAGAAGCAAAGAGTGGTTCGTCATCATGCTCTTGGTTGTCAACTTGCTTTGTATGTTGAGGCTTAGGAGACATAGTGTAAGTCAATCGGTCAAACACAGACCGTTTTCCTAATGCACAATAACATTCGATTATAACTCTATGACAATTACAACGATGTTCATTAGGAAACACCGTCGTAATATCAGAAGGGTCCCTGTCGTTACATTTTGTACAATAAGCTCACGTAAATCAAAAGAGGGAAGAGAAGAGGAGAAAGAGGGAAGACTCTGCCTCTTCACATGAGATATATTGAATCTTCTGTGCATATTTTTGGTCCCTTGTGTATAAAGTGATGTGTTGGCTTGATTGGCAAGTGATTCGTCATATCTCAAGTTTTTGCCCTTCAGAGAAGAGAGGAAGTTGTCTCTAACAGTCCTCTTGTGCACACGCACACAATTAGTATGTTGTTTAGAGATTGCTCATGTTTGGTGCATATTTTGTAACATAAACAAAGTTGTCACAGTTTGTCTACACGTCATTAATTTTACACGGAGGTTTTGACTTCGCGTATGAGTGGGGCATAATTTTTCATGTATTGTATGTGTAATCAAGATGTTAGGAGAATGATTCTTCCTGACCAACACCTCATTTGTGCGTTGGTTGGTTTGGATAGCGGTTTCCATGCCATGCTTGCCTCGTATATTACAGCGAATATGCACGGAGTGAGGAGCTAGGGTATGGACCACCCTTTGCTCAAAATTATGTAACTTGTATCAATTATATCCTTTGCTTAACACAAAGGATTTGTCCACCAAGTCATTGATCTGAAAAGAATTGACAGGGGAACTCTCGTCAATCAGCATGCTCTTTCCCTTGTTGGCAACAACTTCAGGATATACATGATGAGGTTTGGGAACCAACACTTTGGGAGTTTTTCTCGACTTGAGTTCGGATGAGGGTGAGCACTACCCTAGAATAGAGCATTTCTTTATATGCATGTTGGTCGAACTTCACGACCAAGGTCTTCGGCGTCGAGATGTCCGAAGCAGTGTCGAGTTGAGCTATCACCTTCTCATCAGAGAAAAAGAAAGTCCCCAGCAGAGTCACTATCTTATTTGCGAGAAAAAATTTATATGAAACTTTTGTCTTACAAAATGTTAAAAAGAAAGAAAAGTACAAAAAGATCCTAAACAGAAATCTAAGTACAATTGATTCTGGGGAAGTATAGATGTAGAGATCTAATCTGCGAACGATCACTTTATTCCTTGGACTACTCGACGATGAAGAAATGCACATGATGACAAAGAACTGCAGACAAAGATGAAAAAATGTAGGGAATGCTGCGAACAACTTGGAGAGTTAAACAATAAGAAAGCTCTGGCACAACGGCATGAGAAGCGTCTATTTCTCTCACTCTGCTCTTGATTTTCAAAGACTTGAAAATTCTAGCCCCTTTCTCTCTATATGTTTGTATGTGCTCCTCTTTGTGTGTATTCTCAGGGTAGCCGCTACATGTGTGCCTCTATTTATATAGTTTAGGAGCGGTTACGGGAGTGTACGCGCACTATGGACAAAAAATATTGTTTTACCATTATGTGCACAATTTTGGTGGATTAACACCCCATGTTCTGCAAAGAGTTAGTGCACAACTTGTTGCATTCTTGAATGTAGCTTCCCATACGAGAAAAGCATAGGTCTTGGAGGACAGTTATTTGTACACCTTTCATGAGAAGTATGACTTGTAAGACACACATTCGTAATTGCTCACTGTCGGTTAGGATAGAATGCACACTTTAGAAGTCGTCTAGAGACTGGCGTATTTTTAGTAAGATTGACACTGTGGCATATTTTTGAGGAAGTTGGCACTGTGTAAACCCCCTCACCCAAAATTAGGTCTACTTTGCTTAGATAGAGAAATTAGCTCTAATTAGAATCCAAATAGAAATAGAACACGGTATTTAATTTTAATTATACAATATTTATATCACCTAGTGCACCTTACTGTTGCTTCGACAATTGGAGCACCTCCCTAGCTATTGCCTTCCAACAAATTTCATAACCTTGTCCTAGACGTGGCCGTCTACCATTCTAACCTTTGTGTAACTTATAATTATGCTTTCTTGTGCTACATTTTAATCGTACAACATTCGTCCCAGATATTATCATTAAACAATAAATAAATATAACTTTGTATCCTGTGTGTTCCAATCGAAATTGGAGACACAATCTTGACCCATTTTGTGTAACCCAAATTTTATTATTATTCTGCACTGAATCCTCTATATCAACGACACTTGTGTCCCACCTAATTTTATCCCGATGTACTTCTAATTAATTCTAGAACATCTTGCGCACAAAGTTTTAATTAATTTAAATCTGAATTCCATCTTTGTGCAATTTTTCAATTGTTGGGCACTTTTATGCAAAAGCGCATTGAGGCGTCCAAACCATTGAACAATACGTGAAGAAACCCAATTTTTCCTTTGCATGAATTTTTTCCTTAATTTTTGGAATGTGCTACGTGCAACATCGCCCCCTTTATTTTAAACCTATCCTTGTATTTAAATAATGCAATTATGGCCAGCCAAACACCCTCATGTGAGCCCAAGGCCCAACCCCAAGAGGTGTTGACCAAGCCCACTCCTAGGTCAACCAAACCCTACTCACATGTATAAATATATAATTATATTTCTTTTTCCTTTCCTTTTACTATGTTAAACTAAAACCCAAATCTATTCATCCAGCCGACCCCTTCCCTATATTCCCTGTTCATCCTCCTCCTTCAGCCTCCCTCCGCCGGAGCTTCGCCGGAGACATGCCGGAGACCCCGCTGATCTCCACCCAGCACTACCACCTTCTTCCCTCCGTCGTGCCCCGTTGCACTGCACCTCGCTACACCTTCACCCCATCTCCCTCGTCGACTCCTTCTTCTCCGGTCTCATCCCCGGCGTCCCCGAGCCGCTGTGCTGGCCTCGACCGGAGCCGAACCACCCTGGCCATCTCCCCGTCTTCTCCACTGCATCCCCTATCACCATCTACTCCTTCTCGTCTCTTTCCTCCTTCCTGTACATGCCTAGCAGAGCTCGACTCACCGGAGCCCGAATCCCCCCCGGCCTCTGTACACTACCTTCACCCCTCTGGCCCCTTCCTGGCCACCTCCCCCGCTGCACGAACCAACAACACCACCACCATTGCCATCTCGTCGACCTCTCCAAGATGAGCCGCAGGCCCGCATCTCCTCTCAACTCCTCCCCCTGGACGGAGCAGCCACCCTGAGCTCCTCCTCTTCTACCTCCCTGTCCCTCTCCTCCTCCTCCTCCTTCTGGCCGGGCCTCTTCCCCCGCTGGCCAGTGTTTCGTCATCAGCCCCTCCATCACAATCATCACCTTAATATCATTGTCATCACCATCCTCCCTACTCTTCTCCTCCCCATCGTCGTCTTCGTTATTACTTTTACCATCACCATCGCCATCGCCATCGTCGTTATCGTCACCACCTTAACTATCATCGGCATCGTCGTCACTATCATCATCGTTAGCATCATTATCTTACCTTAATTATCGTCGTATCATCAACATCACCCCATCGTTAATATCTCATCCTTATCATCACCATCATCTACGTCATCGTCCTAGTCATCCTCCCATCATCTACATCAATCACCACATCATCACCCCCTTCACTGTTATCATCTACATCATTACCATCATCCCAGTCATCATCCACATCACCACCATTAACATTATTTTCGTCGTCATTACCATAATCATCACCATTGTAATCATCATCACCTTAACCATAACCTAATCATAACATCGTCATTACCCTCGCCATTGTCGTCATCACAGACCCGTCACCCTTGCCAGACAAACCGCAGCAGTCACCCCCGATTCTCGTGCCTGCGCACACTGACCCCGAAGAGCTATTGGATCATTCTACATGACTTCTGGAGCCGAATATTGGGACTACGCAGCTTCTTTCCAAGCAAGTATATCTTGCCTTGTTGTACTGTTTAAATTCTGTATTATTAGCTGCATGTTTATCATTTTAAACTGTGCGCGTCCGAGAGAGACTCGGGTGCAGTCAACGAATGCGTTGACGTTAGGACTTATGTCTGACCCAGTGTCTAGTAGACCCACCTAAAGTTGTGGAGTTATCAGTATAACTCCCCAGGCCTTGATATATTTCTTACACGTGTTGTGAGTCTCATGTAGGGCACGGACTTACGTATGTGGTTGGCCACCTGTACGTGTAGGAGTGCGACGGATAGGGAATAATTGCTACTAGCGATGCATGTTCGAAGACTTAGCAGTTATTTGTAGTCGGAGCATAGACTATTGTGGTACAATGGTCCAATCCTTGTCCTTGTTTGGTTGTAAGGTTGGGCTATTATTATAGCGATATTGTATGAGCCAGAGTTATAACGCCTCAGCGTAGTAGCTAAGGCGTGTTGTGGATACGACATACATAGATCATTGGGCGGGGAGGACAACTAGTAGGCGTATGGTACACCCACTTCCTTTTATACAGATTCTACGCTCAACGGAGCGATATGGACGTTATATACTATGCAGATTCTATGTTCTTCGGAGCGATATGGACGTTATATACTATGCAGATTTTCTGTTCTTCGGAGTGGTAGGACGTTATTATATTACATTGCGCCCTTGTATTGGGGGCATATATGGCATATACTAGCCAGTTGTCACGATTGGTGAATTACGTCAACATATGTCTAGCCTACACTTTCCTATACTCTCAAAGTTGTCTTCAAGATGCATTTCACTTAGATGGTTAGGTCACCCTTGAGTTTTTACAGTATTTACTTTATGGCATACTTTTTTGTATCTTGTTATGTCCCTTTGAGGACCTGGCCCTTTCTAGGTGTATTGTTCATGGGTATTCGCAGGAGCACAGATCCGGACTGGTTGCATACGTTCCGCGGAGTCCTCTCTTCGAGCCTCGTGATTTTTAGATGTTGTACTTATATTGTACTTACCTTTTTTATTCTATATTCTACTTCGGTATTGAATTTGTTTCCATCCGACTACCAGCATTAGATACTTTATATAGAGATCTAGCTTCATAGACATTGGTATTTATTCTTATTTGAATTTTTGTGGATGAGATTTAGATTGCACCCTGTGGCTTATGATAGTTATACCACTGATGAATTATTGTTCATTAGACAGCATACGCATGTGTTATGGTTCCATACATTAGAGTTTCCATATTCATGCGGCTGGCATACTTACGTGTCCTAGTCCTACGTATTTTGGGACTGGGGCATGACATGTTTTTAGTGGTGTCCCATGCAGGTCAAGAGCATATTGTCTCGGTTACGTTACTGTACCGAGCAAGCCTGTAAATAGGATTAGAGTATAGGATCTCATCCACATCTGACTATGACTCATCTTCTTTCCAATCTATTCTATTTGAATAATTGTATCCTGCTTGATTCATGTGCTTCCCTATTAGTTCCTTGAGTATAGCCTTCTCTTAGAATATAGAAGTCCCTGTTGTTAGATAATAAGTAGGGTAACCTTCCTATTAAGAGTGCAACTAGGATAATGACACGTCACTGAGTTAGAATACTTAATGAACCCTAACCTTCCTTACTACCTAACGAACCCTAGCGTCCTTTACCTATAGATTAATTTACCATTATCCCTTGATGTGCTTATGTATGACTTGAGAATAGTATAAATACTACTAGAATTAGTTTGAATTTTTAACCACATTGTTTGACCCTACCATCGAGAAACCAATAGAAATCCAAGGTTGAATATTAGGTCTAAGCCTAACTTTTCATGGTGAGATAGTACT
Source organism: Iris macrosiphon (assembly GCA_036927795.1). NCBI lineage: Eukaryota > Viridiplantae > Streptophyta > Magnoliopsida > Asparagales > Iridaceae > Iris > Iris macrosiphon. The sequence goes on from JAYESA010000006.1 coordinate 76,500,992, forward strand.
AGTGAACTACAACTTTAGCTCCTTGTCTTATAGTAGCCAAACAATATCTTAGGAAGCTAAGAGGAATGGATATAACATTATCCTCGATAATACCTCGAACATAGAGACTAGCATGCCACATATCCCTTAGAAAATCTATGATATTATCTAGAGACTTTCTATTTAAATTCAATCTTGTTCTTCTGAAAACTTAGCGCTCGTTGTTGTGCGACGACTAATTATGTTTTTTCCTCTTTATCTTTCAACTCGTGCCACCTGACACTTTTGATTGTAGGCCAAGTGATTTTATTTTATGACAGGATATATAGTTTGCTAGGGTTATAGTTTATTAATTTGAAACTTAAATTATATGATTGGTAGTTAGGACTTAATAGTTAAGTATTTTTTTAGAGTATAATTTCTATGATTACACCATAGTTTTAAATCACGTGATTGTACCCCCACCTCGATATGAGTTATATCCTCTTTCCCTTGAAGGCCAGTAACTTTTCATTCTTACTATTGACGCATGTTCTATAAGCACTATGATTAAGACTTAAGGTGACCATTACCTATATAATGCAATAAGAGACCCTAATAAGTACCAAGATCTTTCCCTTGTATGCCCTAACAATAGTTTCTACCTTAACTACAAGGACCAAATTATTTTGTAGATTTCCCTTAAGACAGTCACAATATTAGTTTATTATTTTTAAGTTGGGTAGTATGCCTCACAATATAGTGTCACATAGTCTTTGGGACCCATTAATGAAGTATAACTGAATGACAGTAACTGTAGACTAGCATAAGACGATAGTATTTATTCAGACTATAGAACTTAGAGGCCCATACCCCTATTTGGTCGACTAGCGACTTAGACAAGGAGTTAGTATGACAACTGTAGAGATTATAGAGTCTTATATTTTGTTTTTTTTGTTTTTTTGTGAACTTGAATTATTTTTGTACCTCCTTTCATCATAATCCAGCATAGTCATATTTCTAAAACTACCGTGATTTATGCTGCTATTATAGCCTAGTATTGCAAGATTACTCTTCTATCGGGCTTGATCTTGATATATGTATTATTGGGTCGATACATTAATACATTTCAGAATAAGTGTATTAAGGTCTAGCTAACCTTAGTGCGCTTGGATCGCTCTTCGCATGAATACTTTACGTGGATTGAGATATATAGTAGTAGACGAAAATACTTGCCTCTACACATGTCTGAGTATATCATAGCGGTTACATAATTGTTCCAATAAGAACATGCGAATAGGAATTTACCAAATAGGATTTCAATCCACAGCTACCTTGACAATTCCCATTTGAATTCTTTAAACGCCTTGATCCCTATACTTGTATCCTATTACCTCCACCGTGAATTCTTTGTTATTGCTCTCCATCTTCCCCTAATTCAGAAAGACGAAACCTCGTGCTTGTTAAAAGTTAATATACAAAGAGTACTAGATATACCCCATAGGTCAATCACCTTACTAGATGACCACCTTTATAACTGATTAAGGGTATATCATATATGATATATTTGGCATTTAAATTTTGAGGATTGAGTAACATGACTAAGTAAAAGTTGAGGAATAGTTTTCTTAAGTGTATAAACTTATGTGATAGATGGGTAAACTCTAACTTGGGTAGCAGTTGCATTGTCAACTTGAGAGGAACTTCTGCTAGATTGTGATCGAGAAAAAATAGACTTAGAGGTTCAAGTCAATTTAAATTTGAGATTTTTAGAAGAATGATTAATACGGTGAGGATTAATGAATTTTTAAAAGACCGTGATATGACGAACCAAATATTTACACTTGACCATATGATTTAAATTTTGAAAATTTGAAGAGTGAATCACCGATGTAAACTTTGAGGATAAATATAGAAATCTAGATTGGTGAATTAGATTTCAAATTTCATAAATTGAGGGCTTAAATTAAAAGTTAAATATTGATTGTGAAATTACCTATTTGAAATAGCGAGGATATAAATTGAATTTAAAAGTTGAGGAGTACGAAAATTCCTAAGTTGAAGATAGGAGTAATGTTCGATTTATAGTGCTTTCTAAAGGAGATTGTGATAGCTGGAGCTTGTGGTATATAATTAATATGCATTATTTAATTCTTAAAGATGTTATATGGATCCAATTTAAATTTGGATGTGAATATTTGAAAAAGAGAAAGGAGATTACAACAGGTTGAATTTTGAATTGAACAGTGATTATCTAAAATTTTTTGAAGGAATTGCGATAGGTTTGATTAAAACTTTAATTATCACAAAGAGATTGCGATTGTCTTGCCTTATGTACGTGAAGGTATAACAGACCATGCCTTATTCTAATTTCGAGGACGAAATTATTTTTAAGTTGGGTAGATATTAAACCCCCTCACCCAAAAATAGGTCTACTTTGCTTAGATAGAGAAATTAGGTCTAATTAGAATCCAAATAGAAATAGAACACGGTATTTAATTTTAAATATATAATATTCATATCACATAGTGCACCTTACTGTTGCTTCGACAATTGGAGCACCTCCCTAGCTATTGCCTTCCAACGAATTTCACAACCTTGTCCTAGACGTGGTCGTCTACCATTCTGACCTTTGTGTAACTTATAATTATACTTTTTTGTGCTACATTTTAGTCGCACAACATTCGTCGCAGACATTATCATTAAACTCAAAATAAATATGACTTTGTACTCTGTGCGTTCCAATCAAAATTGGAGACACAATCTTGACCCATTTTGTGCAACCCAAATTTTATTATTATTCTGTACTGAATCCTCTATGTCAACGATACCTGTGTCCCACCTAATTTTATCCTGATGTACTTCTAACTAATTCCAGAACATCATGTGCACAAAAATTTAATTAATTTAAATATAAATTCTATTTTTGTGCAATTTTCCAATTGTTGGGCACTTTTATACAAAAGCGCATTGAGTTGTCCACAGCATTGAACAATACGTGAAGAAATCCAATTTTTCTTTCGCATAAATTTTTTCCTTAATTTTTGGAATGTGCAACACGCAACATCGCCCCCTTTATTTTAAACCTATCCTTGCATTTAAACAATGCAATTATGGCCCTCCAAACACCCTCATGTGAGCCCAAGGCCCAACCCCAAGAGGTGTTGACCAACCCTACTCCTAGGTCAAAAAAAACCTAGTCACATGTATAAATATACAATTATATTTCTTTTTTCTTTTTTTTTACTATGTTAAACCTAAAACCCAAATCTATTCATATAGCCGACCCCTCCCCTATATTCCCTGTTCATCCTCCTCCTTCAGCCTCCCCAGGCCGGATCTTCGTCGGAGACACGCCGGAGACCCCGCTGATCTCCACCCAGCACTACCACCTCCTTCCCTCCGTCGTGCCCCGCTGCAATGCACCTCACCATACCTTCACCCCCTCTCCCTTGTCGACTCCTTCTTCTTCGGCCTCATCCCCGGCATCCCCGAGCCGCTGTGCTGGCCTCGACCAGAGCCGAACCACCCTGGCCATCCCACCGCAGAGTCACCACTAATGTCGGCCGTCACCACCGTCTTCCCCACGGCATCCTCCATCACTATCTACTCCTCCTCGACTCCTTCCTCCTCCCTGTACATGCCTAGCCGAGCTCGACACACCCGAGCCAGACCCCCCCCCCCCCCCGCCCGCCTCTGCACACCACCTTCACCCCTCCGGCCCCTTCCTGGCCACCTCCCCCGCTGCACGAACCAACACCACCACCACCATTGCCATCTTGTCGACCTCTCCACAACGAGCCGCAGCCCCGCATCTCCTCTCCACTCTTCTCCCTGGACGGAGCAGCCACCCTGAGCTCCTCCTCTTCCACCTCCCTGTCCCTCTTCTTCTCCTCCTCCTTCTGGCCGGACCTCTTCCCCCACTGGCCGGAGTTTCGTCATCACCCCCTCCATCACAATCATCATCTCAACATCATTGTCATCACTATCCTCCCTACTTTTCTCCTCCCCATCGTCGTCTTCGTTATCACTTTCACCATCACCATCGCCATCATCGTTATCGTCATCACCTTAACTATCATCGACATCGTCGTCATTATCATCATCGTTAGCATCATCATCTCACCTTAATCATTATCGTATCATCAACATCACCCATCGTCAATATCTCATCCTCATCATCACCATCATCTACGTCATCGTCCTAGTCATCCTCCCATCATCTATATCAATCACCACATCATCACCTCCTTCACTGTTATCATCCACATCATGACCATTATCCTAGTCATCATCCACATCACCACCATTATCATCATTTCTGTCGTCATTACCATAATCCTCATCATTGTAATCATCATCACCTTAACCATAACGTAATCATAACATCGTCATTACCCTCGCCATCGTCGTTATCGCGGACCCGTCACCCTTGCCAGACAAACCGTAGCGGTCACCCCCGATTCCCGTGCTTGCGCACACTGACCCCGAAGAGCTATTGGATCATTCTGTGTGACTTCCGGAGCCGGATATTGGGACTATGCAGCTTCTTGCCAGTCAAGTATACCTTGCCTTGTTGTACTGTTTAAATTGTGTATTATTAGCTATATGTTTATCATTATAAACTGTGCGCGTCCAAGAGAAACTCGGGTGCAGTCAACGAATGCGTTGATGTTAGGACTTATGTCTGACCTAGTGTCTAGTAGACCCACCTAAAGTTATGGAGTTATCGGTATAACTCCCCAGGCCTTGACATATTTCTTACATGTGTTGTGAGTTTTATGTAGGGCACGAACTTGCGTATGTGGTTGGCCACCTGTATGTGTAGGAGTGCGACGGATAGGGAATAATTGCTACTAGCGATGCAGGTTAGAAGACTTAGCAGTTATTTGTAATCGGAGCATAGACTATTGTGGTACGATGGTCCAATCCTTGTCCTTGTTTGGTTGTAAGGTTGGGCTATTGTTGTAGCGATAGATTATGAGCCAGAATTACGACGCCTCGGCATAGTAGCTAAGGCGTGTTATGGACACGATATGCATAGATCATTGGGCAGGGAGGACAACTAGTAGGCGTATGGGACACCCACTTCCTTTTATGCAGATTCCACGCTCGACAGAGCGATATGGACGTTATATACTATGCAGATTCCACGTTCTTTGAAGCGATATGGACGTTATATACTATGCAGATTCCCCGTTCTTCGGAGAGGTAGGACGTTATTATATTACATTGCACCCTTGTATTGGGGGCATATGTGGCATATACTAACCAGTTGTCACAATTGGTGAATTACGTCAGCATATGTCTAGCCTACACTTTTCCATACCCTCAAAGTTATCCTCAAGATGCATTTCACTTAGATGGTTAGGTCACCCTTGAGTTTTTACAGTATTTACTTTGTGGCATGCTTTTATGTATCTTGTTATGTCCCTCTGAGGACCTGGCCCTTTTCAGGTGTATTGTTCATGGGTATTCGCAGGAGCACAGATCCGGACTGGTTGCATATGTTCCGAGGAGTCCTCTCTCTGAGCCTCGTGATTGTTAGATGGTGTACTTATATTGTACTTACCTTGTTTATTCTATATTCTAGTTCGGTAGTAGATTTGTTTCCATCCGACTACCAACATTAGATACTTTATATAGAGATCTATCTTCATAGACATTGGTATTTATTCTTATTTGAAGTTTCATGGATGAGATTTAGATTGCACCCTGTGGCTTGTGATAGTTATACCACTGATGAATTATTGTTCATTATACAGCGTACGTATGTGTTATGGTTCCATACATTGGAGTTGCCATATACATGCGGCTAGCATGCTTACGTGTCCTAGTCCAACGTATTTTGGGACTGGAGCGTGACACACTCCGATGTACTTTTGAAGAGATTGGCATTGTGATGCACTTATGAAGAAAATGGTACTGCAGCACACTTTTGAATAGATTGGTACTGCGACGCACTTTTCAAGATAAAGGTACTGCGACGCATTTTTCAAGGAATGACACTACGACACACTTTTGAAAAAAATGGCACTGCGACGCACTTTTGAAGAGATTGGCGCTGTGGCACACTTTTAAAGAGATTGACACTGCGGTTGGGTCGCTAAATGACAACCTGAGTCTGCGTGTCATAGCTCCGCTGTAATGATGACCTCTGACTCTTCAATTTTTGCATATGTTAGCTGTCAGTCTGCTCCATTAAATATTGAGAGAAAGAAGATCATTTGTGTGCCATCTTTCGTAATATTAAGAAAGTGTGCCACTTTTATACTCTCTGAATAGTGCGCCACCCTCTGAAATTAATAAAAAGTGCGCCAAAGTTAGAAAATGTGCATCTTTCTTCTGGAACAAGTAGAAAGTGCACCATTCTTCTAATGTTAGGATTATTTATAGAAAATTATGCCATCTATCTGAGGCACACTTTTATGCTTCTACAACAGGTAGTTTTACGGTATATTGTGATGCATCAGAAAAAGGACTAGGGTGTGTTCTTATCCAGCATGGTAAGGATATAGCTTATGCATCTCGGCTGCTTTGAGACCATGAGAAGAATTATCCAACACACAACTTAGATTTAGCAGCAATTGTCTTTGCACTCAAACTTTTTAGGCATTACCTATAGGGAGATCGAGTAGAGATTTATACTGATCATAAGATTTTAATATATGTATTTACTCGGAAGGATCTCAATATGAGACCAAGAAGATGGCTAGAGTTGATGACAAACTATGATCATGACCTTCAGTATCATCCATGGAAGGCTAATATCATGGCAGATGATTTGAGCCGGAGAGTAGGAGCTTAATTTCTTACGGCGCAGCGAGGGATTTTAAAAGATCATCAGGATATGGACATAGAAGTAGTGTTGCCTGGCAACACAGTATTGATGGTTGGCTTACAAGTTTAATCTAGTATAGTAATAAGGATCAGAGCAGCATGCGAGACAGGGCGTAGAATATAACTAAGTATTCATATTGATAAAACTCTCCGATTTGGTAATCGTCTTTGTGTACCAAGTGAAGATATACATCAAGAGATCATGTCAGAAGCCTACAGTTCTCAGTATTTCATTCACCCAGGAGGAACGAAGATGTACAGAGATATTCGTCAGCATTTCTGGTGGAATGGAATAAAGATGCTGATAGCACGGTTTGTCTCTCGATGTTTGGTTTGTCAGCAAGTCAAGACTGAGTATCAGAGACTAGCAGGACTTCTTTAATATTTACCAATTCTGGAATGGAAGTGGGACTATATCACCATGGATTTTGTGACTGATCTTCCTAGATCCCCAGCTGGCAGAGATGCAATTTGGGTAATAGTGGATCGACTCACGAAGGTTTCTCACTTTTTTTTCCTTCAGAGTGGGACAGTGTATAGAGTAATTGGCTCGGATGTACATTAATCAGATTGTCAAACTTTATGGAGTGCCAGTTAGCATCGTATCAGATAGAGATTACAGATCCATAACTCACTTTTAGCAGAGTCTACAACAGAGTTTGGGTACTCGTCTGAAATTCAGTACAGCTTATCATCCCCAGACAGATGGTCAGTTAGAACATACGATCCAAACTATAGAAGATATGCTTTGATCATGTACCCTTGAATTTGGTGGTTCGTGGGAGGATCACTTGTACTTGGTCGAATTCTCTTACAACAACAATTTTAACCAAGTATCCAGATGTCACCCTTCGAGGCACTTTATGGCAGAAAGTGCAGATCCCCTGTAGCTTGGGATGATATTGGTGAGAGATAATTTCTTGGTCCTGAGATGAAAGCCCAAACATTTGAGGTAGTAATACAAGTCCAAAAGCATCTTAAAGTAGCTCAAGATCGTTAGTATCATTGGGCCGATTTGCATCGACGACCTCTTGAGTTCTCTTTCGGCGACTATGTATTCCTTCAGATTTTGCCTACCCGAGAAGTCATCAGATTTGGTGTACGGGGAAAGCTTAGTCCATGGTATATTGGTCCGTTCAATATCTTCGAGCGAGTGGGAGATATTTTTTATCGCATTTCTCTTTTTCTTTCGCTGTCACTTCGCAAGATACATAATATTTTTCTTATATCTCAATTACGACGGTATATACCGAATTCAAGCCATATTCTGGATCATTCAAAATTGGTCGTTGGTATCAACCTTTCGTATGAGGAGAGGCATGTATCCATTTTGGACTGGAGAGAGAAGATTTTCAAGAATCGGACTATTCGGTTAGTCCGAGTTGTTTGGGGCATCACTCACCGGACGAGTCAACTTGGAAGCGAGAGGATGATATATGTGCTCGATACCCATATTTGTTTGACTCATGAGATATACTTGTTCGTATATCTCGTACCATGATCTTGTCTTGTGCATGCTTGTCGTGTTCTAGGTTTGTGCTTGATTCCCGTATGCCCTTGCTTACCTTTATTGTATGTCCCAAGGGTTTTCTTGCTAGACCCCATACCTTATTAAAATTTTAAGGACAAATTTTTCTAAGGAGGAGAGAGTAATGAGACTTGTCTCACTGTTCTAGTTTACACACCCGATATATGCATATTATACATGTATAGCTTACTTATTATTTAATGGCTTACATCTTGCTTTATTTTATTCATGCATTTTTAGGTTATTTTTGTAAGTTTCCTTTAGTTGCATGCTTTGGACCGTTGGTCCCTTGGTTTTCTTAGTAGGTGGCTGTGATGAACCCGGGTAAGAGACATGGATTATGATCCAATGTCCTACAATCAATCACATGGCTATATAAGCAATACCATTCTCTTTCCTTCACTTTTCTTTTCTTTTATTTCTTTTTCTTTTTGTCACCCTCACATTTTTATTTAAGGGTAGTTAGGAAATTGACAAGGATATTTTAATTTTAGGATGTATTGTATTTAAATATTGTGCATGCATGATTAATTATTTTTGTATTATTTATTGATTGCTAGTTGTAGACTTATTTTAGACTTGTGTAGTGGACCTAATCTATTTAATTAGATGCATGAACCAACATTTTAGATGAGTTTAGATTGAGCCCATGAATTAGGCCCATGGATTAGGAGGTTGGATTAATTAGTGAAACCATTAGACTAGAACCTTCCCTCCGTAATTAATTTCTTCATGAGAGGCCCCAAGGGGTAATTGATATATTTCATATTTCTTGGAGAGGGGTTATATGGTCGGCCATGCTAGGAGGGGAGAGAAATTATTTTACTTCAAAATTTCTAATTCATTTAGATCTAGTTCTTCCCTCTTTCAATTTTCTTCATTCCCTCATCATTCCTCCACCAATTATTTACAAATTCCTTCCCTATTCTTCATTGGAGGCTTCTAAATCAAGGATCTACAAGAAGGAAGTAAGGAGGAAGAAGGAGGAGGCCAAGATCTATAAGGAGAGGAGCTACTTTGTATTTGGGGACTTTTCATTGGGAATCTATCTTTCAATAGGTATATTTTAGTTCTCTCCCTTCTAGTAGACTCTAAATCCGATATTTAACCATGAGAAACCAACCCACATGCATAGGATACCCATAGGACTTGGTTTTAGGTTCATCGGAGACCTACGGTGGAAGTTATGTGCATTTTGGTATCAATTTTGGGAAAATTTTAAGATTTGCACATGTGGTGTTTGTCATATGTTCTAATAGATCAACATGATATTGTTTGTGGTATTAAACGAAAGAATGAAAGTGTATTTCAATGACAGGATTTATACGAGACCCGTGCCCTTTGGTTTACAAACAAACTTGTACAATTCGATCCTATACGAGGATACGGGAGTACAATTTATTTAATCTGGGTATAAATTGCTATAGGTGTCTGATCTACGGTCGATCACTTTAGCCCTTGGACTACACGATGTTGAAAAAGTGCCGTGGAAGACAGGATACAGCTTCGGAGGTTGCGAAGGAGGGTGGATGCGCGATGCTGAAGGTCGTCGCTCCCTATTCCTTGCCTGAGCTCTGTATTCTTCTCTCTCTCTCTGTCTCTCCCTCTTGATCTCCGGTTCGGTGACCTTGTTCGATCCTTCTTTCAAAGTTTCGAGCTTTGATCTGATATTGGTATTCTTGGCCAAATTTTTTGACCTTGTTCCCCATTGACAGGGGCCTCTATTTATAGAGTCTTTGGTGACAGTGACCACTCCGTTGGTATAACAATCGAGGAGTGGACAGTAGAGCACCCTTTTACACAATGGTTAAAGTAACCAATGCCTGCATAATAATGACCTTTTGAGTGAGCAAGTGACGCGCGTCCAACTAAGGGGACGAAACGCGTATATCTGCTACGGAGATTACGGCGTAGAAGCCACGTAGGTAGGTATCCCTTGTGTAGAAGAGGTTGGCATAGAAGCCAAATGTCTGTCACCTTGGCGTAGAAGCCAAATAGGCATAGAAGCCGAGTAGGCGTGGAAGCCGAGTAGTCGTAGAGACTGAGGGGGCGTGGAAGCCGAGCAGGCATGGAAGCCAAACAGGCATAGAAGCCTAGTAGGCGTGGAAGCCGAGCAGGCATAGAAGCCGAACAGGCATAGAAGCCGAGTAGGCGTGGAAGCCGAGCAGTCGTAGAGACTAAGGGGGCGTGGAAGCCGTAGAAGCACAGATCCTGAATGGGCGTAGAAGCTACTGCGTACCGTGCCAGGGTGCTGATGTGGACGTCTTTAGCCGAAATTACGGCTTTTGGAGATCAAATCTTTGGCAGAAATTTGCATCATCCTGTGCATTAAATACGGAGACATGCCTTGAGGGGAAACTGTCACCGCTCTGTGCATTTTGACGAAGGGACGTGCCTTGAGGGGACACTGTCACCGTTCTGTGCGTTTTGACGGAGAGACGTGCCTTGAGTGGACACTGTCACCGCTCTGTGCGTTTTGACGGAGGGACATGCCTTGAGGGGACACTGTCGCCGCTCTGTGTGCTTTGGCGGAGAGACGTGCCTCGAGCCCTGTACGAAGCACAGCTTTTGACGTGGCAGGCGGTTTGTCTTCTGCGGAGCGTAAAACAGCCCATGTTTGCCTGTGTAAAACAAGGCAGCGTGTTCTCTTTGCACGCGAAAGAGCTGTTTACGCCGGGGGATTTTAGTAAGCGCCGGTTTAGTGATATTTTAAACAAATCCTCTGCATTAAATGCTGAGATCCGCCATCATACTATGGAGCGCGTCCCGAGGGGTCTGCCCCCGTTCCCAGCCGTCGTTTGGGTAGCTGTGCAACACTTTTTGTCAGGAGTCAGAGGTCAGGTTTACTGCGTGACTGGACAGTTTCTTTTTGGGAATACGAAGCGTTCCTCGTACGCTTTAACGCTGCTTTGAGAGCGGCTGGGTTTTACGCCATGGAGGCGATGAAGAACCCTGTTTTACGCTGGATGGCTCTGAAGGCCTCTGCTTACGCTGCTCTGTATCAAGACGCTGCGTAGATCTTCCAAGCATTTTTTTCATGCTTCTACAAGACCCCCTTCAAAGCTTTTAAATTCCTCGAAATTTGAAACGCTTTGAATGAAGCATGAACGGCCCCTCGTAACTCGAAACATTTCTGAATGGAGCGTTAAAACGGTCGATGCTGACTTTATGGCGGATTTATTGGGGACCGCTGTGATCTCTTTTGCCTATAAAAGGCTGGGGGGTGAACCTGTCTTCACCACATTCCCATTGTCATGCAGAGATGATCGCCGGAGTTCGTCGGATCGATCTGAGGAAGAAGGAGATCATATTCTTCCAGCATGTAGGGAGCCATAAAAGACGGCATCTTCGAGCAAGTGTCCACTGCAACGATGGATCATGGAAGGACATCTTAGCCTCCCTTGCTCGGGATAATCAGCAACTTTGTATGGCGTTGTCCCAGGAGAGAGGAAGGGTCGTATTGGCCCACAGCGGCTGGCATGCTGTGTATCTTCCCCTGAGATCCCCGCAGACGAGATTAGACAAGCTGTAATCTATCGTCCCCAATTGAGTTGGGCTTAAAGAAGCCTCAACTGGATCGGCCATGGCGAATGGAGGATCTTCTTGTTCATGACTGTGGTAGTTGATGAACAGCCCTCGAAGAAGAGGAAGACCTTCACCTATGTGAGAACCTGTTAGTACAGCTTCTAGGCGATCTTCGGACGATGATGGGGGGACTCCTTTGTAGATGGAGTTTCCCTCATATGTAACCATGAAGAATGGAGGAAAAACCCTTGTAGATTGGATTTCCTTCATATGTAATCATGATTTTAATCTTTAATAAGATCGTCTTCTTCTCCATATGATCGTCTTGCCATACGTTGCTTGTAAAGTCTGAATATATGCAGCTTCGACACGTCTGAATCTTTACGCTGACTCTGATAGAAAGAGTATTAGGCCCTGTCCTTTATGCATAGCGAATAGTCCATAGAATGCTGCTGAGCACTTTGAACATTTAGAACTGTCCTGTTGCTAGGACTGCGTAGAATTTCTGAACTGTTGCCTCTCTGATGAGCGGAATTTTGTTTTGTTCAGAATTTGTCTTCATGAATGATCTCTCGAAACTCCCTTGGAACAGGGTCGAGGTTTTTGGCTGTCAAACTGAGTTGCCACTTTGATAGATGAGATGTTCATACTGGAATCTGGATGAACCTCCAGTTTTTTGGACCCGAGAGGAGTAATTTCTCAATGTTTGAACTCTGCATACTTCGGGTACTTGGGGATGCTTTGGGTCAAGAACGAGTATCTTCTGTGTGAACTCTTTGCACTTGACCGCCTTGGGGACTGTTTGGATATACGGAAAGTCGTGGAGCGGGAAATCATATCTGTAGCCTCTTGAGCGTAAAACACCATCGAGCGTGAAATCGTAAACTTGTGGTTCCTGAGCGTGAAGTCGTAGGTTTGTTGCCTCTCGAGCATAGAATGCTACCGAGCACAAAGGCATCAGGGCAAGAAAAACCATAGACATGTAGCTGTCGAATGTAAAGCCGTTAGATTCGTAGCTGTCGAGCGTAGAAAAGCTCCTTTAGCGTAGGACTGTAGATCTGTAGCCTGTGAGCGTAGAACACCATCGAGCATAAAATCGTAGACCTGTGGTTCCTGAGCATGAAGTCGTAGGTTTGTTGCCTCTCGATCATAGAATGCTACCGAGCACAAAGGCATCCGGGCAAGAAAAACCATAGACTTGTAGCTGTCGGACGTAAAGCCGTTAGATTTGTTGTTGTCGAGCGTAGAAAGCTCCTTTAGTGTAGAACTGTTTGATTTGTAGCTCCTGAAAAGAAAATTTCTTCGAGCGTGAGGTTTGCGGATCTGTTGCTGCTGAGCGTAAACTGAGCACCACCGAGCGTGAGATCGTCAATTTGGTATCTGCTGAGCATAAAGTCGTGGGTTTGTGGCCTCTCGAGCATAAAAGCTACCGAGCACAAAGGCATCCGGGCGTAAAACCATAGACTTGTAGCTTGCGAGCGTAAAATCGTAGATCCGTTGCTGTCGAGCGTAGAAAGCTCATTTAGCGTAGAACCCGCTGAACCGTCTTGCACGAAAAAACCTTTCGAATTCGCTGACTGTCCGTCTTCGAAGGGTAGTGGGCTGACGTAGCATCCAATCATAATCAACTATTAATTGCGAGATTTGGTTAGGGTCTCGAGGGGTTCGTCCGAGGATTCGAGGAGTCGACCCGGACTGTATATATATCCCCAGCTTCTGGAAAGAAAAAACTTTTTATCTGTCTTTTGCGAAAGAGCGCTTTCGACTGTTCGAGTTTTTCTTCGTTCTTTCTCCGAGCACTTCGAGTCTTTCAGAAATGGCGCCGAAACAAACCCCCTCCGCTAAGGGAAAGAGCATAGGTTCTTCTTCTCATTCTTCTGTCCCGGCGAGGGAATCTCCGGTCGGGCAAGGTAAACTTCCCTCTGAGGGGAGCATACCGCCGACGACTAGCGCTCCCGGCTTTAGAGGTAGAACTTTTTGGGATGACACAAACGACAAAAAATCCTTCGCACACGTTGAACGTGACTGTGCTAGGTCGTCTTCTATGCTGATAGCCTCTTTTGAGGAAGATGACGCACGGAGGCATTTTCATCTTTTATGCCCACATTTCTAATGTGTCAGCGTAAAGACTCTGTATTTTCGTAGCTCTGGGCGTAAATAGCTCGGGCTACCGAAAATTGGCGCATTTCGTAAAATTTGAATTTTACGTTTGTGGAGGAGACTTCCAGCGTAAGGTGACCAAATTTGTACAATCTTGGCGTAAAGCACAGACTGTCGTTTCCTTGGTCCGTGTGTTTGTGCCAGACTTGTAATGACATATCTTCTTTGCATTATCTTGCAGTTGATCTGGGTGAGTCCCCATTGGCTGAGGTGATGGGCTCCGCTGCGGGGATGGTGCACTCGAACTATCTGGAGGATCTGTCCCATGTGTCATTTCCCATCTCTGGACCCCAGTATCCTGAGGGAAGGGAGCTCCTGATATCGGCCCATGGTGAGCGAATGCTGTTGAGTATGATCAACGGTGAACCCTTGGTACGTGTAGATGGGGAGCAGTACATAAAGCCGGCTTTCCTTTTTGGGGACATGATTGATAAACAGTCCCAGACGAAGCCCAAGAGGGAGCCTTGGGTTTTTCCTGCCGGGGATTTGGTCTTGTACCTGCCGACGATGCTGAGGGATTATCCCATCTCGGCTTTCTCCCATACGACGCATCCCAGGAAGATGTCTTGGAAGCTGACTCCTGATCTTCATGGGAAGCCGGGGAAGATCTTTCATCTGAAAGGCGCTGACCAGGGGTCGTTTGTTAGTCGCCCTTCTGGCGTTGTGACGCTGTTCCGAGGACTGTGCCCGGGCAGTGTTCCAAGTGAAGATAGCTCGGTGATCCAGCCGGTCCAATTGTCGACCTTCTGCAACGACTTCATGGGTCGAGGTGGGGTATATCCTAAGGAGAATCCTCGGTGCAATGGGTGGATCGCCCCCAACGAACTCCCGATGGAGATGCCTAGTTGACTGGGCCTTAAAGCACTTCCAGAGAGAGTTGGAGGGCATTGGACTATATGCCGCTGTGAGTGCGACGAGCGTCGGGCTGCCTCCGAACCCTAATTTGTTTCTGGCACTGATGGAGCGGTACATTCCGCTCACCGGGACCTTCGCCACTCCACTAGGGGAGTTGGGGTTGGCCCTTCATGAGATGGCAGTTGTCTCGAGACTGCCGATGGGGGATACCCCATATGAAGAGTACGTTCCCACCAACCAGGAGTTGGGGGATTTGGAGGTAGCGACTGGTCGACTGAGCAAAGCGCGACGGGATCTGGACCGTGCGGAAGCTGCCCATACGGGCTGTCTTCGGGCAAGGGCTAATCTGACCCTTACGCATACTCCGGAGGCACGGCTGGAGCAGGCTCGCGCCGATGCTTTGGCCCTTTGGAATGAGAGGATAGCTGCACTGGAGCGGCAGATTCATGGCCTGATTACTCCGCCATCTTGATGTACCCCTTCCTATGTAATTCTGTCTTCTTCGGGAATAAATAACAGCGACTCTTTTCTGACTGTTTGTGGACCCATTATTTTGGAATGTAAATGACAGGTTAGGTGAGAGTGATATCAGAGGTAGTATGGACGTGATAAACTTTCGATAAACTTCTTAGCGGGACATATCTATTCAGAGGTCATGCGGACATGATAGAGTGTAACCCAACTAATTATGTTTTTGGAAGTAGTTTTGTCAGAATCGAGGTCCTTGCTATTTTCCTCTTTGAGCAGGAGAGATTAGGCATAGTACCTTTTCAGGAATTTGCCGTTGATAGGAGCCATTAACAGATCTCCGTTGGGCTGGGCTATCCTGTAGGCGCCGTTTGAGAACGTTGTCTCGATCACATAAGGGCCTTCCCATTTGGGCTAAAATTTGCCTTTACTTCTGTGAGTTAGAATCATCGGCCTTCTCACGGCTAGAACTAGCTCGCCGACTTTGAACACTCTTTCCTTTACTTTATGATTGAAAGCTTTGGAAATGCGTGCTTGGTAGAGCGCGATGCGCTGCTGAGCTTGGAGGCGTTTCTCGTCTAATCCTTCCAGCTCTTGGAGCCTCAACAGGTCATTCTTTTCTCGAGTCAGCTCACTAGTCACGGCTATTCGGAGCGACAGGATCTGGATTTCGATAGAAAGGACCGCCTCACTTCCGTAGACTAGTGAAAAGGGGGTACAACCTGTTGGTGTCCGTACCGTTGTGCGGTATGCCCAGAGACATTCGCCCAGCTTCTCGTTCCAGTCTCTTTTGTTTGAAGAAACAAACTTCTTCAGGAGTTTGACAATGGTTTTGTTGAAGGCTTCCGCCAAACCATTAGCAGCTGGATAATATGCCGTAGAGGCAATATTGTGTATCCGGTTATTATCGTAAAACCGATGAAACGCTTGGCTGATGAACTGAGGTCCATTGTCGTGGATTATCCTTCGGGGAATCCCAAAGCGATAAATGACATGGTGCTTGATGAAGGTGATTACATCAGACGCCTTTACTTTAGCCAGAGGGATTGCTTCGGCCCATTTGAAAAAGTAATCTGTGATGGCCAGTATGAACCGGTGGCCTCTGGAGGAAGACGGGTGAATGGGCCCAACGATATCCATACCCCAGGCTTCGAAGGGCCAGGATGCAATCGTAGGATGTAGATATTCAGACGGTTGATGTATGAAGTCTGCATGGACCTGGCAGGCCCTGCATTATTTTGCATAGCTGATCGCGTCTGTGATCATAGTGGGCCAGTAATAGCCCATTCTCCTGATGCGGTCCTACAGCTTAGGACCGGGCTGATGCGCTCCGCATACACCGTCGTGAGCTTCACGAATAATCTGCTGTGCCTCGGCGCCAGCGAGACATCTTAACAGCAGTCCGTCGTAGGTTCGACGATACAAGTATCGTGAAGATGCATCGAAGTAGAAGCGTAACGATCGTCTCTTGACGGATACTACTTCTTTGGGGGTCCTCTGGCAAGATTCCATATGCCACGAAATCTATGAAGGGACTCATCCAATCTCTTGTAGGAGGATCGGCGTTTACAGCGTAGCTGCGTTCTAGGTGACAGCTGTTCTTCACACAGAATAAATCTCTGTTAAGAAGGATTACCGAATCCTGCCTTCTTATAGGGGTGGCTAAGTCCACAGCTAGGCTGGCCAGGGCATCAGCTTCCCGATTCTGAGATCGAGGTACATGCTCTAGGAAGAACCCTTTGAATGTCATGGCTATCTCGACCGTTGCTTGGTGATAGGGGATGAGGTCTGGATTCCGGACTTCGTATATCCCCCTGACTTGGTTGACGATGAGCAGAGAATTGCCGAAAGCTTCCAGGGATTCCACCCCCAGCTCTTTAGTGACTTGGAGCCCGATTAGCAGGGCGTTGTATTCTGCCACATTGTTGGAGCAGGGCTCGCTAAGGGAATATGCTCGGTAGATGACGAGCTGATCTGGAGTAACTAGGACGACTCCTACTCCTGAAACGACGTTTCCCTTAGGACCGACTCTGGAGGCGCCATCGAAGAATAGTTGCCATACGTCACTTTCTCTTACAAAATTACATTCCGCAAATTCATCGGGGATGTCTTCGTATAGTTTGGAGGTCTCTGGGATTGGATGAGCTGCTAGGAAGTTGGCCAGTGCTTGGCCTTTGATGGACTTCTGTGGGACGTAGACCATGTCATATGGCGTCAGTAGCATTGCCCAAGTTGCGAGTCGGGAGTTAAGGGCACTTGGCTTGCTCATCAGCACCCGGAGAGGGTTGATCCTGGAGATGATATGAATAGTCTGGCCGGCGACGTAGTGTCGCATCTTCTGGACAGCGAACATCAGAGCCAAGCATTCCTTCTCCACTGGGTTGTACCGATGTTCGGCCCCGACCATCATCCTGCTGGGATAGTAGATAGCCTGTTCATGACCCGCATCGTTCTTCTGTGCAAGGAGAGCTCCTAGCGAATGATCCACTGCCCGAACGTACAACAAGAAGGGTTTTCCCATGACGGGAGGCACCAGAACTGGTGGACTGGTTAGGTAGCGCTTGATATCCCCAAACGCTTGCTGGCAGGTTTCGTCCCATATGAAGGACACACCTTTCTTCATGAGGTGAGAGAAGGGCTGATATCTCCCCGATAGGTTGGATATGAATCACCGGATGTAAGCCAGACGTCCTTGGAACCTCCTGAGTTCCCTCAGATTATGGGGTGGTCGCATTGCTACGATCGCCTGGACTTTGTCAGGGTCTACTTCGATGCCTCTGGCGGTAATGATAAATCCCAGGAATTTGCCACTGGATACCCCCAAAAAGGACTTTGTAGGATTCATCTTGAGTTGATGCTGGCGCATTAACTCGAATACTGCCCTCAGGTCTCGAACGTGATCACCTTTGAGGCGGCTTTTGACAGCTATGTCATCCACGTAACATTCCACTGTCTTGCGTAACTGCTCACGGAATATGTTACTCATAGCTCGTTGGTATGTAGCCCCGGCGTTCTTTAATCCGAAGGGCATGACCGTATAGCAATATACCCCCAGTAGTGTCCGGAAGGCAGTGTGCTTTTCGTCTTCCGGATGCATCTTGATCTGATTGTATCCCGAGAACCCGTCCATAAAAGACATGCGCTCGAAGTCGCAGGTGTTGTCGATCATGTTGTCCGTGATAGGAAGGGGGAATTCATCTTTGGGGCAGGCCGCATTCAGATCTCGGTAGTCGATGTAGATACGTACCTTCCCATTTTTCTTCATGACTGGGACAACGTTGGTGACCCAGTCGGGATGTTGTTCTTCCCGAATGAAACCGCAAGTTATCAACTTCTTGACTTCATCCTCGATGGCGTCCATCATATCCGGGCGAAACCGACGTTGGTGTTATTTCACTGGCTTTGAATCGGTCGAAATATTGAGTTTATGAGTAGCTACCCTCGGGTCTAGGCCTGGCATGTCCTCATAACCCCATGCAAAGACGTCGACATATTCCTTTATCAGCTGTATGATCTCTTCCTTTTCAACTGGGGGAAGATTGTTACTGACAAATATTAGCTTTGGTGAGAGCTCACCCCCAACATTGACTTGGATAACTTCGTCCTTGGTGGGAGGTTCTCTCTGCTCGAAGCAGAATTCCTACTGTGTATCCATTTGTTGAGCCCAGGGGTCGTTCTCGAACGGCTCAAACTTTGGGGTTGTGACTCCATCGGGGATGGAGGTACACATCTGCTCAGAGGTGATATGGACATGGCAGTTTTTGTGGACTTAACATTACTGGCGTGCTTAGAATTTAAGTACGGATGTTAAGTGTAGATGACAATCAATATCAGAGGTAATATGGACGTGATGATTGACGGCCGAAAGTTTTATTCAGAGGTAATATGAATATGATAAAATTTTATGATTGTGACTCCATCGGGGACGGAGATACACATCTGCTCAGAGGTGATATGGACATGGCAGTTTCTTGTGGACTTAACATCACTGGCGTTCTTAGAATTTAAGTACGGATGTTAAGTGTAGATGACAATCAATATCAGAGGTAATATGGACATGATGATTGACGGCCGAAAGTTTTATTCAGAGGTAATATGAACATGACAAACTTTTGTGATTGTGACTCCATCGGGGACGGAGGTACACATCTGCTCAGAGGTGATATGGACATGGCAGTTTTTGTGGACTTAACATCACTGGCATGCTTAGAATTTAAGTACGGATGTTAAGTGTAGATGACAATCAATATCAGAGGTAATATGGACATGATGATTAACGGCCGAAAGTTTTATTCAGAGGTAATATGAACATGACAAACTTTTGTGATTGTGACTCCATCGGGGACGGAGGTACACCTCTGCTCAGAAGTGATATGGACATGGCAGTTTTTTGTGGACTTAACATCACTGGCGTTCTTAGAATTTAAGTACGGATGTTAAGTGTAGATGATAATCAATATCAGAGGTAATATGGACATGATAATTGACGGCCAAAAGTTTTATTCAGAGGTAATATGAATATGACAAACTATTGTGATTGTGACTCCATCGGGGACGGAGGTACACATCTGCTCAGAGGTGATATGGACATGGCAGTTTTTGTGGACTTAACATCACTGGCGTGCTTAGAATTTAAGTACGGATGTTAAGTGTAGATGACAATCAATATCAGAGGTAATATGGACATGATGATTGACGGCCGAAAGTTTTATTCAGAGGTAATATGAACATGACAAACTTTTGTGATTGTGACTCCATCGGGGACGGAGGTACACATCTGCTATCCCGCTGAAGTAATCGTTCCCTTGTTTTTTATAAACGCAGAGTGATGACCTTAGCATCGATTAATTCCTGAATTCTCCTTTTTAGCACATAGCAGGTCCTTGTAGGGTGATGAGTATACCGATGGAAGAGGCAATAATCTGGGTCATCGACTCTGTCGGCCCTCTTAGGGTATCTGATGTCGGATAGCTGAAGCTTATGTTCCCCGCTCAATATATTGAAGATTTTAACTATGTCATCTTCTTTGAAGGAGAAAGTTCCTTTTGGTCGCAGGGCTCCTGATGCCTGAGTTTCACGGTCTTCCGGGAAGATTGCCGTTGTTGTATCATCTTCGACTCTCGAGGACCTTCCGCCCCTAGCCTTGGACGCTGCTTTGTTTCGTCGAGGTGAGTTATCCCCGGACACGCTGTGGCCTCTGGTCAAAGAAACTGATTCAGCAGGAGTTGCCTCTGGTGGTACAGGATTAGATTTTGAAGTTTTGGGTTTTGCAGCATATCCCAACCCAAAACGAGTTTGTTGATGGTGAGAAGTACCCTGCAACGGTGTTCGTCGGCCTTTTCCATAGTTGAGGCCTTGCTTTGATTTTAAATCATAACCCATGTTCTGTATAATCTTCAAAGCTTGTGGGCTATACCTGTGGATTTGCATTTTCCCACTCTCAGACTCGCAAAATTCTTTCTGTTCAACCGGACCGCTCCGCTTGTGTTTGAAGACTATCGGATGCTGATCGTCGCGGGTAGGAGGGACAATAAAGGCTTCATTTTCATATGGTTCATACATCATGATGACATTAGATGTTGTTGCATCTTCCCATACGATCGCTCCCCGTTTGACAGTTAGGGGTTCTAAAACTTGTTTACGACTCCTGTCTTTGTCTTTCTGGATCAAATAGGTACGCAGGTCAGGAGGTTTTGCAGAAGAAGAAGACGAAGGCTTGTTTCTTCTGTTCCCATCAGCGGGTATGCGGAGGATGGGCACCATGGTTTCCCCTATGCCACCTGTATACAACAGGTTGGCCATCTGGGCGGCGGATAATCCCCTGGGAGGGAGTCTTTCCGCGATCTGAGCTTGTTTTACACCGAGGGACTGTGCCTGGCATAACTTGGGGATTCGCTCAGTCTGGCATAAAGCTGGAGAGGCCCTCAGTTGGCCACTAGCTTCTCGCATAATCTGGAGAATAGGCGGATCATTCTTTTGCTGGTGTAAAGGCCGAGTAGTTGAGTATTCGCCCGCTTGCTTCCCCTTGCGGAGATCGCAGCGCTCATCTGGTTCACCGTAGAGGTCAGATGTCGTCCTGTGCCTGGAGCATGATCTGTACTTCTGATTTGGCGTTGAGGCACCATCAGAGGTTTTGTCTGTACCGCGCGTAGCGGGAGACAGGTTCCTACGCATGGAGCGCAGGGGATACTTCTGGGTCAGCGCTGAGGCTTTGCCCGAAGTTTTGTCTGTATCGCGCGTAGCAGGAGACTGATTTCTACGCGTATAGCGCAGTGGATACTCCTGGGTTAGCGCTGAGGCTTTACCAGATGTTTTGTCTGTACCGCGCATAGCGGGAGACTGATTTCTGTACGTATAGCACAGTGGATACTCCTGGGTTAGCGCTGAGGCTTTACTAGAAGTTTTGTCTGTACCGCGCGTAGCGGGAGACTGATTTCTACGCGTATAGCGCAGTGGATACTCCTGGGTTAGCGCTGAGGCTTTACCAGAAGTTTTGTCTGTACCGCGCGTAGCGGGAGACTGAATTTTACGTGCGGGGCACGGAGGGAGCGATGCTATCACCTCATTGGTCGGAGAGATCGGAGAGTCCACAGGAACGGCAGAGGATGTCTTGAGCATCCACACTTTGTGTAGCTTCCTGTTGTCTTGGACGGAGAGAGAGTGAGAGCTACCCCCAGTCCGAAGTATGTCTTCGTAGGCAGACTGGTCAAAATGAACGACCAGTGTCTTCTTCACGGTTCCTACAGATACCGCATCGTGTTGAGCAATTACTTCCTCGTCAGAAGAGAAAGACGTCCCCAGCAGAGTCGCCATCTTGTTTGTGGTATTAAACGAAAGAATGAAAGTGTATTTCAATGACAGGGTTTATACGAGACCTGTGCCCTTTGGTTTACAAACAAACTTGTATAATTCGATCCTATACGAGGATGCGTGAGTACAATTTATTTAATCTGGGTATAAATTGCTATAGGTGTCTGATCTGCGGTCGATCACTTTAGCCCTTGGACTACACGATGTTGAAGAAGTGTCGTGGAAGACAGGATGCAGCTTCGAAGGTTGCGAAGGAGGGTGGATGCGCGATGCTGAAGGTCGTCGCTCCCTATTCCTTGCCTGAGCTCTGTATTCTTCTCTCTCTCTCTGTCTCTCCCTCTTGATCTCCAGTTCGGTGACCTTGTTCGATCCTTCTTTCAAAGTTTCGAGCTTTGATCTGATATTGGTATTCTTGGCCAAATTTTCTGACCTTGTTCCCCATTGACAGGGGCCTCTATTTATAGAGTCTTTGGTGACAGTGACCACTCCGTTGGTATAGCAACCGAGGAGTGGACAGTAGAGCACCCTTTTATACAACGGTTAAAGTAACCAATGCCCGCGTAATAATGACCTTTTGAGTGAGCAAGTGACGCGCGTCCAACTAAGGGGACGAAATGCGTATATCTGCTGCGGAGATCACGGCGTAGAAGCCACGTAGGTAGGTATCCCTTGTGTAGAAGAGGTTGGAGTAGAAGCCAAATGTCTGTCACCTTAGCGTAGAAGCCAAATAGGCATAGAAGCCGAGTAGGCGTGAAAGCCGAGTAGTCGTAGAGACTGAGGGGGCGTGGAAGCCGAGCAGGCATGGAAGCCGAACAGACATAGAAGCCGAGTAGGCGTGGAAGCCGAGCAGGCATAGAAGCCGAACAGGCATAGAAGCCGAGTAGGCGTGGAAGCCGAGCAGTCGTAGAGACTGAGGGGGCGTGGAAGCCGTAGGAGCACAGATCCTGAATGGGCGTAGAAGCCGCTGCGTACCGTGCCAGGGTGCTGATGTGGACGTCTTTAGCCGGAATTACAGCTTTTGGAGATTAAATCTTTGGCAGAGATTTGCCATCATCCTGTGCATTAAATGCGGAGACATGCCTTGAGGGGAAACTGTCACCGCTCTGTGCGTTTGGACGGAGGGACGTGCCTTGAGGGGACACTGTCACCGCTCTGTGCGTTTTGACGGAGGGACGTGCCTTGAGGGGACACTGTCACCGCTCTGTATGTTTTGACGGAGGGACGTGCCTTGAGGGGACACTATCGCCGCTCTGTGTGCTTTGGCGGAGAGACGTGCCTCGAGCCCTCTACGAAGTGCAGCTTTTGACGTGGCAGGCGGTTTGTCTTCTGCGGAGCGTAAAACAGCCCATGTTTGCCTGTGTAAAACAAGGCAGCGTGTTCTCTTTGCACGGGAAAGAGCGGTTTACGTCGGGGGATTTTAGTAAGCGCCGGTTTGGTGATATTTTAACCAAATCCTCTGCATTAAATGCTGAGATCCGCCATCATACTATGGAGCGTGTCCCGAGGGGTCTGCCCCCGTTCCCAACCGTCGTTTGGGTAGCTGTGCAGCACTTTTTGTCAGGAGTCAGAGGTCAGGTTTACTGCGTGACTGGACAGTTAATTTTTGGGAATACGAAGCGTTCCTCGTACGCTTTAATGCTGCTTTGAGAGCGGCTGGGTTTTACGCCATGGAGGCGATGAAGAACCCTGTTTTACGCTGGATGGCTCTGAAGGCCTCTGCTTACGCTGCTCTGTATCAAGACGCTGTGTAGATCTTCCAAGCGTTTTTTTCATGCTTCTACAGACATATGATTGCTTGTTTGTGACTAGTGTCGTATCCACAATTGGATACGTGTAGACCGTATCTCGTCGATTTGATAAAATGGGTTAATTTTGGGGGGTTTTCTCCGACACGGGGCCTTGTGCATATCACATTGTGACACAGACACATAGTTAATCTAATTACTATACATATTATTCATATTTAGTGTATTACACTGCTCGTGTCCTCTGGGATACGTTGGGTTGTGTGTTGGAGCCGTATCGTAAGTGTATCATAGTGTTAGTGTGATACGGGTGCGGTGCACTCCACGTATTTGGTGTTTTGCCCACTTTCTATTTGTACATGTGTATTTATATATCTATGTGATATTTATGTAATATATATGTATATAATAGTGTATATGATTAAGTGTATTTGCGTGTGTGTTTATATGTGTGTATATATATATATATATATATATTTAGAGTTGGGTACATATAAATATTGATATATATACATAGAGGTTTTAGTGTAGTGTATATGTGTTAGTGGTTTATGTTGTGTGGTGAGAGTGTTTGTGTGTGTGTGTGTGTGTGTGTGAGGAGGAGCTACTCGAGCCTCAGACAAAGCAGCAACTGAGAAGTCACTGTCAGCAAAAGGGACGGGCTGATATATCAAATGGAGAGAGGCTTTATACAGTCCCCACATCAGGTAAGCAGCACTGTGATACAGTAGAGGAGTTTACTGTGTATCAGTTTCAGCACAGTGTCAACTAAACTATTAAGAGGTAGTGGCAAGAGGGTAGTTATCAGTGCATTGGCTCGTGCAGCCAACAGCAAGGAAGAGGAGCATCAGTGCTCAGCAAGCAGAGGAGCTAGCAGTAGCATCCACGTACCATTGCACAGCGAGAAGTGCACTGAAGGTGTGAAGTCCCCAGTTTCAGTGTGTACTGCAGGAGGGGAGACTCAGGATAGCTGTAGTTCAACAGGAAGGAGAGCTGTTGTAGCTTAACAAGAAAGTCGAGCAGTTTGCAACCAACGGCCCAGTGAAGAGGCTACAACAAGCAGGAGGTGTAAAGTTCACTATTCAGCAGTGTGGCAACTGCGCGAGTGACCAACAGTCAATACACTGTGCAGTATCTGTATAGTGCAGGGTATGCACAACAATACCAGGTATCAGTGTATCCATGTTTAGTATAGTTTAAGACCAAGGTATTGGTTTAGTTAGTTAATTATCAGTTAGTTAGTAGCTAATTAGTAAGAGTTAGTTAATAGTTAATAATATTAGTTAGTTGGGTTTTGATTACGTAGATAGTTAGCTATCAATACATATTTATTATATTAGTTAGTATGGTATTGAATAGTGGTTAGTAGGTAATATATTGATTCATACTATATGTTAGTAGTTTATACACTTTATATAGCTAGTGCTTGAGGTATTATGTATATATGTATTAGTATATTGGTTGGGGTTGCTATGTTAGTTATTATATTAAGGTTTTGGATTACCTTGGGTACCAAGGTAATACCCAGGTATTGGGTCGATACCCAAGGTATTGGGTTTAGGTATCGATATTTGTGCAATACGCATTAGTGCAAGGCCAATGTATCCTATTTTATTTGTTTTATTATAGTATTATAATTATTGACTTGTATATATATCTAAACCACTATTTTTATATAATTAAACTTGTGTATCTTAGGATACGGCTTTTTGAGTGTTTCATAGTATCTTAGATTAGCTTGTATAGTTTAGTTTCATAGTGTATTGACTTAGTGACCTAGTATTAGACTCTTGCAACCTAGATTTTATCGGTTTGACCTAGAAATAGCTTATTGACTTACAATTGTATCATATTAACTTATTTTCATTCTTGAACCTTGTATTGATGCAATATACCATATATAGGTTTGTGTGACACCAGCTTGGGCATCGAGAGACACACATTGCTCAGGATATCAGGCGAGTATATTTCTCTGATAGTTTTCAATTCATAATATTGTATATATGCATGTTCTAGAATTGTATACTTGATCCTGATACAGTGATTTCACAGAATGGTACTACATGGATCCCATCAGGAGATGTTATCCCCTACCGTGTTCAGTGGGTACTCGTGTACATGTATCTCATCGTATATATTGGGTATTGATTATATTTCATGTTCACACACTACTTGTGTTCAGTGTGCTTATTCGTGTACACCCATTGCTCATGTTCGGTGGTAATGATATTCGTATACAGTAACTGCTCGCGTTTAGTGGTTATATTTCGTGGTCGTAGCGTGTCGTGATTGGATCCATCGGTATTAGTTGGGGGTGGAAAAGTAGGAGTTGATTATGTGATCAAAGCCCCATTCTTACATCGTGTACATTCTGGTTACATACCTCACTTGTAATTGTCTTACCTGATCATGTTCACCCAACCCGATTACATAATGAACTTGTATTCTGAGGCACATTAGTTTAGATTGTAGTTATTTCATCATATTACTGATTTTCATATTGTTGATCTATATTCTCGTACATTACCTGTATATCTATTGTTCATTCATTCATATATTAGTGATCTTGTATTCCATTTCTATTATCTGTTTTATATGCTCGATTATGCTATTGAAACTGCTTTCAGAGGTATGTACTTCACTCCAATCCTGACTGGATATATTTTTCCAAATAACTGTCTTATAGAGCAGTTTCCCATATTCTACCGGCCACAGGATGGCGTACCTATAGAGGATACTCTTATAGACCAGGAGGACTTAGTTGCAGAGCTCGAGGAGGTCTAGTTTATTTGTGTTGGCATGTATTAGACTATTCTATTATTGAGATTCATAGTTTGTATTATTCTTTCTGATTGTGGATTGTATCTTATTCTTTTCCTTCGCTATTTCATTCGTGCATTATCTACCTTAGTTTGTTTTGTGATTGAGATTAGTTATTCATGTGAGATACCATATTTCTCCTCCGTTCGGAGTTGAGATGATTAACAGGTACCATATTATATTGTTGAGATATTAGATAGTTAAAAATAACCCAGACATCGTTCTACCGCCGATTCTGTAACGTAGGCTGGGCGTAACCACATACTCGTGCCCGAATATCCGGGTGCGGATCGTGACACATTTTTAGTGGTGGCCCATGCAGGTCTAGATTTAGTCGTAGTTGTACTCGTCTAGAGTACTGCTATGAGCCTACTTTAGGAAATAGGATTTAGGCTGAGAGTTTACTCAATCATACCTAGGAAAATTCTAATCTGTTTTTCAAATCCCTATCTATTGAATATTGCTTTACTTTGAATAAAGTTCTGTCCTTCTTGATGGTTTCGTATCATATTCAATATTGATTTCGTATTTCAATCTATTTTCAGGATGCCACCGAAGATGCGTTCCCAGCGATCAGGTGCTGCGACAACACGATCTGTCACTTCATCACTGTTAAGGGCAGCACCCTCAGACGATGGTCCAGCACCTACATTCAGGAGGTCAGCTTCACCGGTCCAGGTGGTCGTATCTGCAGCAGCTTTCGGAGGTGCTCTACCTCCAGTACCAAGGATGGGGCAGACATTATCCGAGGATCTTCCACCTCCACCACCAGTAGTCGATCAGACGCATATGTTTGCACTCTTCCAGCAGATGATGGAGGCGCAGCATCGACAGTCCAAGGTCCTACGACAGAGAGTAGAGAATGCTCACCAGATCGCACTTGCAGCAGTTGAGAGAGCTACTATATTCCAGCCATAGATGGTGCCGTCTCAGTTTATTCCTCAATAGCCGAGACCGGGTACCATCATAGACTTCAAAATGATGGGCCCGAAGGACTTCAGAGGCACAGAGGGGATTCTTTATGCAGATGATTGGATCGAGGACATCGAGCGAAACTTGCGGCTGGCGTAGATTCTAGAGATGCTACAGATAGAGGCAATAGGGTGTATGATGTTCGACATTGCATTGACATAGTTCCAGACAGACCCCAGGATTGTAGTACCAGGACTCTTTTGAAAATCCTTCAAAGAGCATTTCAAGGAAAAGTTCTTCCCAAACGTGGCTCTTACATCTTTGGAGAGCCAATTCCAGTACCTCGTCCAGGGAGGTATGTCAGTGGACGAGTATGCGGCTGAGTATTGTCGTCTAGGTCGCTTCGTGGAGGGTCAGAACCCTAGAGGCAGAGCCAGGAAGTTCAGGAAGGGCCTAAACCGGGAGGTCAAATCCTAAACCAATAGAGATCCTACTGCCACCTTCGAAGAGATTCTCAAGCAGGCGCAAGAGAAGGGGATGACTTAGATCTTGGCTCTAAGAGGCCGAGGGACATAGGAGGATCCAGCACCAATACGAGTCCAGCAAAGAGGCCTCATTTCCAGCACCAGCACTATAGGCAGCAGTATTACGGGCCAGCTAGAGCGTCGGCTCAGCAGATGCATCAGATCCAGAGTGTAGCAGTTCCTTGCACTTTTTGTAAGAAGCAAAGACACGGATGGGACGCATACAGGATGAGGCTTAGCCAATGCTTATTCTATTATTTGGGAGATCATCAGTTGAGGGCTTGTCCTAAAGTCCCAACTTATCCAGTTCAGGGTGGAGGGCAGGCACAAAGGGCACTCGCTAGACCACCAGCGGGACAGCAGCAGAGAGGACATCGTCCGCCGTAGCAGCAGCAGTTTGCCCAGCATCAGCAGCAAAGAGGAGCGCAGTGACAGGGGCAAGCTTTTGCCTTGACTGTCGAGGAGGAGGAGCGAATTGATGATGTCATCTCAGGTTCAGTCTATCTCGATTCCTTTACAGCTCATATTTTGTTCGATTCTGGTGCTTCTCATAGCTTTGTATCTGTATCTTTTGCTTTGAGGCATCATCTTGAGTCTGAACCATTGGTGAGGACTTGCAAAATCACGACCGGGGTGGCATTATCCTGGTTAGAGATGTTTGCAAGAACTAGAGAGTTTATTTGGGAGGCCATGAGCTGAGCGTATGTTTACTTGTAATGCCACTTTCGAGTTATGATATCGTACTTGGGGTGAATTGGTTGAGTAGACATCACGCTAGTATCGATTGTCGTAGAGACAAAGTTTTATTTCAGACGCCAGGACAGCCGATGTTCGAGTTCGTCCGAGGAGCAGAGCAGAACGAAGACAATTTTTGTAGAGCTTTAGTAGAAGAGCAGGAGCCGCCACATCCGTTGATTACAGATTTTATGGATGTCTTTCCAGAGGAGTTGTCGGGGTTGCCAACGGACAGAGATATGGACTTCTCTATAGATTTTGTGCCAGGCGCAGAGCCGATATATCAATACTTCTATAGAGTAAACAACAGCAAACTGGCGGAGTTAAAGAAGCAGGTGGATGAGTTGTACGACAAGGGATCTATCCATTCCAGTTCATCACCATGGGTTCTCCGGTACTTTCTATACCAAAGAAGGATGGTTCGGTACGTATGTGTATCGACTACAGGGTACTTAACAACCTTACTATCAAGAACAAATACCTGGTGTCGCAGATTGATGACTTGTTTGACCTGTTGGGCAAAGCGAAGGTATTCTCAAAGATAGACTTGAGGTCAAGGTACCACCATGTGAAAGTGAAGAGGGAAGACATCCCGAAGATAGCTTTCAGGACTAGTTATAGGCAGTTCTAATTCTTGGTGATGCCGTTTGGGTTGACCAATGCCCCGACACTATTCATGAACCTGATGAACAAGGTATTTTATTAGTACCTGGACCAGTTTGTTATAGTCTTCATTGATGATATTTTGATATATTTGAAGACCCCAGAGGAGCATGAGCAGCACTTAAGGATAGTTCTGGAGACCCTCAGGTAGGGAAGCTGTATGGCAAGCTATCAAAGTGTGAATTCTTCCTTGATAAGGTTAAATTTCTTAGGCATGTTATTACAGGAGATGGAATCTCAGTGCATCCGAAGAAGATTTTAGCAGTTGAATCATGGTCTACCCCGAGTTCAGTAGTAGAGATCAGAAGTTTCCTTGGATTGGCGGGCTACTATCGGAGGTTTGTTCAGGACTTTTCCAGACTTGCAGAGCCGATGACTAGACTAACCAGGAAGGACATAGAATTCGTTTGGAATGAGGATTGTCAGTCAGCATTTGAGGAGCTGAAGGGGAGGTTGACTACAGCTCCCATCTTGACATTGCCGTCAGAAGCAGGAGGATTTTCCATTTACAAATTTGCATCAGGAAAGGGATTGGGTTGTGTGTTGCAGCAGTACAGGAAGGTGATTGCCTATGCTTCCAGGCAATTACGTCCGTATAAGAAGAACTACCCTACCCATGACTTGGAGTTGGCAGCAGTTATCTTTGCTCTCAAATTATGGAAATACTACTTGTGTGGAGAGATAGTGGAGATCTTCACAGACCATAAGAGCTTGAAGTATGTGTTTACCCAAAAAGAGCTAAACATGAGGCAGCGACGATGGTTGGAGCTGATAAAAGACTTCAATATTTTCTTGCAGTACCATCCAGGGAAAGCCAACGTAGTCGCGGATGCCTTGAGAAGGTATCCCGTGGCTATAAGCTTAACTAGAGATAAACATTTATTGGCAGATCTTGACAGTTTGGGCATTGAGGTACTAGTTCCTAGAGTCACAGCACAGATGTGGGGACTTAAGGTACAGCCATAGCTGAAGGACCGGGTCAGAGACGAATAGTTTGAGGATGAGTCTCTGAGGAGCATCAGAGCACAGGTCCAGATCGGGTTGGCAGACTTTATCGTCGTAAATAATGGATCATTGCGATACGGTACCAGGTTATGTGTACCGAGAGGAGCATTGCGCGAGGAGATTCTGTAGGAGATGTATCATTCTCAGTACTCTATGCATCCAGGTGCCAATAAGATGTATAAAGACATGAGGGAACATATATGGTGGTATGGCATAAAGCGGGAGGTAGTTAACTATGTATTCAGATGCTTAGTTTGCCAGCAGGTAAAGGCTGAGAGACAAAGGCCAGGTGGATTACTTCAGCCTTTACCCATTTTGGAGTAAAAATGGGAACATGTGAACATGGATTTTGTATCGGGCTTTCATGTTCTCCAGGAGGTAAAGATACGATTTGGGTCATCGTGTACAGGTTGACCAAATCAGCCCACTTTTTGCCATTTAAAGTGGGTACATCTACGGAGAATCTCGCAGAGATGTATATGCGCCAGATTATCAGATTGTACTGTGTTCCAGTAAGCATAGTCTCGGATCTGGATAGTCGCTTCACGTCCCACTTCTGGAGGAGTTTACAGGCTAGCTTGGGCACTCAGCTCAAGTTCAGTACTGCTTATCACCCTCAGCCGGATGGACAGTCAAAGAGAACTATTCAGACTCTCGAAGAGATGTTATTCACCTGTATTTTGGATCTTGAAGGTTCTTGGAAGGATCACCTTTACTTGGTAGAGTTTTCATACAACAATAGCTACCAAGCCAGCATCGAGATGTCACCATTCAAGGAGTTGTATGGACGGAGGTGTCGTTCTCCGTTATCCTGGGATGATGTTGGTGACAGAGCTTTATTGGGACCAGAGATGGTAGTTGATGCATCCGAGAAGGTGAATCTTATCAGGGACAGACTTCGAGTGGCGCAGGACAGGCAACGGCATTGGGGCGATAGCCACTGGAGACCTTTGGAGTTTGAGGTATAGCTTTAGTTTTGTATTGCTTGTGTTTGATTATTTGTTTTGTTAGAGTGCTAATGTTGTATTTTGTGCTAGATTGGCGGTCTGGTTTTCTTGAGGATTTCTCCGACACGTGGTACGATTCATTTCGGTGGAGGCGGCAAGCTTAGTCCGCAATTCATCGGACCTTTCAATATTCTTGAGAGGGTCGGTACAGACTAGACTTACCACCTACATTGGAGGTAGTGCACAACGTGTTTCATGTGTCACAGCTGAGACGGTACGTGGCAGACCCAGTCATGTATTGGATCACTCGGAGATAGAGGTGGACCCTACTCTTAGCTATCCAGAGCAGCCAGTGGAGATTCTGGATCGGAGAGAGAAGGTGCTAAGGAACCAGACGATTCCTTTGGTACACATCGCGTAGAGGCATCACTCGCCAGGAGAGAGTACCTGGGAGCGAGAGACCGAGATGCGCGAGCGATATCCATATTTGTACGAGCCGTGAGGTATAATTCTTTCTTGCATTATATTTTTTGCTTTTGGAAGTTAGTTTCTTCCTTAATTTCGAGGATGAAATTTTTCTAAGGTGGGTAGGATTGTCACCCTCACATTTTTATTTAAGGATAGTTGGGTAATTGACAAGGGTATTTTAAATTTAGGATGTATTGTATTTAAATAATGTACATGGATGATTAATTAATTATTGTATTATTTATTGATTGCTTGTTGTAGACTTATTTTATACTTGTGTGGTAGACCTAACCTATTTAATTATATGCATGAACCAATATTTTATATGAGTTTAGATTGAGCCCATGAATTATGCCCATGGATTAGGAGGTTGGATTAATTACTAAAACCATTAGACTAGAACCTTCCCTCCCTAATTAATTTCTTCTTGAGAGGCCCCAAGGGGTAATTAAGATATTTTATATTACTTGAAGAGGGGTTATATGGTCGGCCATGCTAGGAGGAGAGAGAAATCATTTCACTTCATAATTTCTAATTTATTTAGATCTAGTTCTTCCCTCTTTCAATTTGCTTCATTCCCTCATCATTCCTCCAGCAATTCTTCAAAAATTCCTTCCTTATTCTTTATTAGAGTCTTCTACATCAAGGATCTATAAGAAGGAAGCAAGGAGCAAGAAGGAGGAGGCCAAGATCTACAAGGAGAGGATCTACTTTGCATTTGGGGACTTTTTATTGGGAATCCATCTCTCAATAGGCACATTTCAGTTTTTCCCCTTCTAATAGACTTTAAATCTGAAATTTAACCATGAGAAACCAACCCACATACATAGGCTACCCATAGGATTTGGTTTTAGGTTCATCGGAGACCTTCAGTGGAAGTTATGTGCATTTTGGTGTCAATTTTGGAGAATTTCGAGATTGGCACGTGTGTTATTTGTCATATGGTCTAATAGATCAATATGGCATATGATTGCTTGTTTGTGATAAGTTTCGTATCCACAATTGGATACGTGTAGGCCGTATCTCGTCGATTTGATAAAACGAATTAATTTTGGGGGTTTTCCTCCGACACGGGACCTTGTGCATGTCACATTGTGAAACAGACACGTAGTTAATCTAATTACTATATGTATTATTCATATTTAGTGTATTACACTGCTCATGTCGTTCAGGATGCATTTGGTTGTGTGTTGGAGCCATATCGCAAGCGTATCATAGAGTTAGTGTGATACGGGTGTGGTGCACTCTACGTGTTTGGTGGTTTGCCCATATTTCTATTCGTACATGTATATTTATGTATCTATGTGATATTTATGTAGTATATATATGTATATAATAGTGTATATGATTAAGTGTATTTGTGTGTGTGTCTATATGTGTGAATATAGAAGCAGATGAGCTCGGGGTCGCTTACGAAAAGTAGAAATAGAAGCAGATGAGTATCGAAGGAATGGATATTCTGAGATAGAACAAGAAAAAGTAAATTTGATTAATACTACTTCTTATAGTTTGGAACGATTAGAAAATTACAAAAATGAAACGCTTCATTTTGAACAACAAAGAGCGATTAATCAAGTTCGACAACGAGTTTTCCAACAAGCCTTATAAGGAGCTCTAGGAACTCTGAATAGTTGTTTGAATAATGTATTACATTTCCGTACCATCAGTGCTAATATTGGCATCCTTGGGGCCATGGAAAAAATAACTGATTATCCCTTCTACTTTTACTTGAGTTTAGAGTTTAGGCATTATTTTTTCCCTTTGTTTCCGAAAAAGAAAAAAGAGATACTAATGGTAACCCTTCGAGCTGACAAAATTAGTAATATTATTCGTGAACGTATTGAACAATATAATAGAGAAGTAAAGATTGTGAATACTGGGATACTTCAAGTGGGCGATGGTATTGCGCGTATTTATGGTCTTAATGAAGTAATGGCGGGTGAATTAGTAGAATTTAAAGAGGGTACCATAGGCATTGCTCTAAATTTGGAATCAAATAATGTTGGTGTTGTATTAATGGGTGAAGGTTTGATGATATAAGAGGGAAGTTCTGTAAAAGCAACAGGAAGAATTGCCCAGATACCTGTGAGCGACGCTTATTTGGGCCGTGTTATAAATGCTCTGGCTAAACCTATTGATGGAAGAGATGAAATTTCTGCTTCTGAATCTAGGTTAATCGAAGCTCCTGCCCCAGGTATTATTTTGAGACGTTCCGTATATGGGCCTCTTCAAACGAGGCTTCTTGCTATTGATTTGATGATCCCTATAGGACGTGGTCAACGAGAATTAATTATTGGGGACAGGCAGACTGGAAAAACAGCAGTAGCCACAGATACGATTCTCAACCAAAAAAGGAAAAATGTAATCTGTGTTTATGTAGCTATCGGTCAAAAAGCATCCTCTGTGGCTCAGGTAGTGACTACTTTCCAGGAGCGAGGGGTAATGGAATACACTATTGTGGTAGCCGAAACGGCGGACTCACCTGCTACATTACAATACCTCGCTCCTTATACAGGAGCAGCTTTGGCAGAATATTTTATATATTGTGAAAGACATACTTCAATAATTTATGATGATCTCTCCAAACAGGCGCAAGCTTATCGCCAAATGTCTCTTCTATTAAGAAGACCTCCTGGTCATGAAGCTTATCCAGGAGATGTTTTTTATTTGCATT
The DNA here is from genome assembly GCA_036927795.1 of Iris macrosiphon. NCBI lineage: Eukaryota > Viridiplantae > Streptophyta > Magnoliopsida > Asparagales > Iridaceae > Iris > Iris macrosiphon. The sequence continues at coordinate 76,535,629 of JAYESA010000006.1, forward strand.
CACGTCTTTTGGAAAGAGCTGCTAAATCAAGTTCTAGTTTAGGTGAAGGAAGTATGACTGCTTTACCAATAGTTGAGACTCAATCTGGAGACTTTTCGGCTTATATTCCTACTAATGTAATTTCCATTACGGATGGACAAATATTCTTATCCGTCGATCTATTCAATGCTGGAATTTGACCCGCCATTAATGTAGGTATTTCTGTTTCCAGAGTAGGATCCGCAGCTCAAATTAAAGCCATGAAACAAGTAGCCGGCAAATCAAATTTGGAACTAGCTCAATTCGCAGAGTTAGAAGCATTTGCTCAATTCGCTTTTGATCTCGATAAAGCTACTCAGAATCAATTGGCAAGGGGTCAACGATTACGTGAGTTGCTCAAACAATCCCAATCAAACCCTCTTACGGTGGAAGAACAAATAGCTACCATTTATACTGGAGCGAATGGATATCTTGATCCCTTAGGAATCGGGCAGGTAAAGAAATTTCTCATTCAATTACGTAACTACTTAAAAAATAATAAACCTCAATTCCAAGAAATTATATCTTCTACCAAGACATTTATCGAGCAAGCAGAAATCCTTTTGAAGGAAGCTATTCAGGAACAGATCGAATTATTTCTACTTGAAGAACATTCATAATTTTTTTTTCTTAGTATAAGAGTAATCATTGAGAAATATTTCTTATTTGAATCATTTAAAAAACATTTTTTGGTATAGACACTAAAAAAAATATGGAAAAAATTGCGTCCAATAGGATTTGAAACTATACCAAAGGTTTAGAAGACCTCTGTCCTATCCATTAGACAATGGACACTTTTCATTCCTATTTTATTTTTCTAAATTCTTTCTTTCTCTTTTTTTTAAAAAAAAAGATTATACGAAAAATTGATTAGGTAATAAAATTAAGGATGCATATAAAAATGGAGAATGCAGGTAGAATAAGGAATATGGAGCGGGTAGCGGGAATCGAACCCGCATCGTTAGCTTGGAAGGCTAGGGGTTATAGTCGACGTTGATTGATCATTTTTAACGTCTTTAATTCAAAACCGAACATGAAATTTTGCTTTCATTCGGCTCCCTTATGGAAAGTCGATGTATTCCCAGAGAA